>JBBBDQ010002028.1:0-407500 GCA_037127315.1 Ascarosepion bandense | reverse complement strand
TTTTTTTTTTTTTTTTTGCATCTGTTACTGCCCTCAACATAAATTCATAAAGTTTCAAGAAATTAAATTCTGTAGGCAAGAATGGTTTTATTAGTTAATCGCAGAACTCGTTTGGGAATGTAAATCATGTATTATTTTTTTCAACCATTTTTACCGAAAATCTGCTCCGCATAATAAAATAGGAAATGCAATAAAACTGACATTGTTTAATTAGATAAGCTTTTAATTGCTTTAATAAATAAAATAAATGTCAGACATTATAAGAAGAAAAAATTTTTTTCGATTAATAATGAAATTTTAAAAGAATTATTTTCATTTTTGTTTTTATAATTATAAAAATTTATAAAGTTTCAAAAATATTTTTAAAATATTTTTAAGACGTTAGGTTGGTAGGTTATAAAGTGAAGACTATATTTACTAATAGAAAATTTAGAAGTTTAATACAATTCAGCTGGCAATCGTATTTTTAAAATAATTTAATTTTTTGTTTTTGTTTTTATATTTTAAGTGTTTTGTTCTTTTTATTTTTATGGTAATTTTTATGTGTGCATTAAAAGGTTGTGTGTTTCAAGGTTTCTTCTCCATACCCCCCCCCAAAAAAATTATACAATTATGTCACTTGTGATTCCCTTAAACTTACCTTATCTCTTTTTTTGTGAGCTGTCAACAGATTTTAAATACGGCGGATAGGTCAAAAAGTTCAACTCTGTTATTAAAAAATACTTTTATTCGAAATTTCATAATATAAATGAGTAATACTTGTGTAAATGAGATTAATTTAACATTAAATTTGCTAATTTTTCAAAAATAATGTGTCACAGATGTACATTTTATTTTTGCAAAATTTTGAAAACCGAGAATTAAATTTTGTTTCCAAATGTGTCAATCTCTCGGAAATAGCTGAAAAATTCAAAAATTCAAAAAAATCTCAAAATTTTAGATTTCAATCAATATAATTTCAGTTTGAAATACACCAGAGAATTTTGATTACTGGAAACAGGGAATTTAATCATTTAGCTTTCAATTAAATCTAAAATAAGTTTCAAGAAAACTTTTTTAATTTTAAAAATTCAATTTCAAAGTTAGTTATCGAAAATGAGTGAAGGCACTTACTGTAGTGTATGGCTTCCTTTGTGTATGAAGGAATCTTGTCTTGTGCAATATAGTATGCGCGCATGCGTATATGCGTGCGTGTACGGTGCGCGTGGGTTTGTTGTTTATATGAATCGTTTTGCGTATGTGTGTGTGTGTGTGTGTGTGGTTCGATAATTATGCATGATATATTGTCTGTGTGCCATTCTGATCGAGTGAATACGTTTGTACGCCCGCAAACGAGAGTCGGTAATCTTAAAAACGTAAGCGTGAATGCGGCTGAAAATGTGAATGCGCGTATGAGAAGAGAGAGAGTGTGTGTGAAAGAGAAAGACAGGGGGGGGGGATTTAATGGCAGTCGATCGGCTGCAACAAAAACTAAATATAAATCATGAACAGATTTGTAATTCTGCTTTTCAGCAGTCACGCATATCCGTTGGAACGTCAAATTCGGGAGAGGATTACAAGCCGCTACCCCGAACCCTTCTACCGCCTCTTTCCTCTGAATGTGCGCTGACTCACATGAGGTGCTACTCAAAGGTTCGGGGAATTAGATCAGCGTACGCGTTGTGCGTTGTGGTGCAGTGGATATCGGCTCGGAACGAGAAATCGAGGAGCCGAGTTTGAATTCCAGTTGAATTCCTTGCATTCACTTACGTGCAAATACCTTTGGGAAAGGTATTAATCCATCTTCCAGTTATGGATTAAATAACAGGACAGATTGGGTTCTATAGCCTTGGCTGGCAACCAGTCTACCGCAGAAAGCAATGGCAACCTACTGCGGGATAATATTCTGCCCAGTCAGTCATGTCTCTTTCGAGACATGATCGCCCAAGCGTGCATCACGTATGGCACTTAACTGAGTTAGATCCTCGCTAAGATATATATACTTTCGCGCTTGTGCCACATCTAAGCTACGCTTGGATAATCATCATTTTCAGTGGATTCGTGGATTCGTGGATGTAGTGTTATGATCTTCTGCCCAGTCAAGCGTGTTTCATGTATGGCACTTAACTGACTGACGCAAACCGAATTGTAGTTTGAACTTTTGCCGCTATCTTTTAAGAGCAGTTGTCAAAGGGACAACTTTAAAGAAGATGGTCGAAACTAGGTGTCAAAATAAATCGTTTTTATTTTTCCTGATCACATTTTTAGATAACACTCTGCAGAGAACCAAATAAAGATAAAACTCTACAGAGCTATACTATTACACGCACGCACACACATATATAAACACCAGTGTCAAACTCCTCCTGAATTTACGCCCATATAACGTTGAAACACCAGTTCCCGTACAATCACCAAAGTTAAAAAACGTCGAGATTTGATAGTGCGAGGTGTGGGAATACCAGGCGATATAAACTTGGATGTGCGGGTGGTGCAATGAATGAATGGTTCGGAATTGTTAATCTGAGAGCTGAGTTCAAATGTCAGTTGGGTTTATTATATTCACTTCCGCACAAATACCCTTGGGAAAGGTATGAATACAACTCGTCTCCCTCAGCAATGGGTTAATTCATAAAACTTGTATCACTAATTCATTATTACGCCCTCTTACAATCTAAAAATATTTTTTGCACTAAATAAAAACGTATCAATCAAGCAATCAGACTCCTCCTGCCAAGATTAATTTATATTTTACGGTCTATCAATCTTTTCAGGCGGAGCCTCGACTAGGTTGTTACTCTCCGCCCGAAAGCAGAGACCTAGACAATGCACAAGGTAGTAAACTGCTCGTTAACTACTCTTTGGATGTCACGCAGGTAATTATATATAACAAGAGGAAGAGTCCATTCCTCGTGGGAGGGCGCCATAACACTTACAGTGTCTGGAAACTCTCAAGCAGCCAACCATCTAGTCAGGCTCGAAGTTTGCCAACTTCGGTTATCGAACAAAAGCGGGTGTTTCAACGCGAAATGAGCATGAGTCTCATAAAATGAGACAAAAAATAGATTATTACTGCCATGGGTTGGATTTGCTCAATCCTCACTTTCCAAACTTGACAACGTTCAAAAGCGTCTACATAACCTTGTGTATGATGAATTATTTTCCCGCCTCATCATCATCCTTCGGCCAATCTACAACATCTTATCCCACAGATGATTGTAAGTACTGTCCACCTATTTCTGAACCACTCTGTATATTAACATATAACTGTTTTGCGCAAAAGACAATGGATTGACAAGAATAAATCTCCACAACCGTCATCAAAAGCTGAGCCCGCACGGAAGAAAGGTAATGTTCTACGTGTGGTGGTTTCGTTCGGGTATTATTCGTTTAGAGTTCTTAAAAAGTAATGAAACATTAATTGTATATTGTATATTCGGGTATTATTCGTTTAGAGTTCTTAAAAAGTAATGAAACATTAATTGTATATTGTATATTCGGGTATTATTCGTTTAGAGTTCTTAAAAAGTAATGAAACATTAATTGTATATTGTATATTTGGGTATTATTCGTTTAGAGTTCTTAAAAAGTAATGAAACATTAATTGTATATTGTATATTCGGGTATTATTCGTTTAGAGTTCTTAAAAAGTAATGAAACATTAATTGTATATTGTATATTCGGGTATTATTCGTTTAGAGTTCTTAAAAAGTAATGGAACATTAATTGTATATTTATACACCTAGCAGATGCAACGTGTACTTAAAAGCGTCATCAAAAAGCGCCCTGCGTTTGTCAATAGCACAAATGGTTCTTTTCCATGACGGCGCATGAATAACACAAGAAAAAAATGGATCTCGGTTATCCTATTCTAGTCAACCCGCCATATTCACTTGACCTCAACCCAACCGATTATTAATTATCTTTTTCGGTCGTTGCAAAACGCTTTAATCAGCAAAAAATTCTCTAATTAAAACCAGATTCAGTAGCTCGTCGAAAACCTTTTCAGATCAAAACCTACGAAATTTTACTCGAAAGGTATCAAAAAGTTGCCTGATAAGTGTCAACGAGTCATTGTAAATAATGGGGAACATATAATTGAATAAAATGTAATTGAGCTTTATTTTATTGAAGAACAAATTTAATAAACAAAAACGCTAATCATTCGTGACAATCTAGAGAGAGAAGAGGCATAAAATCAACACTGTATTCCGACAATCAGTTTTATGCCACAAGTGATCATCAGAACATGTTGCTACTCCTCACCCGTGCTCCATATATAGACTACTGGGGGACTCTGGAAAAAGAAAAAAGAGAAAAGCCAGCCTCCGCAGTTCTTTTTGTTTATGGCGAATGTTTTAATTTAATCGTGTTGGCTTATTTTGATTATATATTTTTATTTTACTCATTTATTTATTTAATTTGATATATTTTCGTCGGTTCTAACTTTGATTATTTGGATTAAAATTGATTATATTATGGCATATTATTTTCCTTTTTTTTAATCGTGATGTGATTGTAGCTAGGGTAGTTGGAATGTATCTGTATTACTATGTATAAAAACACACACGATTACTACATAATCAATGCATCATGTACGTATACACAAACAGACATTTAACAAATTAGATAAAGACTATGAACTCTGGTATATTCATAAATAGAAATAACTCTAGATTAATATAATAAAAATCATAATTCTAGATTTATATCATAAAAAGTCATAACCTACATTAATATAATAAGAATAATAGTTCCTGATTAATATAATAAAAAGCAATTCTCGATTAAGAATAAAATAAGAATCATAACACTCCATTAATAAAATTCATAATTCTCGATTAATAAAAACCATAATTCTCGTTTAATATAATAAAAAATCATAATTCTAGATTAATATAATAAAAATCATAATACCCGAATTATATAATAAAAATCATAATACTCGATTAATATAATGAGAATACATTAATATTATAAAAATCATAATTCTACATTAATATAATAAGAATCATAGTTTTCGATTAATATAATAAAAATCATAATTCTTGATTAATATAATAAAAATCTTAATTTCACATGCAGCTAATTAAATGTCATACGTGATACACGCTTGAGCGATCATGTCTCGAAAGTGACTTGACTGACTGGGCAGAAGATTTCCCGCTGTATGTTGCCATTATTTTCTGCGGTAAATTGGTTGCCACCAAGACTATAGAACCCTATCTGTCCTGCTATTTAAATAAGCGGAGAGAGTTAATATCTTTTCTAAGGGTATTTGCGCATAAGTGAATGCAATGTATTCAACTGGAATACGAACACGGCTCTCCAATTTCTTGTTCCAAGCCGATATCCACTGCACCACAACGCATATCAATGAGACGCTCAAATTAGACGTCGAGTGCTAACAAAACTAGAAAATAAGCCGGGTTTAACCCTCCAAAAATTAACAGAAGACTGCCAGAGGGTCGTATCCGTAAAAAGTGACTCTAGGAATATCGAGGAGTCGGGAGTCGCTCATATAAAAAAAATATGAACAGATCAAAACGCCACTCCCCGGAAAGAGAGAAAAGAAAATATCGTGAAGGGCTTACTATAAGACAAGAAAATTCACCACCAGGTCCGTGTTACATTTGCGGAAAATTACACTGGATGAGGTTTTGCCCGTCCAGAAAGAAAAAATCTGTAAGAATTGTGGTAAATCTGGCCATATAACATCAAGTTGCTGGTATGCGAAAAAATCCAGAAGAAAAAAAAATAAAATAAGGCAGATGAAGTCAAGCAATAATTCCAGCTGGACAGTGAATCTTACCTGACAATCATAAATTTGCATACGTGGAGGCGACTGAAAAAGCCAAATTTATTGATAGCTAACAAAACGGCACACTCTGTGACAGGTGAAAAAAATAAACATTTTAGGAGAAATATTTTTCGAGGTAACATTAAATGGAACAACTAAAAAATTGAAAGCATTAGTGATGAAAAATACTGAAAATTTGTTCAATACAGACTGGATTTAAAAGTTCAATTTGTGGGACTGTCCAATGAGTATGTTCTGTCGCAAAATAGAAACTACAACGTCCAACATTTAAGAACTGAAACTGGAACTAAAGGAAAAATTCTCGGAGATGTTTTCAGGCGGCTTAGGGAAATGCACTAAAATAAAAGCTGAATTCAAGTTAAAGGATAATCCACAGCCCGTGTTTAAAAAGAAGAGGAACGTTCCGTTCGCAGCGGTAAACTAAATAGATGAAGAATTAGACAGATTAGTAAATGCAGGTATCTTGTCTAAAATTGATTTTTCGGAATGGGCTGTTCCAGTGGTATACGTTAAAAAGAAGTCAAATCAAATCAGAGTATGCACCGATTTTTCGACGAGTTTGAACGTCTCGTTAAAAGACCATCTTTATCATCTGCATATCCCCGAAGAAATATTCAACAAATTAAAAGGGGGCAACATTTTTTTCAAAAATCGATTTATCAGACGCTTATCTACAAATCCAGGTTGACGAAGAATGCTCCAAACTGTTGTGTATAAATACACATTGAGGTCTATATAAATTTAATAGATTGGGGTCAAGGTTGCGCCTGCTATTTTTCAATAGGTCATGGACACCATGCTGGGCAACCTTGATTTCGCAGCTATGTTGACGATATTCTAGTTACGAGTGAATCAGTGAAAGACCACAGAGAGCATATAATAAGCGTGTTCGATAAAATCCAGGAATATGGTTTTAAAGTTAAAGAAGCTAAGTGCGAATTTTATTTAACCCAAATAAAATATTCAGGATACATTATTGATAAAATCAGTCGACGACCGGATCCTGATAGGGCTACGGCGATTAAGGACATGCCGGCTCCGGATAACGTACAAGCAATGCAAAGCTTTTTAGGTCGAACAAATTTCTATCAAGTATTCATAAAGAACATGCATAACTTGAGAGCTCCGTTGAATGATCTTTGAAAGAAAGATAAAATCTGGAATTGGACACCAGAATGTCAATCAGCATTCGAGAAAATAAAAAATACACTTACGTCAAACCTTTTCCTCACCCACTATAACCCAAAATTGGATATTATAGTAGCGAGCGATGCCAGCTCTTATGGCATTGGCGCCTGTATATTACATAAACTTCCGGGCGGAACGAGAAAGCCGATAGCGCATGCTTCCCGATCTTTGCTGCCGACAGAATGGCAGTATTCACAGATCGAAAAAGAAACATTAAGTATAATATTTGCTGTGACCAAATTTCACAGATATCTGCATGGCAGACATTTTACTCTATAAACCGATCACAAGCCGCTGCTGACGATATATGGAAGTAAAAAAAGGATTGCCGGTGTACACCGCTAACATACTCATTCGATGGGGAACAATATTGTTGAAATACAATTTCAAAATCGAGCATTTGTCTTCCAAGAATATTTGCCAGGCAAAATTGTCCAGACTCGTTCCTAAAAATAAAGAGTTTTTCGAAGACTCGATAATCGCAACATTGAGAACGGATTGCGAAATAAAAACAAGATCACCAACACCATAAGAGAGCTCCCAGTTAAATTATCCAACATTAAAAGGGAGGATCTGAAAGACGAGTTCATTACGTCTACTAAGAAAGAAATTTACAAAAAAAGACTCAAGTGTGCCTGAGTTTTTTTTCTCTTTGTGATGAGGTACTATTATACAACGAAAGAGTGGTGATACCAAGAAGTTTACAAAAGAAAATCCTTCGGGACTTTCATACGGGACATCCCGGAAAAAAACGAACTAAAAGCCTAATGCGATATTATGCCTAATGGCCTAACATGGACAGAGATATCACAGACATGATTGAGGCATGCAAAGGGTGCGCGTTTACTGCTAAAGCTCCACCAGTTACGTGCAAGACGGACCAGCAATGGCAGAGGATACATGTCGATTTTGCGGGACCATTCGAGGGTCACTATTACCTCATAGTCGTAGATAGCCACACTATATGACCGGAAGTCCTCAGATGTAAAAGACCAATCACAGGATGCATGATAGTTTTTCTGCATGAACTGTTTGCACGTTTCGGTGTTGTGGATTGCGTAGTAACTGATAACGGAACGCAGTTCACATCTTGCGAATTCAAACAATTCTGCGAAACGTTTCAAGTGAACCATATCACGACTCCACAATATCACCCTAGGCCCAATGGGCAAGCGGAACGTTTCGTCGACACATTGAAAAGAGCACTTAAGAAAGCACAGGACACACCTACTGAGAAGGCGCTGCAACAGTTTCTGCAGGTGTATAGAATTACTTCAAATCCCAATACCGCAGCGGGACTTTCACCGGCAGAAACGATGTTTGCGAGAAAAATCAGATCAGTTTTCGACAAGCTTATCCCCAAGCAAGCTAAATTCAAAAACACAATCACACTTCCCAGAAAACGTTACTCTTGTGGCAAAAAACTACTTTTCAAAGTATACAAAAATAACATGACGTTTTGGGAAGTAGGCACTATAAAACAAAGAGTGGGAGACCTGGTCTACATGATACAAGGTCCCAAGAATATACATAAGCGCCACCAAAATCAAATAAGGAAATGTCGGACAACTGACATAAACGATTCACCACCGTCAAATGAAGAGCCGATAGATATCATCTTCGAGAATTTCGACCGCAAGGCACCACAAGCTTCACCCGAAAGAAGGCGATCTAGTAGGAAACGGAAGTTCACGGTTCCTTTGATTGTCCACCCTAAACGAAAAAAATATTAAACAGCTTTTCGGCGGGGGAGCTCTTGGAAGTGGGCTGTTGTGGGGAGTTACCCGCTTAATAATGAACTCTTCTTTGCCTATATTAACCGAGAGTTAATTACTCTCGAGGGCAGAGCCGGGGCGACAGTGACACTGGTTTTCAGTACGACTTCAGTTCAGCTCAGCCTAGTCTGTCTTTCTGCCGGTCACTTGTAGCCAAGCTATTATTACTTTTTCTCTTTGTATCTCTTTGTATCTGTCTCTATCTCTTGTTGATGTAATATATGTTTTTGACCTACCACCGTGTTGACTCATTATTTTATGGTCCCATACCGGATCCATATCACTAATCTAAACTGTATCTAAACTTAAAAAAAAAAGAGAATATATATGACATGGCAGCCAGCACTCTTTTCTTTGTTTCTATCAAAGTATTCCTATGTCTTAATATTTTGCTTAGTTTTCTAGAAAGTATCTTTCGCTCACCTGTTGTGACTTCGGATCTCTGTGACACATTTTCCTTTCCTATGTTGGTACACTACCAAGATAGTTAAACACCTGTATTTGCATGATTCTGTTGTTTCCAATTTAAAGCTCACACATTTGGCTGTCTCTTTTGCTGACGACCATATATTCCATATTTTTATAGTTAATAGTATTTTCTTTTTGGATCAATATTTATCTGCTTTCGCACGTAGGTGAAACACGGCACAAGACTATTGCAAAGTGAGGTCTCCGAGCCCTTAAACTCGGCCAAAAATATCCCATAGACCCTGCACAAGGCAGGGTCAGGACTACTGTCGATTTTCCCCAGACGAAGCTCTATCCTTCGGCGGTGCCTCGTCTGCGTTCCTCTCGCCTGAAGGCGTGAGGAAGACGATTGCCAACCAGACTGGGGGCTCTTAACCCGAAGGTAGAGACACCGACAGTCAGAGCGATGGCTCACTCTCTTTTGCTATTTTCTTTACGAGTTTCTATAGTTTTCCATCTGAGTCTGTCATCAACGTCATTTGCGTATTTTAAAATACTTTTTAAATCAATTCACCCAACGAAGGCGATAATCTACTATGACGCAAAGGAGTAAAAGAGAATCAAAGAGAGCTGGAAACACAATCCTAAACAGAAAACAAGGGATAAATATTTACTCCTGTTCACCACACTGAGGAGGAGTTTGAACCGTACGAGAATCAAACCTATCTATTCCTAGTGAGGTAAGAAAAGTAAATAAATAGTAAATAAAATATCAGAGTTAAGGAGGAGACATTGTAAGTATATAATTGAAGAACACTTTAGGAACAGCAGAAAATTCAATTTTAAACAAGAAACAAGGAATATACATCTGCTCCTGTTCAAAAGGCCCGAGATGACGTAAACGGGGCAGTATGTTGTTAAGGTTATCTTCGTCAATATAGTAAATCCTGATAGGTTTTCTAGTTCTTTAAGGGTCGTCACGCTGTATCGGTTAAATAGATCTGCTTGTTTTATTCGTCTTTCTGTTTTCGTGTACTTAACTCGTTTCCTATCCGTCTGCAAGTGGTTTGTTTTGAGAAAAAGTTGTCGATCATATATCGACCACTTCACATTCGGATTACTGTGTGTCATCTAGTTTTTGAGAGTTTTATGCTTCGAACATCGACTTATACATGAGAAAATCCGGTAAATACCAATGAACATTAAGAACTTCATGAGAGTATGTGCTGGTGGTGTAATTAATAGCGGCTCGGAATGAGAATTCGCCGAGTCAGGTTCTAATCCCAATCGTATTCATTGCATTCACTTACGCACTAAACTAATAAAACTGAGAAAATTATGAATCCATCTCCTCTCTCTATATATGGATTAAATAGTAGGACTTGTACCTGGAAAAAATCACTGTTATTCTATAAAATAATGTTAATACAATATTCACTCAAAAAGAAGAAAATAATTTTTCTTACAATTCAAAATATGTTGCTGCTTTAAATAACCCACAATGGGTCGATAAACCGTAAAAACAAATCAGTCAAATAAAATCCAGAGTCTTCGTGATTTCTTTTGTTTAAATATTTCAGACCTAAAATTTGCTCAGCGATAATAAAAGCGCTTTCTTCGTTTTCTTTTTGTTCTTTTTTTAAACAAAATTGGGCGTATAAGTTGCATTGATCTATCCTAATAAGAAAGTATGGAAGTATTTTCGGGTCAGTAGAGAGATGTGCGGGTGGTGTAATGGATAACAGATCGTATTGAGAAATCAGAAAGCTGAGTTCGAGTTCCAGGCGGTTTCGTTACATGCACTTACGCGCATACGCGCTTGGTAAAAAGATGAATCGATCTTTTCTTCTCACAGGTATGGTCCTATGTATGACGACAAACTACATCCCGCAGCATAACCTCTGATTGGGTAGTTATGAGGAGATTTGAAACCACCTGTTGTTCCCAGGTCAACCCTGGATTGGGATGGTACCAACTATTAGGGTCCCAGCTATGGGTAAATAGTTAACATCCCAAGCTGGAGTTAAAACACTATGAAAGTATTAAAAAAAATTTATAGTAAGAGTTCCAGGTATACATTTTTAAAGAAAAAAATATTACCAGTAATACATTTTTGTAGGAAACATATAACCTGTAATATATTTTCTTGACAGAAGAAAGTATTGCCAGCAATATATTTTTGAAGGAAAAAAGTATTACAAGAATACATTTTTGAAGGAAAAATAATATTACGAACAATACATTTTTGAAGGAAAAATAATATTGCTAGTAATACATTTTTAAAGAAAAAAGTATTCCCAGGAATAAATTTTTAAAGGAAAAAGTATTACCACCATACATTTTGAAGGATTAAAGTGTTACCAGCAATACATTTTTAAGATGTATTACCAGTAATACATTTTTAAATATTACCAGCAATACATATTTAAGAAAAAAGTATTACTATCAATACGTTTTTGAAAGAAAAATTATATTATCAGTAATACATTTTTTAATTAAAAGGTATTACCAGCAATACATTTTCGAAGTATTAAAGTATTAAAAGCAATACATTTTCTAAGGAAAATGAGGATTACTAACAATACATTTTTGAAGGAAAAAGTATTACCAACAATACATTTTTAAGGACAAAAGTATTACCAGCAATACATTTTTGTAAGAAAAAGTATTACAACCTATACATTTTGTAATAAAAAAGTATTACCAGCAATGCAATTTTTGAAAGAAAAAGTATTACAAACAATACATTTTAAAGGACAAAAGTATTACCAGCGAAACATTTTTAAAAAAGTATTGCCAGCAATACATTTTTGAAAGAAAATAGCATTACCAACAATACATTTTAAAGGAAAAAAGCATTACAAACAATACATTTTACAGAAAAAAGTATTACCAGCAATACATTTTAAGGACAAAAGTATTACCAGCAATATATTTTTTCAGAAAAAGGTATTACCAGCAATACGCTTTTAAGAAAAAAGTATTACCAGCAATACACTTTTTAAGAAAAAGTATTACCAGCAATAAATTTTTGAAAGAAAAAGTATTGCCAGCAATACATTTTTGAAGAAAAAAGTATTACCAGCAATGCATTTTTGAAAGAAAAAAGTATTACAGACAATACATTTTAAAGGGAAAAAAGCATTACAAGCAATACATTTTGAAGGTAAAAAGTATTACCAGCAATACATTTTTGAAAGAAAAAAGTATTACAAGCAATAAAATTTTTAACAAAAAATAATAGTACGAACAATACATTTTTGAAGGAAAAAAATTATTGCTAGTAATACGTTTTTGAGGAAAAAACTATTACCAGGAATACATTTTTGAAGGAAAATGTATTACCAGCAATACATTTTGAAGGAATAATGTGCTACCAGCAATATATTTTTGAAAAGTTTTACCAGTAATACATTTTTAAAAAATATTACCAGCAATACATTTTAAAAAGTATTACAAGCAATACATTTTTTAAGGAAAAATTATTACCATCAATATATTTTTGAAAGAAAAATTATATTTTTAGTAATACATTTTTAATGAAAATTTATTACCAGCAATACATTTTTTATGGCAAAAAGTATTACCAGGAATATATTTGTGAAGGAAAATGCGCATTGCCAGCAATACTTTTTAGAAGGAAAAAAGTATTACCAGCAACACATTTTTGAAGAAAAAATATTACTAGCAATACATTTTTCATGGAAAAAAATATTATCAGCAATACATTTTTAAAATAAAAATGTATTACCAGCAATACATTTTGAAGGAAAACATTATTACCAGCAATACATTTTCGATAGAAAAAAGTATTACCAGTAATACATTTTAAATGAAGAAAGCATTAGCAGTAATACATTTTTGAAGGAAAAAAGTATTACCAGCAATACATTTTTGAAAGAAAAACGTATTACCAGTAATACATTTTAAGAGAAAAACGTATTTCAAGCAATACATTTTTGAAGAAAAATGTATTACCAGCAATACATTTTTGAAGGAAAAAAAGTATTACTAGCAATGCATTTTTGAAGGAAAAATTATCAGCAATACATTTTTGGAATAAAATACGTAGTAGCAAAACATTTGACGCTTAACAACGCCAACTCTGCACAATATATATCAATGAAACCTGATCGACAAACTTATTTCTTACAAAGAATATATATTCTATTCATACAGATCTATTGTAAAAAAATCTTGTCAGCATTAAATAACCTATTCAGGTTGACATACCGTAAACCAAACCAAACTAACAGTTATGGGTTAAATAGCAAGACAGACTTTGAGTTATTGTGTTTATTGTCAACTAACCTACTGCAAAAAAACGACAGCCTACTGTGGGAATTCTTCAGCAAAGTCAATCATGAATCGAAAAACTACATGATCAGCCAAGCGTGCACTACACATGTAAGTGATAAAATAACCGTGAACAGACATAGATAGATAGATAGATAGATAGATAGATAGATAGATAGATAGATAGATAGATAGATAGATATGAACACACTGAGATAGATAGATAGATAGATAGATAGATAGATAGATAGATAGATAGATATGAACACACTGAGATAGATAGATAGATAGATAGATAGATAGATAGATAGATAGATAGATAGATAGATAGATAGATAGATTGTGCCTTATGAAAAGACTAGGACAAATCAAGGGTTGTGTGTATGTAATACTTGAATGCTTATTTTGGCGCTCAAAACCTTTTCATTTTCAACTAAGAAAAAAGGAATAGAATAAATTTACAATACTGCTTTCGAACAGTTGGTCGGAATAAATAAACAAAAAACTGGGAGGACATTAACAAAGAATACAATGATAAAGCCTTAATGTTTTATTTGTTGCCGACTTCCACTAACAAACAAACAGGTTATTATTCTAAGACGGGATACAAAGCAGACATGAATCAAGAGAGAACAAGTGAAAACAAACAATTCATACCGTTCACGTGACACTAAGCAATAAAAGATGCCCACCTAAACAAGACAAAATATCCCTTCTTCTTTTTTCTCTTTTTCTCGTCGCCATTGTACCGGGTCACTTGAAGACATGAGCGTTCATGGGTCCCCACCTTTAGTAGCTCATACTAAATTTTATCATTTTGCTATCTCTCCTAACCCCTGTTCTGGCAACCATTTTAACAAGTAGGTTATGAGCTGCTTTCCTCTAACTCACTTTCAATATGCCCGGTGCGTGTCACATTTACCAGGGCGTCTTTCTTCACTAGATTTCCCTAGAAGTTTCATTGGTTTCTTTTTGATACCAAGTATAAATGTCCTTTTAGTTACCATTTTCTCAAAACTTTCATTTTTGCTCAGCATCTCTTTTTTTTTTCTTTTTCTTAATCATTTCACCCCAAACAAGGCATTTTACAGCCACTGTTGCCCTGGGGGTTACATAGGGGAAAGTGATGAGAATGAGAGGTTAGTTATAGGAAATGTAAAGGTAATAGACGGATGAGAATACCGGTGTAATGGGGGTGGAGTGGATGGAGAAAAGAGCTTGGGAGAATGGATGCGACAGTGAGATAGAAAATGTCTATTGACCTTACATTTAAATTCCTGGAGATTGTAGCTGTCAGGGAAGCAAGTATATAGAAGGGAATTCCACAGGCGGGAAGTATTAGAAAAGAAGCTGTTAGAGTAGAAATTGCGGTTTCACTGTAAAAGGGTGGGACCTAGTTGCTAGTCTAGTAGCTCGTGTAAATTCATACATATGAGTCATTGGAGCGGAAGCCGTGAAAGTATTTGTAGAAGAGGTACAGAGAAGCCACGTCCCACCGGTGAGAGAGCGACTGCAGCCGAGCTGCCAAGTCGGTATCGATGATATTACAGATTCTCTGATGGATTTTGTCAAGAACCCCGAGGTGTATAGCAGGGGCACCCGACAAGATGTGGTAGCATGATACAATACACGGGCGGATGGTAGATTTATATATGTGCAGGATGGGCTCAGACAGGAAAAACTTCCTAGAACTAAATTGTGATGCAGTGGATATCGGCTCGGAACGACAAATTGGGGAGCCGAGTTCGAATTCCAGTTGCATTACTTGCATTTACTTACGCGCAAATGCCCTTGGGAAAGGTATTAATCTGTCCCTTCCCTCCAGTTATGGGTTAAATAACAGGACTGATTGGGTTCTATGGCCTTGGTTGGCGACCAATCTACTGCAGAAAGTAATGACAACCTACAGCGGGATAATATTCTGCCCAGTTAGTCATGTTTCCTTCGTGACATGATCACCCAAGCGTGTATCACGTATGGCACTTAACTGACTGACTGACATTTCTGTTGTCTACGTGTCTGAACAAAAAAGAATGCCCACAATCCTGTTATGTCGCAATTTCTTTCCTTTTTCATCAAGACGTGGATAGTAAATGTCGCGTACAAGACATGACTCGGGGTCCATGCAGATTGCAGCTATAATTTATTCTGTTAGGTTATTCTTTTAAATCTTCTTCTTCTTTAATGCGCCGTGTCACTTCAGAACGTAGGCAATCATGGCCTTCCATACCTCTCTATCTCTTAACTTTTCTTTTGTTACCCCACCCCAAACACTGTTCTAGCATCCATTTGCTCATGCCCATCAATTGCTCAAACTATCCCTTGTCTCTCGTTCCCTCTATCTGTCCTGTGAGTATCAGATTCTCTAAGCTCTCCTTCCTCATTACATGGCCCAAAAATTTCAGCCGTCTTTTCCTGATGTTAAGTAACAGACTCCTTTTCGTTTCCATCCCTTCTAAAACGTCATCGTTGTTCATATGTTCGGTCCATGGTATCCTCAGCATCCTTCTGTAAAAGCACATTTCAGCTCCGGTTATCACTGAAATTATGCAACTTACAGCTTGGTTAGTACCTTGATAGGTGACTGTTTGGGAATACCAGGTGCTGTAAGCTTGCATGTGCGGGTGGTGTAATGGATAATGGCTCGGAATTGTCAATCGGAGAGCCAAGTTCCAACGTGCAAATACCCTCAAGTTATAAATACATCTCTTCTCCCCAGGTTAATTAGTAAGAATTGTATCTCTAAACCATTATTATATAAAAAAAAAACTTCTTAGAATCCAAATATCTTTTCTGGATTTAAATAACCTGCAAAGGGTTGTTAAACCATAGAAAATGAATATATCATATTGAGCTGACTTTATGGATTGAACTATAATATAGGTTTGACAGTCAGTTAAGTTAAATACGTAATACACGCTTGGGCGATCATATTTCGAAAAAGACATGATTGACTGAAAAGAAGATTTTTCCACATTAGGTTGTCATTACTTTCTGCGGTAGACTGGTTGCCAACTAAGGCTTTAGAATCCAATCTGTCCTGCTATTTAACCCATAGCTGGAGAGAGAAGAAACGAATTAATACATTTCCAAAAGTTATTTGAGTGTAAGTGAATGCAACGAACTCAACTGGAATTCGAACTCGTTTTGTACGTATTGGAAATATTACATATAGGTTTGTATACATTGGTAACTAGCAGTATAGCCCGGCGTTGCTCGGGTGTAATGAAAACTTTAAAACTAATCCATGGTTCTGGAGCTCAGACTCTTTGGACGTTGGCACGAAAGACTAAAAAGCAATAGCTGTTTCTAGTTAAAGCGAAACCGTAGACTGAAAGAAAAATGAATGGATGTAAGTCAAATTTTCATTTCCTGGTATCGATATCAAATAAGTTTTTCGTCGTAAAGTGAATTTTGAAGGTTAAATATGTCCTCTGAGTAAATGGAATCATGGCTGAGACTAAGAATTACAATTATACCTACTTAGAGCCAAACCCGAAGCAAAAACTAAAATAAAAGGGCTGAAAAAATACAGACTGTATAAACAGATAAACAGATAAACAGAGGCACACACAAACATCTTGTCTTTTATATATATATATATTATCGATTTTCTGCACTATTCTGAATATCGTTTCTTATGTCTTTGTCTATGTGTTGTATCAAATTTGATTAAAATCGGACCACTCCTTCTATAACCCGATTTTTTCGATTATCGATTTTCGATATTTATCGGGGGTGACACAAAACCAAGCTAAGAACAGTCGCAGACGCTTATAGTACAACTGTGTAAATTTTCAAGAAAATCGAATAAACAGTTTCGGAGTCTATAGGTAGCGGACACACACACACACACACACACACACACACACACACACACACACAAACACAAAGTTCCATTTTTAAATAAGTTTAGATATGTATATATTATATATAGACTTCTACATATTGGAGCTCAGTGATATGTACCGTTCAGGATTTCACTGGAGGTTTTGGAACATATACTTCACTTTAAGGTGAACAGACAAACACACACATGTATACTGTTATCATCTCATTTTGTATCTGTCTGTCTGTCTGTCTGTCTGTCTGTCTGTATGTTTGTGTCGTATAATTTTAGAATTTGGGATATCCACAGCTTCCTGTTTTTCGTAAATAAATTGGAAACTACTATCAACATATGTAAGTAGATCAATAATTTCCCAACCTAATGAACCCATATTTTGACACCGTTTTTTTCTGTGGGCACCAAATTTTAACGTTCTCAACAACAATTACTGAGTTCAGAGGTTCTTACCTTCTAGTCTATGACTGAGTCTAGAAGGTAAGAATTTGTGATAAAATTGCTGTCACTGTTTCAAGTGTCGTCTAACGGACTGAATATAAAACCTGCAAGTTGATTTTCATCTTTCTCATCGTTAATTACAATTTTTGTATGGTTTCAGAAATGAGGTCGAGCGTTTTGCCAGATTTTTAAAATCTTTTATTTTCTTCATGCGGGTTTAAAGATTAAGAAAAAAATTGAAGCAACTGAAATGTGTTTCTACAGAAGGATACTGCGAATATCATAGATCGAGCATGTGAGCAATGATGAGGTTTTGGAAAGGATGGAAACGAAAAGGAAATTAATACTGAGCATCAAGAAGAGACAGCTAAAATTCCTGGGACATGCAATGAGGAAGGAGGGCTTGGAGAACCTGATACTAACAGGCCAGATAGAGGAAAAAAGAGATAGGGAAAAGCAGCGGATAACATACTTATATATATATATATATATATATATATATATATATATATATATATTCAAATAAAACTCTGAAAATTACATTCGTTGTATAGCCATTTCGGCAAGAAAAAATTTCGCATCCTCAGCAACGTTAAAAATCCAAATTTTATTGTAATAAAATTTTGGTTTTTGTTTTTGATTTTGATCGTTGCTGAGGAAGCGGGATTTTTTCTTGACGAAACGGCCATAAATCGAATGTAGTTTTCGGAGTTTTATTTGAAAAAATATACATATTTGGCTCTGTAAATAGATAAAACTATTTACATCGAGTCCTCCACCTTGATTATTTTTTAATATTAATAAAATTAATATTAATAGAATCTTGTTTTGGGAGTTTTGCTTACAAGCTAGTTCATTTTTTGATTTAAAATACACACACACACACACACACACACGCAGACACACACACACACACACACACACACACACACACACACACACACACATATATATATATATATATATATATATATATGCCTTTAAGTTGGGCTTGTCTGCAGCCGCATCAAGTCGCTGAATAAATCAAGTCTTTGGGTTTAATTCTCTGGGTAAACGCGCCACCAGGAATTGATTCCAGATGTTCAAATCGGGAGATCTGTCACTTTGTGATGGACCCAACAGTTGCCGGTCACAGATTCTGGATGATGAGCTCTGAAGGCAACGAAACCTGTGGGAGTTTACTGAATGCGTCCAGGTTACTGATGAAACAGTCAAACTTCACCTGCATGGGCATGGGGAAGACGTACAATTTGAACAAGCAGGTGCTGACTGCGGAAGTGACCACGTCCCAGTCATCTGCAAACTAAAAGTGAAACTCCGAAGACTGAAGAAACCCAGCATAACACCAAGACTGCAATACGACACACTAGAGGATGATCTCACCCTGCAGAAAGAATATAATAACAGCGTAAAAAAGAAATATGAAGAACAAATTGGAAAAGGATACTCAAAATGGGAGTCACTAAAAGAAGCAATGGTGACCTCAGCGAACAACATAGCCCCAAAGGAAATCAGACGAAGAAGAAAAAATGAGTGGATGACCGAAGAGATCCTCCACATGATGCAAAGGAGACAAAAAATAACGCCAAGACACGGAACATAGTACAAAAAACTTCACAGGGAGATAAGGAACAAATGCAGACAAGCCAAAGAGGAATGGCTCAACAACAAATGTGCAGAAGTAGAGAGACTGAGCAGGAACAACAAAGCAGAAATGCATAAAGAGATAAGAGAACTGACAGGACAAAAGACCTGTTCCTCAACAGGATGCATAAAATCCAAGGAAGGGACAATCATAGTAGAGAAAGAGGAAATACTCCAGCGATGGGAAGAATACATAAAGGATCTCTTTGGCGACAAGAGAGAACAACCGAGAATACACAAGGAGATGGATGGACCGGAAATACTAAAATCCGAAGTGGAAGCGGCAATGGCCAAAATGAACAGAAATAAAGCACCTGGCCCAGATGGCATAGTGATAGAGCTGCTGACAGCCTTAGAAGAGTATGGCATAGAAAAGATTACCGACATAATAAACGAAATTTATAGCAGCGGAATAATACCAGACGACCTATGCAAGTCGATATTTATAGCACTGCCGAAGAAACCAGGTGCAAACGAGTGTGAACTACACAGAACTATCAGCTTAATGAGTCACATTACAAAACTGATTGTCAGAATCCTGATGAATAGAGCGAGAAGCAGAATCAGGCCAGAGATAGGACAGGAACAGTGCGGGTTCGTCAAAGACACTGGAACAAGGAACGCCATATTCATGATTAGGATGCTCTCTGAAAGGGCATTACAAATGAAGAAAGACTTGTACCTATGCTTCATTGATTACGCGAAAGCATTCGACAAAATACGACACAAAGAATTGATGGAAATGATAGGAAACCTCGACATTTTCGGCAAAGATATAAGAATAATCAAGAATCTCTACTGGCAGCAAACGGCCTGCATACGGACAGGTAACGACCTCAGTAGATACACAAAGATAGAAAAAGGCGTAAGACAAGGCTGTGTCTTTTCACCGGATTTGTTCAACCTATACAGCGAGAATATTTTGAGGACCCTAGATGACACACCAGGATTTATTATTGGAGGCCACAACCTGAACAACATAAGATACGCGGACGATACAGTACTGATTGCGGACACGGAAAGGAAACTGCAAGATCTCATACAGAAAGTAGCAGTGGAGAGTGACAAGATGGGACTACAAATAAACTTTAAGAAAACTGAGTGCATGGTCATCAGCAAAAGATACAACCCAAAATGCCAAATACAGGTGGGGGATAACAGAATCAAACAAGTCCAAGAATTTAAGTACCTGGGAAGTGTTCTAACAGGAGATGGAAAGTGCGACACGGAGATCCGAAGGGGAATTGGCATGGCAAAGGACGCGTTCCAGAAGATGAGCAAAATAATAACACACAGGAAGATCAGAATAGAAACGAAGAAAAGAGTGCTAGACTGCTACGTGATGTCAGTTCTTCAGTACGGCTGTGAATGCTGGACAATATCATCGAAAATGAGGACAAAACTGGAAGCGGCCGAAATGTGGTTCTACAGAAGGATGCTACGGATATCGTGGACTGAGCATACAAGCAACGACGAAGTGTTAGAAAGAATGGCAACAAAAAGGAAATTGATGCTGAGCATCAGGAAGAGACAACTGAAGTTCCTGGGACATGCAATGAGGAAGGAAAGCCTGGAGAACCTGATACTGACTGGTCAGATAGAAGGAAGGAGAGACAGAGGAAGGCAGCGGATAACATATTTGCAGGGCCTGATCAGGTGGATGACGGAACGGGGGTTGCCAGGAGCAACAGGAGCAAACATACTAAGAGCCACAAGGGATAGGGAGACGTGGAGATCCATGATCGCCTACGTTCTGAAGGGACAGGGCACATAGAAGAAGAAGAAGAAGGTACCTTACACGGTGTCGAAAGCCAACAAGCCACAGCGACTGACAAGCCTGTTTCTCGCACTTTAAAGAGTTTTCAAGAATCCAAGAAAACTAAGTATTTCAAACTATCTCTCTTCGGCTACTTTTGAACGTATGCCAACAATATATATATATATATATATATATATATATATATATATCCCTTCGTTGACCAACGAAATTCTCTTACCTTTGCCTTAAACAATTTTTTTTAATATTCTTTTGTGCCTGATGTATTGTATGAACTTTTCCTCTTCGTGACAATACGTTAAAACTACGGACTTTAAGGATTCTGATTGATTTTCCTTAAATAAGTTATTGACACTACTTCAAGCGTGTAAATTAGTGAATAATTTCCTTATCTTGTTTTGTTAAAATGAGACGTATGTTTCCTCGTCATTATAATCCTTCATTAATCATCTTGGAGTGAGTAAATCAACTGTTCATTTTAACACCTAAGCCTCACGACTAAGCTTATTTGATCTACAATGATTACTACACTGTTTCCATTAATTGTTTTCTTTGTTGTCCTTACCTTTTTCCCTTAGAGTATTGGTTCTTTCCATATAAATGTGGACGCGTCTGCCGAAGTAGGGTAGACTTCATAAAGCATCAAAGATATCTCCGCACAAAAATAAGATATTCGTTACACATTATACAACATTCATGCTTGTAGAGAGTGTAAAAATGCTCAGTTGGCGAACTAAAACAACATTTGAAAATTCGTCAAAGTATTAACGCGAAATTAAACGAAACGTATAGTTTGTAAATCGCAACAAAACTGTTAGCGATAATTTTTTTTTAATCATCTCACCCCAAGCAAGGCATTCCACTGCCACTATTGCGCATGGGGCTACATAGGGGAAGGTAAAGAGAAGGAGTGGTTAGACATAGGGAATGTCAGGAGGAAGGTGACAGATGAGTAAGGATAGCGAGGATGAGGGTTAGGCAGATGGGAAGAGTGCTTGATAGAATGGGAGCAAGTTAGTGTGTTAGGAGGTGTCTATTGACCTTACATTTAAACTCCTGGAGATTGTAGCCGTCGGGGAAGCAATCGTTTGGAAGAGAATTCCACAGTCGGGAAATGCGAGGAAAGAAACTGTTGGAGTAGAAGTTACGCCTGCATTTTATCGGTTTCACTGTAAAAGGGTGGGATCTAGTTGCTAATCGAGTATCTCGTGCAAATTCGTATTTAGGGGGCACCAGTGATCTAAGTTCATCGGAGCAGAAACCGTGAAAGTATTTATAGAAGAGACACAGGGAAGCCACGTCGCGCCGGTGGGAGAGAGACTGCAGGCGGTCTGCCAAGTCGGTATCTATCACATTACAGACCCTCCTCTGAACCTTATCGAGAAGCCCGAGGAGAACAGCAGGGGCACCCGACCAGATATGGCAGCAGTATTCAATGCACGGGCGGATGGTAGATTTGTAAATGTGCAGGATACATTTAGACGGAAAAAACTTCCGGGCCCTACACAGAGAACCGACTTTCATAGCAGCGGATTTAGCAATGGATTCAATATAGTCATTCCATTTGCGGTCCGCTGAAAGTGTGAGACCAAGGAGGCGTAGTGTTTTACTCTCTGGGAGGCAAGCCTGGTCCATGCTAATGGGAGGTAGGTGAGATTGTCGATGATGGTTAATTGACAGTAGCTTCGTTTTAGAAGCATTAAAATTTACTAGCCATTTCTTACCCCAGTCCAATATGGATTGGAGGTCTTTTTCAATCTCGGCTGCGAGGTTAGCTTTCACGCCTACACCAGATTTTTGTTGGAGGCAATTTCAACAATACTAAATATTCTGCTTGGCCTGACACTCTCAGCGGACCTCAAGTGGAATGACTACGTCGAATCCATTGCTAAATCCGCATCTATGAAAGTCGGCTCTCTGTGCAGGGCCCGGAAATTCTTTCTGCCTAAATCTATCCTTCAATTATATAAATCCACCATCCGCCCGTGTATTGAGTACTGCTGCCACATCTGGTCGAGTGCCCCTTCTATTCTCGTCGGGGTTCTTGACAAAATACAGCGAAGAATCTGTAATGTGATTAATACCGACTTGGCTGACCGCCTGCAGTATCTCTCTCACCGGCGTGACGTGGTTTCCCGGTGCCTCTTCTATAAATACTTTCATAGCTTCTGCTCTGATGAACTTAAATCACTGGTGCTCCCTAGCTGTGAATTTGCACGAGATACTAGATTGGCAACTAGGTCCCACCCTTTTGCAGTGAAACCGATGAAATATAACCGCAATTTCTACTCCAACAGCTTCTTTCCTCGCACTCCCCGCATGTGGAATTCCCTACCGCATGCTTGCTTCCCCGACGGCTACAACCTCCAGGAGTTTAAATGTAAGGTCAATAGACACCTCCTAACACACTAACCCACACCCACTCTCTCCAACTCTCTCCTTATGTACATCCTAAGACGTCTATCACCCTCCTTCTGACATTTCCTATACCCTATCCCTCTATGTAACCCCTTGCGCTATAGTGGCAGTGGAATGCCTTGCTTGGGGTGACACGATTAAAAAAAAACAAAATATCGTGTTGAATACACCGGGTCCCGTCCGATCACCGCAGTTAAGCAACATCGAGCCTGGTTAGTACTTAAATAGGTAACCATTTGGGAATACCAGGTGCTGTAAACGTAAGGAACAAGAATGGTCCACCGGTCGTCCAGCTTTGGGGTTTGGGGGGTTTGGGGGGTTTGGAGGGTTGGGTGCAGGGCTAACAACCCAGCTCCGTAAAAAACAGTTTGTTACAGAAACAGCAACAAAAAGTTGCTGCCTTATGCACTATGTGGGTATGATGGAAAAATGATGATGAAATATTATGAGGATTTCAAGATGCGCCAGTTTGTTTAGAAAAATTCTAGAAAAGAAATTTACATGAAATAAAACTTATTAAGGATGAAAAAAATCCTACGTTATTAAAATATATATCAACAGGAATAAATTTCCTTTCAAAAAATATATTTCGGTTCTGTAAAACAGCAACTTTTTAAATATCTCTTATCTTTTCTCTTCAAAAGTCCCCGTCCTTTGGTAACCCACAAAATTGCTGCAGATCTTCCAAACTCTTCGTCGTTTTATAGGGAATGGTAAAATCCGAATGATACAGATACATACATACCGGCCTGAATATTGTTGGAAAATTTTGTTAGGAAAATATGTCGATTCGAACCTGCGATCACTAACAACACAGGGAAGCCGTCAATTGACCTGATGTCTTAGACTGCTCGATCACGAATGATTTCGCAATCTAAACGAAGCCAAATCAAGCCTAATAAACACAAATTTTCTTAAATATTAATCTCTGCTCTGAAAGCGTATCTTAATGTAAACAAATGCCCTAATGTTATAACTATACCAAGCTAATAATTCTTTTTCTTTTTCTTTTTGAAGAGTTTTCTAGCATTAATGTTTCGATGGTAATTTTTTACATGGAACTGGAGGCATTTACAAAGATTTAAATAAGAAGTTACCAACTTGTAACGGTTGGCAACAGTTCTCTTTAATTCCTCCAGAAGATTAATTTTCAGGTGATAAGCAAGAATTATTTATCTAAATTCTGGCGTTTTTAGATTACTGGAATTGAAATTGAAATTGAAATCAATTCATTTGCAAAGCTTAAAAGAAACGGAAAACATGTTTCTAATGCTTTTTATTCTTTTTTATTACTAGAATATTTTTTGCAATATGCCAATATGTATTAAAATCTTCACAGTATATAATATTGTTGAAATTATCGTTAACCTTTTTGTTGATATTTACAAACTCTGCTCTCTCTATTGTTTATATTTAAAGTGCTATTGTCAGTCAGTTAAGTGCCATACGTGAAACACGCTTGGGCGATCATGTCTCGAAAGAGACATGACTGACTGGGCAGAAGATTATCCCGTAGTAGGTTGCCATTACTTTCTGCAGTAGAGTGGTTGCCAGCCAAGGCTATATAACCCAATCTATCCTGTTATTTAACCTATAACTGTAGGGAAGAAACTGATTAATACCTTTCCCAGGGTTATTTGCGCGTAAGTGAATGCAAGAAATTCAACTGGAATTCGAACTCGGCTCCCCAATTTCTCGTTCCGAGCTGATATTCACTGCACCACAACGCACATCCTAAAATGCTACTACTTTACCTTATATTTTACCAGGTCCTGGGTATGACGGTAAACTACATCCAGCAGAAAGGTCTCTGATTGAGAGGTTGTGAGGGGCATGGAACCACCACTTAACTGCTGTTTTTTCCAGGTCCACCCTGATCTGGGGTGGTAGCAACTGTTAAGGTCCAGATAGTTAACCCCCCAAACTGGGGTCAAAACACTATGAAAGTATAAAAGACTTTTCTAGAAATATATACATAAAAATTGACTTTTATAGAAAAATATACATTTTTAAGGAAAAAAAATATTACCATAACACAGTTTTGAAAGAAAACATTATTAGCATCAATATATTTTTAATACAAAACTAGAAGACATTTTCAGTTTTCTAAAAAAAAAATTTCATCAAAATTTCACTAAATCAACTTTCTCACTATAATTGAACATGAAAAAATACCTTAAAACCCTACCTTTTTGGCATTAAACAACCCATAGAGGTCTATATGCCATTAAACAAAACTCAAACTCAAAAAGCATATTTTACCAGAATAAAATATATATAAAAACTTAAAGAAAAGATGCAATAACAATATCGCATTTTTATTAAATTACTATTTGCTATTTTAATCATTAAATTTAATTTACAATAGTGAGTATATTTTGTATGTTAATTAATAAAACCTGTAATTTTTCAAAAAAATAATGAAAATATAAAATGTAAAAATAGTAAAACCAACTGTTCTTTTTATCCCCTTATCTCTTTGTCCTTCTTTCTAGTTTCAATCAACTAATCTATGGGAATTCCACTGAGTTCGAAATCCAGTGGAATTCATTGCAACTACTTACGCGCAAATACTCTTGGGAAAGGTATTAATCCGTTTCTTCCTTCCAGTTATGGGTTAAATAACAGGACAGATTGGGTTCTATAGCCTTGGCTGGCAACCAGTCTACCACAGAAAGCAATGGCAACCTACTGCCCAGTCAGTCATGTCTCTTTCGAGACATGATCGCCCAAGCGTGTTTCACGTATGGCACTTAACTGACTGACTGAATCTATGGGAATTTTAGAGGATAAGAAAGTGGACAGACGTACTAACGGAAATCACAAAATTTTATATATTATTTATTTGGTTTTAAAATAATGCGAGTATTGTGTATGTTAAATAATAAAACTTTTAATTGTTCAAAAAATTAAGGAAAATGTATTGTACTAAGCTATGGACCCTAATAAAATCAATTGTACTTTGTAATTTGTATCCACTTACCTGTTTACAGTTCTCCCCAAAATTGGATTTCGATTGGTCAACGTATAACTATTTTAGAAGGTGTGACGGGCGGAATCATAGAATTGAATAGATAGATAGATAGATAGATAGATAGATAGATAGATAGATAGATAGATAGATCATCTCCTGTATAGAAAGATATTTTATTTAATACTGGCATTTTTTTTTATATATATATAAATTTGAAGACCTGGGAAGCATAATGACAGAGAGTGGAATGCGCTACACTGAGATCCGAAGACGCATTGGCATGGCCAAGGACGCATTTCAAAAGCTAACCAGAGTACTGAGAGACAAGAAAATCTCATTGAGAACAAAGAAAGGGGTGCTAAACTGCGATGTGATATCTGTTCTTCTGTATGGCTTCGAACGTTGGAATGTGCGACACTGAGATCCGAAGACGCATTGGTATGGCCAAGGACGCATTTCAAAAGCTAACCAGAGTACTGAGAGACAAGAAAATCTCATTGAGAACAAAGAAAGGGGTGCTAAACTGCTATGTGATATCTGTTCTTCTGTATGGCTTCGAACGTTGGAATGTGCGACACTGAGATCCGAAGACGCATTGGTATGGCCAAGGACGCATTTCAAAAGCTAACCAGAGTACTGAGAGACAAGAAAATCTCATTGGGAACAAAGAAAGGGGTGCTAAACTGCTATGTGATATCTGTTCTTCTGTATGGCTTCGAACGTAGGAAGATCTCTTCAAGGATGACAGAGAGGCTCGAAGAAGTAGAAATGTGGTTATACTGCAAGATGTTGAGGATACCATGGACCGAGCACGTAAGCAACGATGAGGTGGTAAACGAGAAGAAAAGTCATACTCAACATAAGGAAGAGAAATCTGAGGTTCCCGGGACACATAATGAGAAAAAAGGGTCTGGAGAATCTAATACTCACATGACGGATGGAGGGAAAGAGAGATAGCGGAAATCAGCGCGAGACATATTTGATAGGCTTCAGTAAATGGATGGTGGAGCGGGGTTTGGGAGAGATACCAAGAGGAAAAATATTAAGAGCGACAAGGGACAGGCGCAAGCAGACGTCGATGACCGCCTACGTCCTGATGGGACACGGCACCCGAAAAAGAAGAAACTGGCTTCTAGAATTTTAAGTCTTTTTTTTTTATTTTTTAATTCTCTGTTTTTAATCGCGACGGACAACACCTCATTCGGAAATTTGTAAAATTATATAAAAGTTGGATAGACAGACCTTGTCGGTGGAATTAAATAAAACCTGTTTAAATGTGTGTGTGTGTGTGTGTGTGTGTGTGTGTGTGTGTGTGTGTGTGTGTGTGTGTGTGTGTGTGTAGAAATATAATAAGCAGGTCTGTCTCTGTGTTTGAATAATTACATTCAGCGAACGGGAAAAAGGTTTTGTTTTGTTTTGTTTTTACCGAAATAATTCTACATTATGCGAAGACAAACTCTCAGATTACAAACGCAGTGATTTGTAAGTGCACAGCGAATGAACGTGTTTTCTTTCAATGTCGAAATCTTTCCGTTCATGAGAACATATTTTATTTTATTTTATTTATATACTATATTTTGAGAATGCTTTAGTTGAACTTGATCTACAGAGAGATGACATAAAAATAAATAGGTGGCCTTTTTTTCTCTCAGCTGTGGCATCTGACTTTTAGCACTCGGCAGACGACTTCGTTTACTTTACCAAGTAAAATGTTTGTCTTGTTACCGCAGGCGACCTCAATCGCCAAAAGATTTGTTATTTCACCGGCTTGTTTTCATATTTCGCTTTGACTGAAATTTAAAATGTGGCTACTGAAGCCTTTAGAGAGAATTCAACGAAATTTGAGAAAATAATATGTGTAAAATAATGCTAAGTGAGAAAGGTTAAATTTAAATATTTGGGAAATGAAACAGAAAGTGTGATACCGAAATCCGAAGAAGGATTGGGAGAGCGATAGATGCCATCCAAATGCTAAGCAAAGTATTTAGAAACAGGAAAATTTTGTTACAAATATAAGAGTATAGAAATGTTATATAATATCGGGCTTCTAATATGACAGTGAATGTTGGACAATCTCATTACAAATGGAAAGAAACTCAAAACATCAGAATTGTTGGTCTTTAAAAGGTTGCTAAGAATACCATGAACCAAACATGTGATCAATGTTGAAGTTTTAAAGAAAACGTAAACAAAAAGTGCGTTATGGTACAGTGGATATCGACTCAGAACGAGAAACCGAGTTCGAATTCCAGTTGAATCCATTGTATTCACTTACGCGCAAATACCCTTGGGAAAGGTATTAATCCGTCTCTTCCTTCCAGTTATGGGTTAAATAGCAGGACAGATTGGGTTCTATAGCCTTGGTCGGCAACCAGTCTACCGCAGAAAACAATGGCAACCTACTGCGGGATAATCTTCTGCCCAGTCAGACATGTCTCTTTCGAGACATGATCGCCCAAGCGTGTTTCACGTATGGCACTTAACTAACTGACTGAAACAAAAAGGTCACTTATACTACAGAAAGAGACAGTTGGAATTTCAAGGGTACATAATGAGGAAAGACGAGTTAGAAAATTTGACATTCACAAGGCATATTAAAGGGAAGAGAGGCAGAGAACAACACAAGTTACCTACCTAACGAGCACATGGAAATGGCTGAGAGAACAGTGTTCTTCAGAGACAGCAAAAAGAACCTTTATTAAGACGCCACAAAGGACAAGAAATTGTAATGAGCTATGCTGATAAATGCCTGAATTGTTCACTTTCTTAATGTCCCATTGAAGTTTTTTTTCTTTTTATAATCATTTCATTCCAACCAACTCAGGTTCGCCACTGGATAAGATTTAGGGTGATAGATGGAATTTAGGGAGAGAGAGAAGATGACAATTCATGTTGTGTTTAAACTTTTAGAAATTGTAACTATCAGGGAAGCAAGTAGACGAAAGGGAGTTCCACAAACGAGAAATGCGAGAAAACAAACTGTTAGAGTAGAAAAGATGGTTACAGGCACACTTTGGTTGTTTTATTCACTATATTTGTGCATTTTTACATCAACTCATTTTATATAATATTCATTTATAATGATATTTTTAAATTTGTAATTATCATTGTAATACTTCTTATTATTCAAATCATGTCGTTTTACTCACTGTAACACCCCAACGGACGGTCCGAACAATTTCTCCGGCGGCCGTTCTCCACGCTGTGATGTTTGACGGGAGTTTGTTGAAACAGTCGGAGCCTCAAGATGGGGGTACAAGATTGAACTATAAGGAACGAACTTCCACAACTTGGATGAGTTGAAAAGATGCTTTATTTCGTTTAGAGTTAGCCTTTTCGGTTGGGGCAGGCGAATTCGACACACAGCTCTAACTCTAATTAATGGAGATCAACAAATCCGAACTGACCGAAACAAGACGAACTGAGGTTCACTTCACTCAACTGACTGACTCACTTAACTGACTCTCTCACTCTACTCTACTCTACTGACTCGGAATAATTACCTGAATTTATTTAAAATTGATCCGGAAATCCGGAAATCCGGAAATGCTTTAGACCACCGGTGATAAACATTGGCGACTGTAAGTCCGAAATTTCAGTTATCTTTTTTTTTTATCTTAATAAAGCTTCTGCCGGAAAATTCTTAATGTGTGGTCAAGATACAGTAAAAGACAGCCTTTGACCTGGTCACTCGAAAACCCACCTCCCGAACTCTATCTCTTTATCACATTAAATCACTGAGTTAAATATTTAGCGGAAGTGTGGTAGGATTTAAAACAGTAATCGGATACCCTTGTCTCTTCCACAATTTTCCTCATAAAAGAAAAAGCGTTTATTTATTTATTTTTTCCTCTTCTTTTTCACCTTTGTTAAATATGTTTTTAAACTATTTTCTATTCTTAACCATTTTCTATTTTAATCTATTATAATAACATACATATTTTACAAAGCACCTTAATATACGCCTAGTTATCGTGTCATATATATATATATATATATATATATATATATATATATATATATATATATATTGTCACTTTTATAAAACTCATTATTCAGGTCCTTAGTCATATATATTGATATTTTTAAGATGTGGAATATAATAATATAGAATAATAATATAATAATATGCCATATTATTATTATTATTATGTCATTTTTCATCATATTTAGATTTCTGCATTGGTCTCACTACCAACCAAGTCTGCGGGGAGACCTAAGGCAGGTAGTGGCGTGTTGTTATGACTCCATTTCATGTTTTTCTATCCTCCCTATCATCCCCAGCATTACATAGATAACGTTTTCCTTAGTGTGTGGGCTGTACTTAATAATACAATTTTTTGTATATCTCTTAAGCTGGGGTTTCCAGGGATTCTTTCAATGTGTTGTTTTGTTCCATTTTTTATCATTCCAAGTGCACCTACTATCACTGGCACAACTCTTGTTTTCAATTTCCACATTTTTTCTATTTCAATTTCCAGGTCTTTATATTTTGACAGTTTTTCAAATTCCTTGATTGCTATGTTACAATCCGCTGGACAAGCCATATCAATTAATAGACAAGTTTTCTCCTTCTGGTTTTTAACAATAATGTCTGGCCTGTTTGCTTCAATTTTTCTGTCTGTGTAGATGGTGTAATCCCATAGAATGGTTACATCTTCTATTTCTGTAACCGGTGCTGGATGATGTTCATACCAGTGTTTGTTTACAGCTTTTCCATAATGTTTGCACATTGCCCAATGTAAATATTGCCCAACTCTATCGTGGCGATTTTTATATTCGTTTGGGGCAAGCACAGAACAGCCTGAGATTAGGTGGTCTATTGTTTCTTGGTGTTTATCACAAAACCTGCATTTTGGATCCATATTATTATGCATAATATTTGCCTGAAAGTTTCTCGTGAAAAGACTTTGGTCTTGTGCTGCAAGTATAAATCCTTCAGTTTCAGACTTTAATCCAGATGCACGTAACCATCGATGAGTATTAACTTTGTCAACATTGGATTTATTGGCACGTACTGGATATTGGCCATGCAGAGGTTTGTCTTGCCAGCGCTGTTTCATCTTTTCAAGAGCTTTATCTTTGGCTTTCATTTTCATATTTTTTGCCGCAATAGTTGGTTCTTGGCTTCTGTTTTGCTTTTCTACAGAATCTACTAACTGTAATTCTTGTTTGTATTTACTGCCTTCTTTTATTATTGAATATTTTTTCTTTCTTTCTTCATGTTGCCTTACTAATTGTATCATCCAATCCTTTGTTGTTTCTATGTATGTTAGTAAGCCAATAGTTGTTGTCTTGTATGACAATTCCAGCTGAATAAGACCCCTTCCACCTTCTTTACGGGGTATGTATAGACGGTCTACATCAGCCTTTGGGTGATGCATCCTATGCTTAGAAAGAAGCTTTCTTGTTTTAACATCCATTCGCCTGATGTCGTTTAGAGTCCAGTTTAAGATGTTGAAGCTATATTGGACAACTGGGATTGCAAGGCTATTAATGGCCATAACTCTATTCTGTGAATTTAATTCAGTTTTTAATATCATTCGCAGCCTTCTATAGTACTCTTTACGCACTATTTCTTTCATTTTTTTATGGTGAATGTTTTCGCTCTCATTTACACCTAGGTATTTATAAGCTTCTTCTGGTTTCAATTCTTTTATTGTTACAGCAGGGTCTAGGCTAATTGAGGATGTTTCTTGTATTGATCCACGTAAAACTGTAGCTTTAGCACATTTATTCAAATTAAATTTCATTCCAATATCTTCGCTGAAGCATTTTACAGTTTGCAGAAGACCTTCCAGCTCATTATCATTCTTAGCATATAACTTTAAGTCATCCATGTAAAATAGATGGCTTATTTTCTTTTGGCCTATTTTATAACCACATTCTGTCTTATTAAGTTGACTGGTTAGTGCTATTAATGATATGCAGAATAGTAAGGGAGATAAAGAATCACCTTGAAATATACCTCTTTTGATGTTTATTTCATCAGACTTATAGGTTCCATTTATATGATTGAGGTAAAGGGTTGTTTTCCATATAGACATGCACTGTTTGATGAAATTGATGATGACGGGCGATATCTTAAAAATATAAAGACCTGGAAATTGAAATTTTAAAAAATGGGGAAATTGAAAACAAGAATCGTGCCAATGATAGTAGGTGCACTTGGAATGATAAAAAATGGAAGAAAACAACACATTGAAAGAATCCCTGGAAATCCCAGCTTAAGAGATATCCAAAAATTGTTCTTATTAAGTACAGCCCACACACTAAGGAGAGCTTTGTCTATGTAACGCTAGGGGTGATGGGGAAGATAGAAAAAACATGAAATTGAGCCATAACAACACGCCACGACCTGCCTTAGGTCTCCCCGCAGACTTGGTTGGTAGTGCGACCATAGTAGAAATCGAAATATGATGAAAAATGACATAATAATAATAATATGTGATATTATTAAATCAGCAAGCTCTTCTTTCCTGTTTTATTCACTAAATCTGAGCTTTGAAAATCAAAATATTTTTCATTTTTTCCTTATTCTTTTATATGAGTTCTTTTCAAATTTTGAAGTATCATTTAATTACTTATTATTCATACCAGCATGCTCATCATGATTGTTTTATCTGCAATATTGGCATCTGTATATCAAATTATTTTTTAAGTATTCATTAATTATTATTTTGTATTTCTGAGGTTTGAAATTATCAATTAATATATCTTATTATTCAGATAATCAAGCTGATCTGGCTTGTTTATTCATGACATATCGTCACTCGTTTATCAAATCAATTTCAAGGTCTTTATTCCTTTATGTGGGTAATTTTGTGATTTGTAGTTATCATCATAACATGTCTTCTTATTCAGATCATTGGTATTTGGAAGTATCATTTAACATATCTTATTATTCATGCTGACCTTATATTTTATCCACAATATCTGGTCATTTGCATATTGAATCATTTTAAGTGCATACTGGTTTATATTGCTTTGTTTTGTTTTGGTTTTGGGGTTTTTTTTTTGTTTTTTGGTGGGGAGGTTGTGATTTGCAGTTATCATTATAACATGACGTGTTACTGAGATCAGCACGCTTTCCTTGTTTCTTTTATTGAAAATAAGTTGGGCATTTGTATACCAAATCATTTTTCAAGTTCTTACATTTTTATTTTGGTACAGCATTGCTCGGGGTTTTTTAATGTTTATGTTGAAATGTTCAAGTGCTTATTCAAAAAGTTCCAGTGTGAGGTTGCCGTGACGCGTAAGTTAAAACAAATGCTAAGTAAGTATTAGTTTTTGTTGTATTTATAAAACTGCATCCATGCTGGGTCATTTTGCCAATAAACGCGAATAATGTATGTACAATAGGAAGAACAGAGGACGGGTGTTACGGAAGCCTATAATGTGATGCAATGACGTTGTGACGCAGAAGTGAATGCATTGTCCCTGCAATGTCGGAAGGTTTGACACCTTGTGAAATTGTTATGGCATATGATAAGTTACAAAAAGGACTCGATTTTTGTTGTAATACAACAAAGCGTTTCGGAAAAATAAACGATTGGAAAAAGTAAAATTTTCCATTAATTTTCCATTTCCGGTGAGTCAATTGAAATTTTTTTCGCATATCAAGGCATCAGACCTTGATCTACCAGTGACTCAATTTTAGTTAAGTTTAAGCGTCTTGGAGAAATGCATAAAAATGCGCAAAAGTCCACCCGAAATTACGTTTGCAGTTGATTTTTGACGAACGCCGTACATTGATCCGAAAATGTTTTGTGTACATTAAATTTTCAGACCTTGATCTACACGTTACCCGATTTTGGTTGAATTCGCATTAGGCTTCTGGGAGGAAAAAGAGTTCGTAAATTCTAATCTTCTCGGTAATTTCTGCCGTACCCTGTAAATTGATTTGGAAAAATTTTCTGTACATCAAAGTTTCGTGTCAGTGACGCAATTCTTGGTGAAATCGAATCAAGTGTTTCGGATGAGTAAGGTTCGTTAGGATGTGCGTTGTGGTGCATTGGATATCGGTTCGGAACGAGAAATTGAGGAGCCGAGTTCGAATTCCAGCTGAATTCATCGCATTCACTTACGCGCAAATACCCTTGGGAAAGGTATTAATCCGTCTCTTCCTTCCAGTTATGGGTTAAATAGCAGGACAGATTGGGTTCTATAGCCTTGGCTGGCAACTAGTCTACCGCAGAAAGCAATGGCAACCTACTGCGGGATAATCTTCTGCCCAGTCATTCATGTCTCGAAAGAGACATGATCACTAAGCGTGTTTCACATATGGCACTTAACTGACTGAAGTCGATTAGCAACCGACATAGCACGATTATAACTTTCAGTGCAAAAACTACTCCACAACAACAAGTATGCTGATCTGAATAATAAGAAATTGAAAGAAACTTTCCCGGAAGTTTTTTTTCTGAGAGTCTTGGTCTGTGCAATTAGATTACGGCAAAATTCGAGTTAAAGATGACATCAAGCCAATGTTTAAGAAAAAACTAAATCTGCTTTTGGCCTCTTGACTCAAAATAAATGAAGAATTCGACAGACAAGAAAGAACCAGTGTCTTGTCGAAAATTTGTGTACAGTCAATCGGCTTCGCCGAACGTCAATGTTTATTTTTCCTTCAGTCAGTTAAGTGCCATATGTGAAACACGCTTAGCGATCATGTCTCTTTCGAGACATGAATGACTGGGCAGAATATTATCCCGCAGTAGGTTGCCATTGCTTTCTGCGGTAGACTGGTTGCCAGCCAAGGTTATAGAACCCAATCTGTTCTGTTATTTAACCCATAACTGTAAGGAAGAGATAGATTAACACCTAGTAGTTCTACTGAACTCTAATAGAAGTCTAAAGAACTCCTATGAACTGCCCAAATACTTCCTGTTAACTCTTATAGATATAGGAGGGAGAGTCTATTATCTGAAGAGTAGGTGTGTTTCCCCATAACACCTGTCTTGGTTGTTTTTTACACAATATATGAGCATATGTATATCAAATTATTTTACAGGTTCTTATTCATTTCTAATAGTATTTTTCAGATTTGGAATTTTCATTGTAATATATCGTGTTATTCATATCAGCATGCTTAACGTAGCTGTTTTATTCACTATATTTGCGCATTTATATCACAAATCATTTTTATGTCTTTATTCCTTTATATTGGTATTTTTAAGATTTCCAATTATCATTGTAATATATTTAATTCGGGAAAGTATTCGAGGCCATAATCAGTACTGAAATAGTTCAACATCTCACTGCCCACAAACTCTTCTCTGACAGGCAATATGGCTTCCGCTTTGCCAGGTCCACGGCCGACTTGCTAACAACCGTAACGGAGTACATGCTCCAGGCCCTGGATGAGTCTGACGAGGCTCGCGCGGTTGCTCTGGACATCTCCAAGGCTTTCGACAGGGTTTGGCACTCTGGACTCCTATGCAAGCTACGGGGTTACGGTATTACCGGTCGCCTGCTTGACCTAATCCAATTTTTTTTAAAGAACCGAAAAATGAAGGTCGTTTTGAATGGGCGGGCCTCTTCATCCCACAGCACGAATGCTGGTGTCCCACAGGGCTCTATCCTGGGCCCGACACTCTTCCTTATTTTCATCAACGACCTCCCAGATGAGATCAAGTCCCAAGTAGGCATCTACGCAGATGACACTACAATATACTCCCGCACCAGTAAGAAACCTGTCGTGGCGGACAGACATAATCTCGCTGCTGACCTTGAACGGGATCTACACTCTGTGGTGAATTGGGGCAAGAAGTTGCTTGTCAACTTCAATGCGTCTAAGACCAAGCTGTTGTCTGTCAACCATCACAGGCAACCTCTCCTGCCTCCCGTAAGCATGGACCAAGCGAGTCTCCCTGAGAGCAACGCACTACGCCTCCTCGGCCTTACCCTCTCCTCAGGCCTCAAATGGAACCAATATGTTGAATCCATAGCTAAATCTACTGCTAAGAAGGTTGGGTCACTATGTCGATCCAGGATGTTTTTTCCACCTGAATCCATCCTGCATACATACAAGTCAACCATCCGTCCGTGCATGGAGTACTGCTGCCATTCATAGACAGGCGCCTCTGTCGTTCTCCTCAGTGTTCTCGACAGGCTCCAAAGGAAAGTCTGTAATGTGATAGGTACTGATCTGGCGGCTCGACTGCAGCCACTTCCCCACCGTCGAAATGTGGCCTTCCTTTGTCTGTTCTATAAATACTTTCATGGCTTCTGCTCGGACGAACTTAAGCCACTGGTGCCTCCTCAATAGGTGTTTACTCGTGCAACCAGAGTGGCAACTGGGTCCCACCCATTCGCAGTCAGGTTAGCCAAATGCAGACGACAATTCTACTCCTGCGGCTTCTTCTCTCGCACTTCCCGCCTGTGGAACTCGCTCCCATATTCTTGCTTTCCTGACGGCCACAACCTCCAGAAATTTAAATGCAATGTAAATACTCATCTATTAACCACTGAACTCTAGCTCTCTCCCCACCTCTGTATAACCTTCCCTTTCTCTCCACCTATGTATCTGTCATCGCACCTGCTTTCTCAGCTTTCTATTGTTCCTTTCTAACTAGTTTGTACTCCTCACTCTTTTCTAATTAATCTTTTTACAGTTATGTAGCACCCCCCCCCCCCGCTCATCAGTGGCATTTCTGCCTTGCTCGGGGTGAAATGATTAAAAAAATAAAAAAAACTTATTATTTTGATCATCAACCTTACTTTGGTAATTTCATTCACTATATCTGGATATTTGTATACTAAATAATTTTCCTGATATTTATTCCCTTATATTGGTTTGGAATTATCATTTAATTTTTCTTATTGTTAAAATCAGCATGTTCACCGTTGTTTTTTTATTTTAAAAGATGGGAAATTTTTTATTAAATCAATTCTCAGGACTTTATACCTTTATATTTGTATTTTTGAAATTTTAGAATTATTATTGTAATATATCTTATTATTCAGGTCAGCAAGCTCACATATGTTTTTTTATTCACAATCTCTGGGCATTTGTATATCAAAATACTTTTCAGCTTTGTCATTCTTTACAATAGTATTTTTTAGATTTGGAGTACATAAAGTTTGTGTTCACTTTAAAAAATTTATAACTTTATTTGTATTTGCAATAAAAATAATCTGTAAAAAATGTTATAAAGTTTAATGTACCTAGTTTTAAGTATAGTTATTGAATAATTCTTTACCAGAAAATTTGCAACAATTTCAGGTAAGTAAAACAAAATTTACTTTTTTTCAGAATCAATTTGAGCCATGGCTTCAACTGAGGAAAAAGTAAACTGTGTCCATTAGATTTTTTATGAGGACATGTGAAAACAATTGTGCATGCAATCAAAGCAATTAGAAGATTTGAAAGCTAAAATAACTAATGTGATTTCAGGCATTACTGTAAATCGGTTGGCAAATATTTTCCACGAACTGCAAAATCGTATTACCTTTTGTATTGCTAATGATAGAGGACATGTGGAAACTTAAATAAAATTTCAATAAAACCTTAAAAAATATAGATATATTTCTTTCTAATCCTTCTTACAAATTATTTCTTTTGCAAATACAAATAAAGTATAATTTTTTCAAAATGCACACATACTTTATGGACACCCTGTACGTTATTATTGAGATCTGCATAACAAATTTTGTTGTTTTATTTCCAATATCTAGACATTTAAACATCATATTTTTTCATGTCCTTATTTCATTAAATTTGGACTTTTGAGATGTTTAATTATTATTGTATTATATATTATTCAAATCAGCATGCACAATAGAGTACTGCTGCCATTTATGGTCAGGTGCCTCTGCCGTGCTCCTCAGTGTTCTTGACAGGCTCCAAAGGAGAGTCTGTAATGTGATAGGTACTGAACTGGCGGCTCGACTGTAGCCACTTCCCCATCGTCGAAAGGTGGCCTCCCTTTGTCTGTTCTATAAATACTTTCATGGCTCCTGCTCAGACGAACTTAAGTCACAGGTGTTTACTCGTGCAACCGGACTGGCATCTGGGTCCCACCCATTCACAGTCAGGTTAGCCAAATGCAGACGACAATTCTACTCCTTCAGCTTCTTCCCTCGCACTTCCCGCCTGTGGAACTCGCTCCCGTATTCTTGCTTTCCTGACGGCTACAACCTCCAGAAATTTAAATGCAAAGTCAATACTCATCTACTAACCACTGGACTCTAGCTCTCTCCCCACCCCTGTATAACCCTCCCTTTCTCTCCACCTATGTATTTGTCATCGCACCTGCTTTCTCAGCTTTCTGTTGTTCCTTTCTAACTAGTTTGTACTCCTCACTCTTTTCTAATTAATCTTTTTACATTTATGTGGCCCCCTGCACATCAGTGGCGTTTCCGCCTTGCTCGGGGTGAAATGATTAAAAAAAAAAAAACTTGGTTGTTATATTCACAGTTTCAGGCTATTTGTATATCATATCATTTCTTAAATCCTTATGCTTTTATACTGGTATTTTTTATATTTTTAATTATCATTATAATATGACTAATTATCCAGATTAGTATGTTCACATTGTGTGATTTATTCACAATCTCTGGGTATTTGTTTACCAAATTATTTTTTGTGTTTATTCTCTTATATTTGTGTTTTTGAGATTTAGAATTAACATTATGATATAATATAATATAATATAATAATATATGTATAATATAATATACTTAGCTCACTGGTGCCCCCAATATATAAATTTACTCGGGCAACAAGATTAGCAACTAGGTCTCACCCTTTTACTGTGAAAACAATAAATTGTAAATGCAAATTCTACTCCAGTAGCTTTTTAACTTGCACTTCCCGCCTGTGGAATTCCCTTCCATTTAGTTGCTCTCCCGACAGCTATAATCTCCAAGAATTTAAATGTAAAGTCAATCGTCATCTCCTATCTCACAAACCTGCATCCTCTCTCTCATGCTTCTTTCTCCGTCCACTCCACTCTGATCGGTATTCTCATCGTTCTCTTATCCACTTCCTGACACCCCCTATAACTTATTACTCTTTCTCATAACTTTCCTCCTATGTAACCCCCTGCAAAACAGTGGCAGTAAAATGCCTTGCTCGGGGTGATATGATATATATATATATATATATAAAACAACCAAGGTAAGCATGCTGATTTGAATAATAAGATTTTTTTTTATAATCATATCACATATGATAATTTTATAATCATATCACATATCATATATATATATATATATATATATATATATAATTCCAAGTGAAGAGGACTCAAGGTATTTTTATTTTGAGTGCTCTGGCATTTATTTTATTATAAACAGTGCTCAATATAATGAGTATTATAGAGCTTAATATAATATAATTATATGGTTATATATCAATTTTACATTGCGACATGGAAATTTCTATGTTTCGAGATAGGTTCTCATCATCAGGCAATGTTGGTGTGGTTGTGCAGATGATTTACATTTAAATGACAAATTCTTTTGGTTTGCTGTGAATGTATGTGGGTGTTTTTTTTTTGTGGCTAATCAGAATGGAGATTCACTTTAACATTCTGATTAGCCACACAAAAAACACCCACATACATTCACAGCAAACCAAAAGAATTTGTCATTTAAATGTAAATCATCTGCACAACCACACCAACATTGCCTGATGATGAGAACCTATCTCGAAACATAGAAATTTCCATGTTGCAATGTAAAATTGATATATAACCATATAATTATATTATATATATATATATATATATATATATATATATATATATAGTGATGATCATCCACGTATACTGTCTTAATATGTATAGGAAAGAATATTAATAAAAAGTTTTGAATTTAAAAATGTACTTTTTTTTAACAGTATTTGTTTATTTTTATTATATTTTATATTTCAGACCGCCCTCGGTCCTTTCTCTACGGACATGCCGCATGTTATGAACAAACACACCACGTGATGTAAACAAAAAAAATATTCGAACGCTATCGTGAAATACGTTTCTAATTCAAATTTAAAAATCAGTTGTTTCTGATGAAGGACCGAGGGCGGTCTGAAATATAAAATATAATAAAAATAAACAAATACTGTTCAAAAAAAGTACATTTTTAAATTCAAAACTTTTTATTAATATTCTTTCCTATATATATATATATATATATATATATATATATATATATGAACATTTGTTTATCAAATAATTATCTGGTTCTTACTCATTTATATTTGTATTTTTTGTTTGAAATTATTATGAGTAATATGGTTTATTATTCTGCTCAACATGCCCACTTCATTCTATTTAAGCATTTCTATATGAAATCATGTCTTTATTTCTATTGATATTTTTGTGATTTGTACTTATCATTGTATTATATCTTATTTTTCAAATCAGTATGGGTTATATTTGCTTTATTCCCAATCACAGGACATTTGTTCATCATATCATTTTTCATTTCCTTACTCATTCATATTTCCATTTCTGAGACTTGGAATTATCATTTTGAATTGGAATTATTTTAATATATTATTCAGGTCAGCATGCTCAAATTGGTTGTTCATTCACCATATATGGGCATTTGTATATCATATCATTTTTCAAGTCCTTATGTTTTTATATTGGTGTTTTTTAAATTTGTATTTATCAATATAATATGATATATTATTCAGATTATTATGTTTACATTGTTTGATTTATTCACAATCTCTGGGCATTTGTTTATCAAATCATTTTTAGTGTTTATTCTTTTATATCTGCACTTTTAAGATTTGGAATTATCATCATAACATGTCTTATTATTTAAGATTAGCAAGCTCACCTTGGATGTTTTATTTAGAACGTTTGAGCATTTGTACATCAAATCATTTTTCTGATCCTTATTTCTTGTGTTGTTGTACAGTGGATATCGGCTCGGAATGAGAAACCTGGGAGCCGAGTTCGAATTCCAGTTGAATCCATCGGATTAATACCTTTCCAAAGGGTATTTGCATATAAGTGGTATTCACTTACGTGCAAATACCCTTTGGAAAGGTATTAATCTGTCTCTTCCTTCCAGTTATGAGTTAAATAGCAGGACAGATTGGGTTCTATAGCAACCAGTCTACCACAGAAAGCAATGGCAAACTACTGCGGGATAATCTTCTGCCCAGTCAGTCATCTCTCTTTCAAGACATGATCGCCCAAGCATGTATCACGTATGGCACTTAACTGACTGACTGATTTCTTTATATTGGTATTCGTGAGACTTCCAATTTTCATTGGATATTATTATTCAATCAAACATTCTCATCTTAGTTGTTTTTCTCGCAATATCTTCAACATTGGTTTTTCCAGCATTCTTCAGACCATTATTTCTTTATATTTGTATTTTTGATATTAAGAATTATCCTTATTATAAGTCTTATTACTTGAACTAGCATTCTCATTTTGGTTGTTTTTTACGCACAATATCTTATCCATTGTGTCTCATATTATACTCCCAAACATTAATCCATCGTTCACTATGTCAGTATCTTCTAACCTCTTTAATCATTATCATCAGAATAATATGTACCAGCTGTACTCTTGAAAATTTTACAGATTTCCTATTTTAATTTTATAATGCCTCATAATTCCTATATTCCTAAGTTAATAATTGAATAAGCTTCATGCATGTTCTACAACTATAAATACCCATCAAAATTTCCTTAATATATCATTAACTATTTTAGCTAACAACTTGAAATAATATCACAACAAAAATCATAAATATGAAAATAAGTTAATATTTGAAGAAGTAAAAGGGTACAAATGGAATAAATTAAAATTTAACCAGTTTTTTTCCATTTGACTGATATTATACCAGTTTTTTACTATTTGACTATTAGCCCAGTATTTTGTTATTTGACTGATATCATACCAGTTTTTCTATTTGACTGATATTAGACCAGTTTTTATTTTACTGATATTAGACCAGATTTTTTTCTATTTGGCTGATATTACACCAGTTCTTTTCCATTTAACTGATATTATACCATTTTTTTCTATTTGACTGATATTAGATCAGTTTTCCAATTGATTGATATTAGACCAGTTTTTTTCATTTGACTGATATTAGACCAATTTTTACAATTTGACTGATATTAGACCAGTTTTTCCATTTGACTGATATTAGACCAGTTTTTATAATTTGACTGATATTAGACCAGTTTTTTTTCATTTGACTGATATTAGACCAATTTTTATAATTTGACTGATATTAGACCATTTTTATAATTTGACTGATATTAGACCATTTTTTATGATTTGACTGATATTAGACCATTTTTTATAATTTGACTAATATAAGACCATTTTTCCATTTGGCTGATATTAGAACAGTTTTTACAATTTGACTGATATTAGACCAATTTTTCCATTTGACTGATATTAGACCAATTTTTCCATTTGATTGATATTAGACCAGTTTTTACAATTTGACTGATATTAGACCATTTTTTATAATTTGACTGATATTAGAACAGTTTTTCTCATTTAACTGATATTAGACCAGTTTTTACAATTTGACTGATATTAGACCAGTTTTTCCATTTGACTGATATTAGACCAGTTTTTACAATTTGACTGATATTAGACCAGTTTTTTTTCATTTGACTGATATTAGACCAATTTTTATAATTTGACTGATATTAGACCATTTTTTATAATTTGACTGATATTAGACCATTTTTTATTATTTGACTGATATTAGACCATTTTTTATAATTTGACTAATATAAGACCATTTTTCCATTTGGCTGATATTAGAACAGTTTTTACAATTTGACTGATATTAGATCAATTTTTCCATTTGATTGATATTAGACCAGTTTTTACAATTTGACTGATATTAGACCAATTTTTATAAATTGACTGATATTAGACCATTTTTTCATTTAACTGATATTAGACACATGTGTGCATTACAACTTCTCCTATCTTCTCTTTCTTTTATTCTCTGAAACCAAACATCATCACTGTTATGTCTGTTCTGTCTTTCTTCATTATTAAAATGGAATAGTCCTTTATTAATGTGATATTGTTTAGGTGTAAATTATATGCTAACTCTGGCATAGAGTAATAAGCAGAATAATATGTGTTGTAACCTAAAATGGTTACTGAATGAGAAATAACTAAAACAGAGGTTGGAAAATGAAACAGTAATCTTTATAACATCAATAAAATAAAATACTCGCCAGATGCATGAAGTAGGCAACTACTGCTAATGCTGAAGCACGAGTCAGCAATAAGACCTCACCTTACAATAGTATCCAGCATATTTATGAGAATTGGGACATACCCATTAATGTTCATATATAACAATATGTTACAAGGTTTAGTGTTGGAAAGTCTTCAGTTTGTCCATCAATACAATCAGTCAGCTAGTTAATTGCTATACGTAATACACGCTTTGGGCAATCATGTCTCAAAAGAGACATGACTGTCTGGGCAGAAGATTATCCCGCAGTAGGTTGCCATTGCTTTCTGCGGTAGACTGGTTGCCGACCAAGGCTATAGAACCTAATCTGTCCTATTATTTAGCCCGTAACTGGAGGGAAGGGACAGATTAATACCTTTCCCAAGGATATTTCTGTGCAAGCAAATGCAAGTAATTCAACTGGAATTCCAGCTCAGCTCCCCAATTTGCCGTTTTGAGTTTATACCCACCGCACCACAGCACACATCTATACAATATACAGCCAAATAAAGAACTTAAGCAAAGAAACATACAGAGTGATATTATTATTATTATTATTATGTCATTTTTCATCATATTTCGATTTCTGCTTTGGTCTCACTACCAACCAAGTCTGCGGGGAGACCTAAGGCAGGTAGTGGCGTGTTGTTATGACTCCATTTCTTGTTTTTCTATCTTCCCTATCATCCCCAGCATTACATAGATAACGTTTTCCTTAGTGTGTGGGCTGTACTTAATAAGACAATTTTTTGTATATCTCTTAAGCTGGGGTTTCCAGGGATTCTTTCAATGTGTTGTTTTGTTCCATTTTTTATCATTCCAAGTGCACCTACTATCACTGGTACAACTCTTGTTTTCAATTTCCACATTTTTTCTATTTCAATTTCCAGGTCTTTATATTTTGACAGTTTTTCAAATTATTATTATTATTATTATTATACACCAAATAAACCACTTTTCATGTATCCTTATGGTATACAGGCGCTCTCGGTAAGAGATAATGATTCATGATGCTAGTCCAGGTGACCATTGCTAATGGATAATGCATTTAATCTTCACAAAAAATTCAACATTAATACCTAACCAAGGATTCACATGTTGTAAATTCAGCAAACTTAAATGCAGACCTTCTAAGAATCTGTTTTTTTCTATAAGCAACTGGTTTATAAACAATTTTGCTTAAATTTGTTTAAATGATATGATCACAAAATTTGGGGGAGAATCTCTTCTTGTTTTTGGCACCCCCTCTTATATGTACAATTCTAGTCAAAAATACAAGAATACTACTTAAACCAGAATATCAAAAGCATCTCACAATTAGAGAGGCAATATATATCAAACAATTCTCTTCTACTCTCAACCTTACATTAATGATGGAAAGAGAGTATGGAAAGTTTTTTAAAATAGAAAAATGCTCACTTGAATTCCAGTCACACGCAGCATGGGAAAGCTTTTTAAAGAATACTACTTTTTCAAAAAACAGATGTGCATTGTGGTGCATTGAATATCAGCTCAGAACGAGAAATTGGGGTGCCAAGTTTGAATTCCAGCTGAATTCATTGCCTTCACTTACATGCAAATAGCCTTGGGAAAAGTATTAATCCGTCTCTTCCTTCCAGTTATGGGTTAAATAACAGGACAGATTGGGTTCTGTAGCCTTGGTCAGCAACCAGTCTACCGCAGAAAGCAATGGCAACCTACTGCGGGATAATCTTCTGCTCAGTCAGTCATGTCTCTTTTGAGACATGATCACCCAAGCGTGTATCACGTATGGCACTTAACTGACTGACTGACTTTTCAAAAACAACACAAATAAATTATTTTACAGTCAAAACATGGGGATAAAATAGTAACAGAGGAAGCATAACACCCTTGAGAATGACCAGAGTTGTGGCTGAAACCAGTTGCAAAAATAGTAATTAAGGAACATTTTTATATTCATTATCTCTAGCAAAAAGGAAACACACTAGAATACTGGAAAATTTAGATAAAAAAAATGAATAAATCTTCTTTATCACTCATTTTTAAGGAAACATGCATAAAAGAAATGTTGCTGCCCAAATATATATTAGCATATATATATATATATATATATATATATATATATATATATATATATATATGTCATCCATATAGAAGCCTAGAAGACTAATAAATATATATATATATATATATATTAGTCATCCATATAGAAGCTTGTTTCGCTGTATCACCGCTCATCAGTGGCTAGACACATCCACTTACTTCTGGCCGGAATTGAAATTCAACTGATTTGGTGTCAGTCAGAGTCGCTACCCCCTAAGCCATAGGCGCATGGAATCAGAGAAGGGAAATTTTAACATGTATATAAGCAGTGTATACCCATGCAAGTTGCTGAAATAACTCAATTCATTCCTAAAGAGTAATGTATATATTGCAGAAGTGCAAACTGTTTTAAAATTTTCTTCTCTAGAGAGCTTAATTGTAATGAGAATATAATATATTAGTCAGTCACATACAAGCCTGTTTTGCTGTATCACCGCTCATCAGTGTGGCTAGACACATCCACTTACTTCTGGCCGGAATTGAAACTCAACTGATTTGGTGTCAGTCAGAGTCGCTACCCCCTAAGCCATAGGCGCATGGAATCAGAGAAGGGAAATTTTAACATGTATATAAACAGTGTATACCCATGCAAGTTGCTGAAATAACTCAATTCATTCCTAAAGAGTAATGTATATATTGCAGAAGTGCAAACTGTTTTAAAATTTTCTTCTCTAGAGAGCTTAATTGTAATGAGAATATAATATATTAGTCAGTCACATACAAGCCTGTTTTGCTGTATCACGGCTCATCAGTGTGGATAGACACATGTTTAAAATATATATATATATGTTTAATATATATATGTATATACTTTAATCACATTTCATTAAAAAGCGACCAACAATGAAGATTTTACTAATTTTTTATTTTATTTTTCTTGTATTTTTACATGTTTCCTTTTTGCTAAAGATAAGGAATGTAAAAATGTTCCTTAATTTTCGACTTTCCAAGCACTTTCAGCCTCTTCACATGCCATTTTAAAGTATGTTATTTTTCCAGTGTTGTTATATCCTCATGTTTGACTGTAATGTAATTTTTCTTGTTTTAGTGTTTTTTGTTTTTTAAAAAATAGACAGACACTCACATGATACCCACCATGCGCATCATGTCTCAGCTTTAAAGAACTCTCCTTTTCAAAAAATGGAAAAACACTAAAAACAGAAGAATTACATTACAGTCAAACATGAGGACATAACAACACTGGAAAAATAACATCCTTAAAAATGGCCTGGGAAGACACTGAAAGCACTTGGAAAGTCAAAAATTATAGAACATTTTTACATTCCTTATCTCCAGCAAAAAAAAAAGACATCTAAGAATATTGGAAAAATTAAATCAAAAATTAATAAAATCTTCGTTGTTGGTCATTTTTAACAACCATTTTTAAAGAAAGATTGCTTCTCAAATATACATTTTTTTTTTTTATAAGCGTTTCACCCCGAGCAAGGCATGTCACTGCCACTACTGTGCAGGGGGCTACCAGGAGTGGAGAAAGGCTGATTAAATATAGGAAATGACAGAGGGTGGGTGATAGGCGGGTAAGGATACCGAGAATGAGGGTTGGGTAGATGAGAGTGTTGTGAGAATAGTTGGGAGTTAGTGTGATAGGAGGTATCTATTGACCCTACATTTAAACACCTGGAGATTGTAACTGTCGGGAAAGCAGACTTGTGGAAGGGAGTTCCACAGGTGGGAAGCGTGAGAAAAGAAGCTGTTGGAGTAGAATTTACGGTTACATCTTATTTGTTTAACTGTAAAAGGGTGGGACCTAGTTGCTAATCTAGTATCTTGTGTAAATTCGTGCTTAGGCGACACCAGTGATCTAAGCTCATTGGAGCAGAAGCCATGAAAGTACTTGTAGAAGAGGCACAGGGAAGCCACATCACGCCGGTGTGAGAGCGGCTGCAGCCGGTCTGCCAAGTCAGTATCAACCACGTTACAGATCCTCCTTTGTATTTTGTCAAGAAGCCCAAGGAGAGCAGCAGGGGCACCCGACCAGATATGGCAGCAATATTCAATACACGGGTGGATGGTAGATTTGTATATGTGCAGAATAGATTCAGGTGGGAAAAATTTCCGGGCCCTGCATAGGGAGCCCACTTTCATAGCAGCAGATTTGGCAATGGATTCAATATAGTCATTCCATTTGAGGTCCGCCGAGAGTGTAAGGCCAAGGAGGCGTAGTATTTTACTCATAGATATAATGTAAATATGTTATAATATCACTACAAAAGTAGCCATTTTGTTTCAAAACTATGTTTTATCAAGTGATGAGGTTTATTTCAAGTTAGAAAGTTTTAAAAGTTTCAAGACTAGCCAAACCCCCTTAATCAGGGAGGCATTGTTACATAGACAGAGTGAACCAATCAAAACAAAGCAATTTTTAATTTGAAGACTATAAGAACAGACACTGAAAATAATTTATTGGGGCCTTAACATTAATATTTGATTAAAATAGAAATCAGTATTGTTAATCAACTATTAGATTCAAGTTTAACAAAAGTATTAGATTTAGGTTATAAAGTTATTTAGATATTAAACAATATTATTACTCATTTAATATCTAAATAACTTTATATTATTTGCTCTACTTTGTACTGAGCACTTTTTTAAGAATAGTGTTTCTTTGGATATAGAATTTTATTCCACCCATACCTACCTTGTACTTATATATATATATATATATATATATATATATATATATATATATATATATATATAAATCTATTATTAATACAATAATATCAAAATCCTCTAGTGATGCAAGAACAATGATCAGGCAGATATAATCTGGAACCAATGACTATAATCTGATTTATCTGAATCAAATTTGGCAGGCATCTATTATACTAGATGTATGTTTTTAATTAAATATTTATTCTTATGTTGACATGCAGCCATATACCTGTTTCTCTTATTCAACAGCCAGTCACCCATTCACTGTAGGATTAGCAGTTTTCACTTAGGCAAAAACTGTATTCTTCTCCAACTATGTTATATGATCTGGCTTTAGTCAGCTTGCTCTTGACTGCTCCTATGTAGTACTTGGCCTTGCTAACATTAATCATCTTAGCTTTATAAATAACATCCCTTACCAAACACATCCCATTCAAAGGGCATTCCTCTTTCACTCTGCAATAATGACTATGGGATTTCTTGCTATCAAAACTCTCTAATATTTTTCTGTTCTGATTTATCATTAATATTTCCTGTACTGTTGGTGTAGTTATAGCTCACCTTCAAATTGTTTCTGTTGAATAAATTTTTCAATTCTGGTGAAGTGGCAAAATATTTATGAAATTTTAGAAAACTGTCTATATTTCTGAGATGAAGTATTGTAACTATTTACACTATTTACTTTGCCTGGACAGTTGTCCTCATCTTTATTGTCATATTCACAACATTTTGGTCATTGCACATGCTAGCCGTCTTCAAGTATGGCCAGATATTGAACTCACATCTTTTTATGTCAAGTCACTGGATTACGTCAACCATCACTTTTATCCACTGGACTATGTAACTGATTGGCAAAATAAAAGGTTCAGTTACAAATTCTAACATATATCACCTGAAGAAGGCCAGTATGTACAACAACAGAAACACTGTGAAAATGGACATAAAGACGAGGACAACAGTTCAAACAATGTAAATTTTAGAAACACTTAGAAACATATTTGCCTCAGCATTATTAATATATATATACAGCCTTTGAGATTTTAAAAAGAAATCACTCGACCAGCAGTCAAGAGCCAGGGAAAATTTACTCACTCCAAAATCATTTTACTCAACCAACTCCATTTTTTTAATGGTCACCTTATGTAAACATAGCATAAATTGCAGACAGAAAACAAAGAATAAAATTTTAATTAAAATTTCTAACATGTTAGAAAGGATTTAAAAAATTTTTAGAAATAATAACAACAAAATTTGACCTTTCCTCTTAATAATGACAGAAACATTTTGATGATAAAACTTTGTTTTTATTAAGTTTTAACATCATGATATGCTGTTTGTTTTTGTTTTTTTTGTTTTGTTTTGTTTTTTTCTTTTGGCAATTGAGTGGAGGTATCTAAATTCGTAGTTTCTTTCTTCTGTTTGACTACAACCTCCATCTCATAGATGATAAAAAATAACAAATCTGATTTTCTCAACGATTTTCTATAAAAAAATTACTTACTTATATAATTTGTTTTTTGGTGTGTAGTTGAAAGAAGTATGTGTATTTTTTTCTTTCTTTCAAATGTTCATTTTTACTTTTCATTAGCTAGGAGGAAATATAGATGTTGAGTCAAGGATAATATTTTTCCAAATGAATTTCTAAACGTATTTAATCTTGTCAACAGAAACATTTTGGCTCTACTCTGGAAACATTAATTAAGCAAATGTTTACACTGACCGGGATGATAAAAGCGAGATAGGAGCTTGTCAATCTAAATTCTATTTGTCAGATCTTGCTTGATGGTTGCGGGGTGTCACAGTCTTTTGTTTAACCACACATTTCGACATAAATCAGGTGCCATGCATAAAACCAAAGCAATCAATAATGTCATTGTAGGTCATTCTAAGTAACTTGTCAATCTTCAATTGTATATTTTTGGGTTGTAAAAGGAATCAGATTTCCTTTTTCTTTATTTGAAGGGACACATTTCAATGTGCGATTTTTAATTGACCGCGAGTGTGTAAAGCAATAAACTTTAATCGCCCAATTAAGTTTTTAATTGACGAAATCGATCATGTGAGTGAAATCTCAAAGGTTGTGTGTGTGTGTGTGTGTGTGTGTGTGTGACAAAATGAGTGCTGGTGCTAATAAGGTAGTGCTTGATGTATAATCAGTTAGTTAATTAGCATACATGATACACTCTTGGCCGATCATGTTTCTTTCAAGACATGACTAACTAAGCAGAAGATTTTCCAATAGTAGGTTGTCATTAATTTCGCCATTAGGATGCCTGCCAAAGTTATAATTTATATTAATAATAAATATACATTTTTCTACCTGCTCTTTCTTCATATATCATACCTGTCTTTTAGAATTTTCAATCCACTCATACACACAGTAGTCCACTGCATCTAAAGAATTTAAACCCCTGATATACCTTCCAACCAGAGATCTTGAATCACAGTTTAATTAGAATATTAGAGTAAAACAGACAATATACATTATACAGAGGCTTCATTACTGTCTATTCTTATTAATATCTTCTCATTCAAGATCGGAAATTTCACATATTGTTTGGATGAGCAAATTCTGCAAAGGTATGAATCTATCTTCTCCTCCAGCTATGGGTTAAATAGTAGGACTTCTATCTGGAAAAAGTTATTGATATTCTCAAAAAATTGATAATACATTATTCATTAGCATAAAAAATTGTTATTATTATTATAATCCAAAATACTTTTGAGTCAAAATTACCTGCATAGGGTTGACAAACCATAAATAACTAAATCAATCAATTTACAATTACATATTATTTGAAATAAAATATCATTATTTTGTCTTAAAAACAATATTACACGTAATTTTTTTTAAAATAATCCTCATTATTTAAAATGTAGCACAAAAAATGCATCCTGCATCATCAATTGGAATAGACAGACTAAACTATCGCCCGGTTCACACTCCACCCACAATTATTGAACAGGTGAAGAGGCTCATCCCTTGTTCCCTGTTTAGGTTGTGGTTTCCGGCCTTCTCTTTTCCAATCTTTTCACTCTTTTCTTTTTTCTTTTTTTTTTTTTCAATTGGAGTAGATAGACTAAACTATCGCCCGGTTCACACACCACCCACAACTATTGAACAGGTGAAGAAGCTCATCCCTTGTTCCCTGTTTAGGTTGTGGTTTCCGGCCTTCTTCTTTTCCAATCTTTTCACTCTTTTCTTTTTTCTTTTTTTTTTCAATTGGAGTAGATAGACTAAACTATCGCCCGGTTCACACCACCCACAACTATTGAACAGGTGAAGAGGCTCATCCTTTGTTCCCTGTTTAAGTTGTGGTTTCCGGCTTCCTCTTTTCCAATCTTTTCACTCTTACGTAGCCCCCTGCACGTCAGTGGCGTTACCGCCTTGCTTGGGGTGATATGATTAAAAAAAAGTTAATGCTAGATACTTCTTCAGTCAGTTAAGCGCCATAAATGATACACGCTTGTTTGATTATGTCTCAAAAAAGACATTACTGACTGGGCAGAAGATTTTCCCGCAGAAGGTTGACATTACTTTCTGTGATAGATTGCTTGCCAACTCAATCTGTCCTGCCGTTTAACCCATAGCTGGAGGGAGAAGAGATGAATTAATACCTTTCCCAAGGGCATTTATCTAAGTGAATGCAATGAATTCAACTGGAATTCGAACTCGACTCTGATGACTGCTCATTCCGAGCTGTTATCCACTACACCACACCACACATTCCCTTAGTTTCAATAACAACCACTTAAAGGCAATATGTACTAGATTTCTGATTCTAACCATTTTTCTATGATACAATCTGTTCATATGGATAACGTATCTTTAGGAATTTCTCAGCTAAACATCTCTTATTTTATACATCACGAACGAACATCATCAATGTTCTATTTAACCTGTTCTATTTGACGTACCCTAAATGAAGCCAAAATGAACTTTGCAACTGCGACCTGGAATTGATTTCTATATCTAAGAAAGGTATATTTCCAAAGAGAAGCAGCACCATGGACTTGTAAGCTGCTTGGGAGGTAGATGTAGCCTCTGCCTGGGCCATGAGGTGGGGCAAAGAAAGCAACCTTTCAGTTAGGCTGCTGTAACAACTGATATTGACTGCTGCTCTCGTCGCTGGATAGAGTGACGTCAATAAGCAGCTGTCATGTAACCGACGTGACTTATTTTTCTAAAGGAAGTTCAATGTTTTCTTTATCTCTACATAAGGTTTATATTTATTTGTAATAAAAGTTTTAATGCAGAAGAAAGTTATTTCAAACTTTCATCTATTAATTTTTCAGTATCTTTACTACATAGTTTTCCATTGATTCAAATAAAACAAACGAATGATGTCCACTTCGGTTTATCCACTTTTAGCCATTTATATTTCAACCCTCCATAAAATAAAAGATTCCAACCGTCCCGCTTTATTGCAAGAGACGAGTTTAATGCAAAGAAGCAAACGAAAAAGACTTGACTTAACCTGCGCAACCTCGAATATCTATACTAGTACTTAAGAAAATCTTCTGTGTTACATGTTTCTTTAGGGCATAGGAGATAGTGTCTCTCCACAACTTCCTGTCCTTTGTAGGTCTTAGTTTTATTTTTTTTCTATTACGATCTCTCCTAATCCTTGTTCTGCCAACCATCTACACAAGTTCGTTAAGTGGATTATGCATTGCTTTCCTCTGTCCCTCTTACCTTTATGTCCTGTGAGTTTTAAAATTTCCAAGCCTTCTTTCCTCATTATATGCCCCAGAAAATTCAATTATCTCTTTGTGATGCTACGCATGAGCGTCTTTTCCGTTTCAATTTTCTCTAAAACTTTGTTGTTGCTCAAATGTTCAGTCTATAGTATTCTCAGCATCCTTCAGTAGAATTACATTTGTATCGCTTCAAGTCCATCTTTGCTGAGACGGTCCAGCATTCACTGCCATATAGGAGAATCGATATTACATAATAGTTCAGTACTCTTTTCTTTGTTTCCAATAAAATTTTCCTGTTTCTTAATACTTTTGCTCAGCTTTTGGAAGGCATCTTTTGTTATCCCAACGCGCCTTCAGACTTCGATATCGCATAATTCATCCTTTGTTAAAACATTTCCTAGATATTTAAATTTCTGCACTTGTTTAATTCTTGTATCTCCAGCTCTCCTTACCTTGCGAAAATTAATTTTCAGCGGATCGTTCAGCTTCGATTAATTAAACCTATTGTCCGCTTGTCCGTCAGTGGGGCTGATGTATCTGTGTCCGTCATAATTCTCTCATTCTCGTCTTTCCGTTCTTTAGTTGAAGTCAAAGAGCTAGTTAAGCGAAGCTGCAGTTATTGAACCACTCACTGAAGAAAGACTGACCTTAATTCGCTTTCAATACTAAGGCCTCCTGCAGTTTGTTGACCATTGAATGAACTCCGATTAATAGCTCGGATTGATGTATACTCTGGGGTGGGTTAGTCTAAGCTGGAGTTCCGGTGTTTATGATATGATATACAAAACGACGACCGTTAAATACTTGTAGGTCAATATATTTTTATCGTACACTATTACTTTTCTTTCGATAGCTTTTGTTGAGTAGATATGTGATCTGATTATAGCTGCATGAAGGTTAAATATTACAGCTGGATTTGAAATGAAGAAGAAGGAAGAAGAAGAACGAGTAGAAAGTAAATGGCGAAGTGAGATTTTGTTTAATCATATCACCCGATGCAAGGCAATAAAGCCACTAAGACACAAGATGTTCCCGAGTGTGAAAAAAGAACAAGAAGAGTAGCAAGTAAATGGCAAAGTGAGATTTTGTTTAATTATATCACCCCATGCAAGGCAGTAAAGCCACTAAGACACAAGATGTTCCCGAGTGTGAATAAAAAAACACCGCATGCAAGGTAATAAAGCCACTAAGACACAAGGGTTTCCCAAGGGGGAAGAAGAAGAAGAAGAAGAAGAAGAAGAAGAAGAAGAAGAAGAAGAAGAAGAAGAAGAATGGTAATAAATGAAAATGACCGATTGGTGTAAAGAAATTTAGATCTTTTATATACCGTGTCCGTTCAAAACGGATGAAATCATGCCTCTTCACAACTTCCTGTTGCTCAAAGCAACCTTCTACCATTCACTTTCCCATTCCTCAGACACCCATTCACACGCTCTCATTAAAATTGTTTAATCACTTTTCCCTCTGTTCCTCCTATCTTTAGTATGTTCTAGGAGTATTAAATCATCTAACCTTTTTTACCCTATGATTGTCTCAAATATTTCAGTTTCGTGTTGATTTTAAGTATAAGTGTCAATTTAGTTCTCATTTTCTTTAAGACTTCCTCATTGCTTACATTTTCTGTCTATGGTATTCGTAATATTCATCCGTAGAACCATGTCTCTGTCGCTTCGAGTTACTTCAGTCTATGAGGAGATTTTCCAACATTCACAGTCATATGATATAGCAGTTCAGCACTGTTACTGAAGAAATTTTGAGGTGAAGAAAAACAATAAGTTAAACGAATGAAACTAAAAGAGCAACAAGCAAATCGCGAAGTGAGATTTTGCTTAATTATATCACCCCATGCAAGGTAGTAAAGCAACTAAGACACGAGTGTGAAAGAATAAACAAAAAGAGAAACATTATTAAAGGGTGTGAACAATAGAAGGGTAATCAAAAACACAGTAGATAACGATTGACATTGCGTTTTAATTTTTGAAGATCAAAGTTGGCTGGAAAGCATGGATCTGGAAGAGAGTTCCACAAGCAAGAAGTGCGAGAAAAGAAACTTAGCATAGATCTTACAGTTGCATCCAGTCAATTAATCTGTGAATTTATTAGAACTTGCCACCAGTCTAGTGGTGCGCCTAAATTCATAAAGTCTAGGTCACACAGTGCAGAATTCATCTGAACAATTATGAAAGTATTACTAGAAGAGAGTAGGGAAGCTACGTTATGACTATGGGAAAGTAACTGCAGTCGAAACGCCAGATCAGGACCGATAATATTGCTATTTCTTTAACTTTTATCAAGAATCTTTAAATATACAACAGGATCACCGGACCATATGTATCAGCAATATTAAATCATGGACGAATGGTTAATATTTAAGAAATATTCTGGAGAGAGAAATTGTCAATCACTACACAGAGAAACAATTTTCTTAGCAGCAGGCCTAGCAATGGATTCAATATAACCTTTCCAATTCATGTCAGCCGAGAATGTTAGCACGAGAAGGCGCAACGTGTCATTCTAATGGAGGCTAGTATCAGCCATGCTGATGGAAGGCAGGAAGAAGTCTTTCAGGATATTTATGACGCCATCCGCCCAGGTTCTCAGGTGTATGTTGTGTGCGTTAACTGACCGTAAGTTAGTCGCACCTGAGTCTGCAACTGTTCGCTTCTGTTCCGCCTCCATCCGAAGATGGCAAATGATCAGTCAAAATCTTTAATTTCTTCTGTCATGTTGTGATTTCTGATCTCAAAAAAGGCTACAAACCTGAGAAAAAAGGGGCGGTCGTCTTCATGATGCATTCCTCGACAACTGAAAATCAAGAGGCGGTTTGGTGCATAATGCATAAATAAGGGAAACAGACAAGAACAAAAATAACAAGACAGTAGCGAAGGCCAGTCTATACGGACTAATGATTATATGGTACAGCAAAAGAAAGAGAGAGTAAAAAAGAATTAAAAGAAAATACAATCCAACTTTTTTCAGAGTCCACAAATTTCTTGCTGCTACTATGTTTATGTGTCGTTCGATGGAATACAGTCTTTATGCTCCCCTCCCGTTGGGTTCTGTTTAGAAGCGGTGTACGTGTCACTAGCGTGACGGGAGAGACAGGGAGAATCTTTCCGCATCATCACTTCACGCCTTCGCGGCGAGTCTCTCTCAGTCGTCTCTCTGACGTATCTGTGACGTTCTGATTTGATTTTCAAATCCGTTGTCTTTTTGTTGAAACTGTGTCAATATGGCGTAGGGTGGTGAGTGATCAGAATGTTTCTTCATAAAAATCTAACGTCAAATTCGTATATCTGGCTTACATCACCTGCTTACGGTTTTCGCGTATGTCTACCAATCTGGAAGTTTAGAGATAAGATTCTGTTGATTTTATACATTCACCCGTCAGCGTTAATTATAATTCCATCCTTACGTTGGTGGTGTTTTTCAAAAATCGCCCGATAATTCCACTTTCGTTTAATCCATTATCTCTTTCTCCGAGAGAGGAAGGGAGAGAACGAATAATAACGAGAAAGAAAGTAACAGAATTCTCTCCCTTCGCAAGGCCAGCTGGTCATTGTTCAATTGTTATCATATCAGTCGATGTCATTTTCGGGAATGACTTGTGTTTCGCCTTTCTTCTATCTCTTATTTCCTCCTCTCTTTCTCAGCCCTTCCTAAGAAAAAAAATATATTCTCCAAATATCTATTCCGGGGTTCGAATCCAGGTTTCGTCGATACTTAGGTTAACCTGTGTGCATAAGGAACACTTACAGTGTTACAGATTGATAGAAAGGTTTCGCTTTGGAGGCGTTAAAGTTAACAGACTATGCCTTACCCCAGTTGACAGTAGATTGTAGGTCATTTTTAAAATCAGATGCCAATTTGAAGTCAAACAGAACAGACTTGCCATGGCAGAAAAAGACCGGAAAGAGAAGTTGGAAAAGACAAAGAGGGAAAAATAGAAAGAAAAGAAAAATTAATTAAGCACGTTCACCAAAAAAAAAAATTATATTTTTATACTAATGTTCAACCAATATAAGGCCCAAGAGCCACTCAAGGTAGAGTGTTACTCTGTGATGTTGTATGAGCGTAAGATATAAATATTAAAGTCGACGCCGCGTACGTGCATTGAATATTCTTGATCAAAAATGTTCTGGTGTTTCTCATAAGTAAATGGATGTTCTTGGCAAAAATTAATCTTCAACGATATGAATCTTGACCTGGCATCTTGGCTTTAATTAATTTCCCAACGTAACATAACATCCCTGTGAATTTTCTATAAATGTTCTAATGGCAATTGTTCTGATGAGCTCTCCCCTTTGATGCAACGACTTCAAGAATTTTAGCGTTGTACAAGTTTGGAAAATAGGCTTCATTAATCTCACTGTTGAAATTGCAAAATCTACCCGAAAGGTCTATTCTAATGGGGTTTTTTTTTCCTCGCACTTCTCACCTGTTGAATTTTTTTCCAGTTTCTTGCTTCCAATCAACAACGATTCTCAAAAATTTTAATGCATTATTCATTATCATCATTTGTCTTGAATCCCGTTCTTTTTATTGATCTCCCCGCCCCAATAGGTGTGCGTTATGGTGCAGTGGATATCGGCTCGGAATGAAAAATTAGAGAGCCGAGTTCGAATTCCAGTTGAATTCATTGGATTCACTTACGCGAAAACTCTCTAGGGGAAGGTATTAATCCATCTTTTCCCCTCGGCTATGGGTTAAATAACAGAAAAGACTGGGTTCTATAGCCTTGGTTGGCAAGCTACTGCGGGAACATCTTCTGCCCAGTCAGTCATGTCTTAAAAGAGGCATGATCGCCCAAGCGTGTATTACGTATGGCACTTAACTGACTCCCCAGTAATTTTTTTCTCAATTTCCTTCATGCTCTTTAACCCTTTGAGTCTTAACAGTTTTATTATTTAGTTTGGGATTAAATAACTAACAATAACAGGTGTTTACAACCTATGATCTTCAGAAAATCTAATGCATCAGCCATCGTCATCTACTGTTTAATTGAATCCAGTTGTTTTTTACTGACATTTCTCCTCAGTAACATTTTCTCAAATTCCTTCTACCCAGTAACACTTTGAATCTTAGCGTGTTTATCACTTTATTTGAGGTGAAATAAATATCAGTAACCTTCTTTTCTTTTATGTACCTTGTCCTTTCAGGACGTAGGCGATCATGGCCTTCCACGTCTCCCTATCCCTGGTGGCTCTTAGCACGCTTTCTCCTGTAACGTCTCTCAGCCCCCGTACTGTCATCCACCTGCTCAGGCCATTTCAAATATGTTATCCGCTGATTTCCTCTGTTTCTTTTTCCCTCTATCTGGCCTCCAAGCCCTTCTTCCTCATTGCATGTCCCAGGAACTTCATTTGTCTCTTCCTGATGCTCAATATTAATTGCTTTTTCGTTTCCATCATTTCCAAAACCTCGTCATTGCTCACATGCTCGGTTCAGGATATCCGCAGCATCCTTCTGTAGAACTACATTTCAGCTGCTTCAAGTTTTCCCTTCATCTTTGTTGATATTGTCCAACATTCACTGTCATATTGAAGAACTGACATCACATAGTAATCCAGTACTCTTTTCTTTGTTTCTAATGAAATTTTCCTTGTTCTAAACACTTTACTCAGGTTTTGGAACGCATCCTTTGCCAAGCCAATTCGCCTTTGGATCTCTGTGTCGCACTTTTCGCCTTCAGTTAGAACACTTCCCAAATATTTAAATTTCCGTACCTGCTTGATTTTAACACCCACCACCTGTATTTGGCACTTTGGGTACGATCTTCAAAAAATTTAATGCATCATCCATCGTCATCTACTGTTTCATTGAATCCAGTTCATTTTTTATTGGCATTTCTACTCGGTAACCGTTTTTTCAAATTCCTTCATACCCAGTAACACTTTGAATCTTAGAGTGTTTATCACTTTGAGGTGACCTACGATCTTCAAAGATTTCAATGCATCATCCATCATAATCTTCTGAATTCTGCACTTTTATTGGTATTTCACCCCAGCAACTATCTCTCAGTTTCCTCAGCCCTCGGTATTATCTTTGAATCGTAGTGCTCTTATCACTTAGTTTCGATTAAAATTAACTAGCAGTATAGCACGGCGTTGCTCGGGTGTAATGAAAGCTTTAAAACTAATCCATGGTCCTGGAGCTATTTGGACGTTGGCACGAAAGACTAAAAAGCAATAGTTGTTTCCAGTTAAAGCGAAACCGTAGACTGAAAGAAAAATGAATGGATGTAAATCAAATTTTGATTTCCTGGTATCGATATCAAACAAGTTTTTTCGTCGTAAACTGAATTTTGAAGGTTAAATAAGTCCTCTGAGTAAATGGTATCATGGCTGAGACTAAGAACTATAATTATACCTACTTAAAGCTAAACCCGAAAAAAAAACTAAAATAAAAGGGCTGAAAAAAATAGACATACAGGCAGATAAACAGACACACACACAAACATCTTGCCTTTTATATATATATATATATATTATCGATTTTCTGCACTGTTGTAAGAACTGTAACCTTAAAACTTCTGAATATCGTTTCTTATGTCTTTGTCTATGAGTGTATCAAATTTGATTAAAATTGGACCACTCCTTCTATAATCCGATTTTTTATTATCGATTTTCGATATTTATCGAGGGTACCTCGACACAAAACCTAGCTAAGAACACTCACAGACGCTTAGAGTACAACTGTGTAAATTTTCCAGAAAATCGGTTCAGCCGTTTCGGAGTCTATAGGTAACGGACACACACACACACACAGACAAAGTTCCGTTTATAAATAACTTTAGATAACAGTAACAGGTCTATACAATCTATAGTCTCCAAAAATTTAAATCCATCATCCGTCATTATTTTCTGTTTCCTTTAATTCTATTTGATTTATTGTCCTTTTCCCTAGTAATTTTGTCGAAGTTTCCCCTACTCTCGATTATACCGTTGAGTCTTAGTAGCCTTATAACTTTGTTTGGTGTAAAAAGAATAACAGTAACAGGTGCATACATCCAACGATCTACAAAAATTTCCATGCATTGAACACCCTCATCTTCTGTCTCTATGAATCGTCTTTTTTTTTTTTTGTGTATTAGTTTTTCCCGCTATTAATGTTTTTTCAGTTACCGCCACTCACGGTTTTCACTTTGAGACATACCAATCTTATTTTGGGGGTGAAAAAAATAAATAATTGCAACAGATGCATACATCCTAGGTCTACAAAAATTTAAATGCATCATCCATCATCATATCTTTCTCTTTAAATCTAGTCCTGGGTATGACGGTAAACTGCATTCAGCAGCAAGGCCTTTGGTTGGGAGATTGGGAGGAGCATGAAACTACCTCTTAACTGCTGTTGTTCTCAGGTCCACCCTGACCCGGAGTAGTAGCACCTGTTAGGGTCCCAGTTATGGACAAATAATTAACCTCCAAACTGGAGTCAAAACACTATGAAAATATAAAAATAAACTTTTATAGAAAAATATACATTTTTGAAGAAAAAAATATTACCAACAATTAAATTATTTCCGTAACACATTTTTAAAAGGGAAAGTTATTAGCAACAATACATTTTTGAATACCAAACTAGAAGACATCTTCAGTTTTCTAAAATAAAAATAAAAAAATGTTATCAAAATCTGACTAAATCAACTTTCTCACTATAACCGAACATTAAAAAATATCTTAAAAGCCTATCTTTTTGGCATTAAATAACCCAGAAGTTGATATGCCATTAAACAAAATACAAACTCAAAATCTCTTTAAGGTTGGATCACTTCCATAGCTAAATCTACTGCTAAGAAGGTTGGGTCACAATGTCGATCCAGGATGTTTTTTCCGTCTGAATCCATCCTGCATATATACAAGTCAACCATCCGTCCGTGCATGGAGTACTGCTGCCATTTATGGTCAGGCGCCCCTGCCGTTCTCCTCGGTGTTCTCGACAGGCTCCAAAGGAGAGTCTGTAATGTGATAGGTACTGATCTGGCGGCTCGACTGCAGCCACTTCCCCACCGTCGAAATGTGGCCTCCCTTTGTCTGTTCTATAAATACTTTCATGGCTTCTGCTCGGACGAACTTAAGTCACTGTTGCCTCCTCAACAGGTGTTTACTCGTGCAACCAGACTGGCAACTCGGTCCCAGCCATTCACAGTCAGGTTAGCCAAATGCAGACGACAGTTCTACTCCTGCAGCTTCTTCTCTCGCACTTCCTGCCTGTGGAACTCGCTCCCGTATTCTTGCTTTCCTGACGGCTACAACCTCCAGAAATTTATATGCAATGTAAATACTCATCTATTAACCACTGAACTCTAGCTCTCTCCCCACCCCCGTATATCCTTCCCTTTCTCTCCACCTATGTATCTGTTATCGCACCTGCATTCTCAGCTTTCTATTGCTCCTTTCTAACTAGTTTGTACTCCTCACTCTTTTCTAATTAATCTTTTTACAGTTATGTACCCCCCCCCCCGCTCACCAGTGGTATTTCTGCCTTGCTCGGGGTGAAATGATTAAAAAAAAATCATGTTTGTTTTTTGTTTTTTTCCTCAACTGTGAAAACAATCAAATGTAACCACAACTTCTACTCTGTTAGCTTCTTTTCTCGCACTTCCCGACTGTGGAACTCAATTCCGTATTCTTGGTTCCCTGATAACTACAGTCTCCAAAAGTTTAGCTGCAACGTCAACCGTCATCTCTTATCTCCTTGACTCCCGTCCATCTTCTCGCTTTACACTTTCCTCTCACGCCAATGTACCCGTCTTTCTCTTATCCATTCTCCGACACTTACTGTGACCTGTTCTCCAAACCCTTCACTCGCCTTTTATGTAACCCCTGCGCACCAGTGGGAGTACTGCCTTGCTTAGGGTGGGTCGATTATAAAAAAACAAAAAGTATATTCTTTTTATTGGCCTTCCACCACAGTAACGTTTCCTCAACTTACTTCACTATCGGTAATTGAGTCGTAGCGGTGTTGTCACTTTGCTGGGTTTTAAATAAATAACAGTAACAGGTGTATACAACATATGATATTCAAAAATGTAAATGCATCATCCATCATTTTATTCTCTCATTGAATTCTGTTGTTTTTATTGGCCTTTCCCCCCAGTTAAGTTTTCCCAGTTTTTTTTTTTTCACTCTCAGTAACCATTTGAGTGTCAGTTGTCTTATCACTTTCTTTGGGGTGAAATAAATAACAGTAACAGGTGTTATATAACCTACGATCTTTTAAAATTTAAATGCATCATCCATCATCAATTTTTGTCACATTGTATCTACTTCTTTTTATTGACCTTTCCACACCTGTAACATAAGGAATTGGTAATAACTGAACATTTTGATTGGAAAAATAGGAAGCGATAAAACCTAAGACCGGTTCCGAATAGCCGAATCAATAAAAATTCTATCTATGTAAGAAATTCAGACTGAAATCAAGAAAATAGCCGCGTAAACAAACATTTATTCTAGTATGTTGGAACCAGTGCTTACAATTTTATGTCAGATCACTCTACAAGTGATACTGGTACTGTGGTGATACCGACCGAGCCAAAAGCGATGAACCGGATGTTAGCCCTCTCACAACAAAAAGGCAAATGACCAAAAGTCGTTGGTGCGCATCCGTGTCCGCGCAGATATTCCGGTTGAAAAATAAAAATTAATCAAATATTAAATTTCCATTTCGCGAGCCTACGCGAATTTTATTTATCAGCCAATGGGAAGCCCAGAATCAAATACAAGTGTGAAATCCCAAATGAGCTATGATCCAAAAAGCAGATATAAAAGGCGGAAACAGACAGACCCCAGCAGGCAAGGCAGACCTCGAAAAGAAGAGCGTAATCAATATCCCCTTGACCTAAGCCAAGTGGCTACTACACTTGCCTCTTTCCTTCTCCCCTGTCTCAAAACTACTTACTGACCTAAGGAGCGACTACATCAATTCCTAAGCCCCACATTCCTAAGCCTCAAATCTCTTTCAGCTTATTATCTGCCATGAACATTTTAACCTCCGTTGGACCTATATTCAAGTAACATTAATTGATATGTGTATATATATGTTATTTTCAACTAAATTTGCTTTTCTTGATTTTATAATCATTTTCTGACTTATCGTGGGCTATCTACCACAAGGCCAAATTCCGTTAACCTGCAACAGAACGGACTCACCACTACAACGGGAAAATAATAAATAAGCAACCCACTATAGTACCATGTAACCAATACTACCTGCTGCATCATGTCATCGACGTGCAAATCAGTTTCCCTGTCAAATTTCTAGTGAGGAAATCTATATATACAGCGCAACAGAACTGTCTATACACACACACGCAAACTTATATATATATATAGTCATCCGTAGACAGTGTCCTGTTTCGCTTTATCACAGCTCATCTATACGGTTAGACATCCGATTACTTCTAGCCAGGATTGAAACCCGACCGGATTGACATCAGTTGGCGATTCTACTAAGCTATGAGCTTATGGAGGAAGGTAGATTTTAGTGTGTTATATACACGACGTAAACACACGTCAGTAGCCGAGAGTGTTCAAATTCATTACTGAATGAATGATGCGTAAATAGACGTGAGTAGCTACTGTTGTTAAAGTCCACCATTTCTCCATAGTGCTCAATCAGCAAGCAAGAGCGTAAAATAAAATCAGAGGGCCAAATTCGAATTCCAGTCGAATCCATTGCATTTACTTACGTGCTAATATTGGTAAGGACAGGTATGATTCCATTTCTTCTCCCCTCAGCTATGGGTAAATAGCAGGACGGGCTGGGTTCTATAGCCTTAGATGACAACCAGTCTATGAGATGAGAAACACCACTTCTATTGCGGCTGCAGTACATGTGGTGCCCCAACGACTCTAATGAGTCACGGGATATCTGGATCTGTATATATGTCTGGTGTACGTCGTCGCCATACGATACTGCCACGTCGTCCGATCCAAAGTTGTGGGAAGCTTTATTTAACGTATCTCCCTTACTGGCAAAGCATAATGAGGAAGTAGTTCATCTTGTTGAAAAAAAAAACAGACCAGCGAAGTTATCTCTGATTCTGAATTGTGACACTACCACGTGGCGAAGCATATTTAAGTAACTGTTATTATTCACAGTTTCATCAATTAAACAACTGTATACCTACTTTTGGCCTACCCTATATGTTTGAACATTATTTTTAATCGATACTCGTATTTGAGTAGATATTCTGTTTTTAATCAAACAGTATATTTATTTCTACCAGCCTGATTATTTGAATATTTCATTTCGTTAATCTTCGGTATTTTCCGCAATATATATAGTCATCCGCAGACAGATCTGTTTCGCAGCTCATCAGTACGGTTAGACTCCGATTGCTTTTAATCCAGGATTGAAACCCAACTGAATTGGCGTCAGTCGGCGATTCTACCTCTGGGTTATGGGCGTTCGGTGGAAGAAAGCAGACATTTTTGCGTGTATATTGTCATTATACCCGCCCAATATCCATTACTGAATGAGCAATGCGTACATGCCAGAGTAGCTACTATTTTTTCAAAGTCTACCATTCTTCCAGAGTGCTCAATCAGGGTATATATATATATATATATATATATATATATATATATATATATATATATATGAGTTTACCCCTGCCGTCAAAAATGACAGCAAAATATACACAATGGTCTTTATTATAATAGAGAGGATATATATATATGTATATATATATATATATATCCGCAGACAGATCTGTTTCGCTGTATTACAGCTCATCAATATATTTTAAATCATCTCACCCCAAGCAAGGCATTCTACTGCCACTGTTGCGCAGGGGGTTACATAGGGGAAAGTGGCGAGAAAGAGGGGTTAGATATAGGAAATGTCGGGAGGAGGATAATAGACGGATGAGAATACCGAGGATGGGGGTGGAGTAGATGAAAAAAGAGCTTGAAAGAATGGGTGCGAGTTAGTGAGATAGGAGATGTCTATTGATCTTACATTTAAATTCCTGGAGATTGTAGCTGTCGGGAAAGGTAATTTCACAGGCGGGAGGTGCGAGAAAAGAAGCTGTGAGAGTAGAAATTGCGGTTACATTTTATAGGTTTCACTGTAAAAGGGTAGGACCTAGTTGCTAATCTAGTAGCTCGTGTAAATTCATACTTAGGAGGCACCATTGATCTAAGTTCATTGGAGCAGAAGACATGAAAGTATTTATAGAAGAGGCACAGCGAAGCCAAGTCACGCCGGTGAGATAGCGACTGCAGAAAAGCTGCCAAGTCGGTATCGATCACATTACAGATTCGAAGTTGGATTCTGTCAAGAACCCCAGATGTGGCAGCAGTATTCAATACACGGTCGGATGGTAGATTTATATATGTGCAGGATGGCCTCAGACGGGAAACACTTCCTGGCCCTGCACAGTGAACCGACCTTCTTAGCAGCGGATTTAGCAATGGATTCGATGTAGTCATTCCACTTGAAGTCCGCTGAGAGTGTGAGATCAAGGAGGCGTAATGTTTTACTTTCAGGGAGGCAAGCCTGTTCCATGTTAGGGGGGTAGGAGCGATTGTCTATGATGGTTAATAGACAGCAGCTTCGTTTTGGAGGGATTTAAATTTACGAGCCATTTCTTACCCCAGTCCACCACGGATTGGAGGTCCTTCTCGAGCTCAGCAACAAGGTTCGCTTTGTCAACCTCAGCAAATTTTTGATCGAGGCGAGAGTAAACGGTGGTGTCGTCAGCGTACATGTCTACTTGGAATCTTATTACGTCGGGGAGATCGTTAATGTGGATCAGAAAAAGCGTAGGACCTAGAATAGAGCCTTGAGGGACACCCGCGTTCGTATGGTAGTTCTGGGAGGCATGTCCGTTTAATACCACTTTCAATGTGCGGTTAGATAGGAATGACTGGATTAGTTCAAACAATTGTCCAGCTATACCATAGCTCCGCAGTTTGCATAGAAGGCCAGCATGCCAAACTCTGTCGAACGCTTTAGAGATATTCAAGGCAACGGTTCGGGCTTCACCATTCCTATCGAGTGCCTGATATATGTACTCGGTGATGGTCGTTCGTTTTATATATATATATATATATATATGTGTGTGTGTGTGTGTGTGTGTGTGTGTGTGTGTGTGTGTGTGTGTTTATATTTAATAGGAGATTGAAATTCTGACAGTTTAGTTACTAATTTGATAGATGGAGATATTTGATAATGCATTTCGCCAGTTAAGGCTTTATCAGATACAAGACCAAAGATAGAAAGTATACATGTGTGTATTTGTGTTTGTTTAAAAATATAATTAAGCTTATTACAATTACCTTAACCTGGCGTTTCTTATGAAAAAAGAATAAAAAAGAGTGACTTTTGAAAAGGTCGATTAATACATTTCTTATTCCAAAATAAGATAATAATAATAATAATAATAATAACAACAACAACAACTTTTGATTTAGAATAAGATATGTATTAAACGTGTACAGCCATTCATTTGGTTCACTGCTATCTTCCGAAACATAATATTTTGGTAACATGGATTAAATATCTTCACTCTTGAGAGTCATGTTACATTTGATTCCGCTGTTGTATTTTTATATAAAACTATTTCGACACCTTTCGTTTTGCTGATGGTATGATGATCACATTTAAAATCTAAATTGTTTCTCCATGTAAAATATTACGTTTATTAAAAAATATGTTCAGTTTGTTATAAACACGCTTATGAAATATATTCAGTTTGTTATAAACACGCGTAGCATGAGAGAACAAATGAAACAACTACCGCCAGTGAGGCAAAAGAAAAAAAAACAATAATTGTTAACATAAAATTCTTTGTATTGCCGATCTAGAGGATGTGAGCGGATAGTCTCTTTGTGAGTAAGGTAGGCGACTTCGAGGATGGACAGAGTTGGTAGGGCCTTGATTATGTTGGTTCGATTAACGAGGTTATGGTGGTGATGTGAAGAGGCTGATTGTGGGTTAGTTGAAGCTTGCCCGTTCGAATGTGGCTCCTAAAGTCTTTCCTGTTTTGTTTTTTTATTTGTTTTTCATATATTTTGTTTGGCGGTAACGTTCGTAATTACCTTCTTTTATGTTTTTTTTAAGTGTATTTGTCTTGTAGGTTGTATGTTATGCCCCAGCGCAGAGGGTGACTTTTTTTAAAACTTTGCTTTTGCTTTCTTAGCATTCACATCGGGCCGATATATAGAGTGAATCAGAAAGTGATCTGTTTTGAAGAAGAGTATAACAAGTTTAAATACAGGAGGATACACAAAAATAACTTCAAAGAATCGAACATCTCCACATTTATCCTTATATTGGGTTGTCTGGAAAGTTCATGCCCATTTTTAGTCGGTCATGTTCTTATACGTTTGATCAAGTCAAATTTATCGACAGATAAATTTACATTTCTGATTAGAGCGCACTTCAAACTATCTCTTGGGAAAGAAAGTTTAAAATCACTTAATTCGTGTCAATTTTGTATCCCTATGAAAATAGAAGACTAAAAGGTGCATTTTAGACACTTGATGCTTTTTTTTATTAACGCAAGGAAAATTTCCCTAGAAACAAAGAAAAGAGTGTTGGACTGCTATGTGATGTCAGTTCTTCAATACGGCAGTGAATGCTGGACAATATCTGGAAGCAGCCGAAATGTGGTTCTACAGAAGGATGCTGCGGATATCGTGGACTGAGCATGCAAGCAACGATGAGGTGTTGAAAAGAATGGCAACAAAAAGGAAATTAATACTGAGCATCAGGAAGAGACAACTGAAGTTCCTAGGACACGCAATGAGGAAGGAGAGCCTGGAGAACCTGATACTGACTGGCCAGATAGAAGGAAAGGGAGACAGAAGAAGGCAGCGGATAACATATTTGCAGGGCATGATCAGGTGGTTGATGGAACGGGGGTTGACAGGAGTAACAGGAGCAAACATACTAAGAGCCACAAGGGATAGGGAGACGTGGAGAACCATGATCGCCTACGTCCTGAAGGGACAGGGCACATAGAAGAAGAAAAAGGCAAAAACGTCTTGTAAGCAACAAAAAAGATATGTGATGTGTCTTGTGAAGGTGCTTTGGCTAACAGAACTATACGGAAGCGGTTAGCTAAATTTAGAGCTGGTGATTGTAGTCTTATCGATGAAGAATGCTCAGGCAGATCCTCTCACTACAGATGACGACCAAATCAAGACATTGGTTGAGAATAACCCGCATTACACAATGGGGGAATTGGCAGAAACACTAAATTTATTAAAATCCACCATCGATGAGCACTTAGTGAACCATGGTTTCTCAAATCACTACGATATTTTCGTACCACATGATCTGAGTGAAAAAAGAATCTTTTGGATCGCATTTCTATCTGTGATTTTCTGTTTGAATGCAATGAAAATGCACCCTTTTTAAGTAAATTGTAACGAGTGATGAGAAATGGATAGTTTACAACAATGTTCAACGAAAAAGATACTGGGGTAAGTGACATGAGCCAACTTTAGCCTCCCCAAAAGCAGGTCTTCATCCTAAGAAAGTAATGCCGTGCATCTAGTGGGATTGGTAAGGAAATGAATCTTGTATTATGAGCTTCTGCCAAATAACCAGTCAATTGATTCTGAAAAGTACTGCTCGCAACTGGACAAATTAAACGTTTATTTGTCCTGGTAAACCTGGCAAAAAATGTTGCAGCTTGGCTGGGATGTGCTACCCAAACCACCCTATTCACCAGAAATTGCTCCTTCGGATTTTCATTTATTCAGGTCCTTGCAAAATAATATCAATGGTTAAAAATTTTAATTCGATGACATAAAAACCACCTTAATGAGTTTTTGCCGAGAAACCACCGGAATCTTCAAGTTGAAGGAAGGATGGAGAAAGATTGTGCAATAAAATTGTTCATACTTAGTTGAATAAAATTTAATGTGTTTTCATTTTCCTTAAAAATCGGTATAAAATTTACAAAAAACCTAATACTATTTTCCTATTACGTAGTACCTACTACGTATTAGGAAAATAGTATTAGCTACCTAAAAGAAAGTGAAAGTAACCCATTCAATACAGATGTCCATTTCGATTACATTCAAACTGTGTGTGATGTAAGTTTGCGTGCAAAAAATTATTTCTAAAGAATTAAAAATATATATTTTTTAAATCTATTAAAACATTTTAAAACTAAATTGTATTTATGCCCGAATAATTTTCTAAAAGGTTATTAAAATTTTAGTATTAATTTATGGTTTTAAAAATTCGTCTTTTTTTAACTCTTTGCTTCTAACGTTATAATTTTATTGTTCAGACCAGGGTAAGTGTTCTCCAGACGGATTGAGGGGAGAAGGTATTATTCCGATTACGTATTTCAAATTCAAATTGTGTATGTATGTGTTTGTGTGCTTGTGTGCGCATCAAATGGCACAAGGACATACAAGTCACTCGCGCACAACACTGACATAAGCATATACATTACTTGCGCATATGCAAAGTCATACGCCGACTGTGTATGATGGACAGAGAATCAGCTCTTCTTTTTTTTTAATATAGATACTTAAATTCCATTTTTTTTTTAAATCATTTCACCCCGAGCAAGGCAGAAATGCCACTGATGAGCGGGGGGCTACATAGCTGTAAAAATATTAATTAGAAAAGAGTGAGGAGTACAAACTAGTTAGAAAGGAGCAATAGAAAGCTGAGAATGCAGGTGCGATAACAGATACATAGGTGGAGAGAAAGGGAAGGATATACGGTGGTGGGGAGAAAGCTAGAGTCCAGTGGTTAATAGATGAGTATTGACATTGCATTTAAATTTCTGAAGGTTGTAGCCGTTAGGAAAGCAAGAATATGGGAGCGAGTTCCACAAGCGGGAAGTGCGAGAGAAGAAGCTATTATTTAAATTGTAGAATTTTGGTCTCATTATCCGATGAGCGACAACATTTGACTGGTATATCGCGAGGTAGGAAAGCATTTTTAAAGGAAAAAACAAACCTATTGAGAAATAATTGCTTCAATAAGATTATATTTTCAGTAATTTCTTTTATGCTTGAACGTATTCTAAATGCGATCCATAAAAACACGCTTTTTACCAATGAATCAACCTACAACAAAGAAAAGGGCGAAAAAGGTGTTTAATTATTAAAGACATAAGATATTTTTATTTCCCCTTTTTTGCAACTAAAGTTTTCTTAGTGTGTATGAGTATTAAAGTTTTTATAGTCCTTGTTTGTAGTTTGCTAAGATAAAAAAATGATTTCTTCGCGTCTATATGTGAGAAAGAAGAGGCAAGAAAAAACGTAAGAAAAGAAAGTGTAAGTGTCACACAGCTTGATGAAAAAGATGGGTGAATTAGTAAAGGAATTTCTTTTAAGCTGAGCGTTGTGAATTGTTGCCGTCTGTCTTTTCTTACTGATTTGCCCGTTTAGAAACTTTGCTGAAATGCCCTTGAAAGGGATCATGATGCAGGTATTTTTTTCTTTTTTTATTGTTTGCGGAAATTGATCATTTCTTCTATATGACAATTCGTTAAAACTACGGTCTTTGGAAATGTATGATTTATTTTACTAAAACGAGCTACTGATACAACTTTAAGCGTAAAATTGATAAATATATTCCTTATTTTGTTTTGTTAAAATTACGCGTGTCCGCGTCATTATCGTCTGCCAGTAATCTTCTTGCCGTGTGTAAATAAAATGTTCATTTTAACCCCGAAGGCCCATGCCATTATAAACCAATTATAAGAAAATCTTTCTTATTTTCCTATTATATAAAGTTCGAATCAATTGCCAATCAGACGATATTTTTGCAACAATTCCAATAAATGATATGAATTAATAGTTTAAATAAACAATCTCATAAATAAATAGTGATCATTATTTTTGTTGTCAATTTTTCAAGAACAAAGAAAAGTTATTAATTCACTTTCATATGTTTAGGTTTTATTACAATTCTAATCATGGTTTTTTAAAACAATAAATATTGCTGAGGAGTCACAGTAATTAAAACCACGGTGTCACGAGAAAAACTTTCCTTTTGACGCTACGTCTTATTGAGGGTACATTTCTCCATGTTTGCCAAGTATTGCTTAATCGTGAATAGAGGATCATAGAGTGGAAGGTGCACTAAAGGAGATTGTGTCTAAATAAAAATTTCATTCTGTTTTGTTTTTTTTTTTGTTTTTTTCCTGAAAATATAAGAAAAACTCTTAACGTACTATCAGCTTTTATAACTATTAGGTTGGAAGGAAAATCATGTCGAATTTGAAAGAAGGAAAAATAAAGAGATGCTTCTTTTGGCCTTAAATGATATTTTTAATCGAGATTAATATTCTTCTCATTACATAATAATCCAACTTATTTTGGTTAATTGCTTATGCCTGCGAGCACAAAACACTTCAAATTCCGACTCAAAGAAATTTTCAATATCAGTTTAAACTTCTTCACAAATAATAAACTGTTTTCGCTGTTAAATGCATACTACGCTGTCAAGTGCGTACGACCTCCTAAGGTCTCAACGGGGGTGGGGGGTAGGAACTTGATTAGGGCTCCGTGCAGGGCTTTGAGACACTCACTCTTTTATCATCATTTGAATTTTATATATATATATATATATATATATATATATATTGAATTTTATATATATATATATATATATATATATATATATATATATATATATATATATAAAATTATTTATAAATGGAACTTTGTCTCTGTGTGTGTGTCTGTGTCTGTGTGTATCCGTTACCTATAGACACCGAAACGGCTGAACTGATTTTCTTGAAAATTTACACAATTGTACTATAAGCGTGTGCGAGTGTTCTTATCTAGGTTTTGTGTCGAGGTATCCCCGATAAATATCGAAAATCGATAATCAAAAAATCGGGTTATAGAAGGAGTGGTCCAATCTTAATCAAATTTGACACACTCATAGACAAAGACATAAGAAACGATATTCAGAAGTTTCAAGGTTGCAGTTCTTACAATAGTGCAGAAGATTTGATATCGATACCAGGAAATCAAAATTTGATTTACATCCATTCATTTTTCTTTCAGTCTACGGTTTCGCTTTAACTGGAAACAACTATTGCTTTTTAGACTTTCGTGCCAACGTCCAAAAAGTCTGAGCTCCAGGACCATGGATTAGTTTTAAAGCTTTCATTACACCCGAGCAACGCCGGGCTATACTGCTAGTACACATATATATATATATATATATATATATATATATATATATACGTTACAAATTAAAATAAGCGCAACTGACTATATTTAATAGTCAGTTGTGCTTAGTTTAATTTGTAAGGTATATATATGTAGTAAACATCTTTCATCATTTAGATTAAAAATTTTCGCGTATTTTGATGTCATTCTGGTGTCATTTGGAGGTGGGGTACAAATCCGTGAATTTACTTTGTTCATACTAAATTTCGAAAAAGAAAAAGCCTATATAAAATTCACTATTTTTTATCCATAATGTTGAATTTATCAAAATAATTCAACATTTTATGAAGAAAAATATTAAGTTAATCTTTAAAATTGCTGCAAAAACATTGGGTGCTGTTATAGAACATGAGCTACACGCCATTTTGATCTACGACTTAAGTCTAGACAAGATTGTGATCTGCATTCAAAATTTTGTTATAAATGTGTAATTTTAATTAGAAGAGTGAGTTACGAGTAAACAATGTTTACACCAAGGCAAGCGGTAATCTTCAAAGAAGGCTTCTTTAATTGAAATCAGAACTTGTCATATGCTCTCCAGTTAATCTGACTTCCGCATGTCCCTTTGAATGTTTCTGAAATGTAGATGCCACCTTTTTTATTTACTAGTAATTACTAGTAAAAAAAAAATGAAAAGATTACTATAGTGGGTAAGCGATAGTCTTCAAAGATGGTGGTTTCATTTGAAATTTGAGCTTCTCAGAGAGAAAGAGGGAGAATTGCACCTTCGTACTGAGCTTGTGTTTTGGAAACTTTAGACATTGTTGTAGATCACAAGCTAAACCAGAAGCATGCATGTAGATCGCATATTATACTATTATACCAGCACCAAACATTGTTTATTTATCTAAGAGAGAATGATCTATTATGACATATCTAATTTATATTTATTTAAAATTTTTCTAGTTGAATTGTTGACCTATCTTGCACATGACACATTACTGTACATAGATTAAAATAAAATTCGTACATTATATAAATATAAGCTGATGAAAATTGCGATGTGATAGTGTAGTGATACCGGGCAAAAGCGAGGGACCGGATGTTTGCTCTATAACAACCAGAAAGCAATTGAGCAAAAGTCGTCTCTGCGCAGTTAAATTCGCGCAGATGTTCCGGTTGAAAAATAAAAATTAATCAAATATCAAATTCCCATTTCACGAGCCTACACGAATTTTGTTTACCAGCCAGTGGGAAGCCCAGAATCAAATACAAGTGTGAAATCCCAAAACGAGCTGTTTTGGTCCAAAAAGCAGATATAAAAAGCGGATACAGACAAGAACCCAGCAGACAGGCAGAGACCAAGGAGAAGAGTGTAACCTATCCCCTTGACCTAAGTTAAGCGGCTACTACATTCGCCTCCCTTCACCTCTCATCACTTCTTCCCTGTCTCAAAATATAGTGTATGCGTGTATTTGAATACGGGTCGATAACTCAACAACAAAGAGATTAAAGAACAAAATTTAGCTCCGAATTACATTAAATTTCATTTGACGCTAATCAACAGAAAAAACACAAGATTAATAGCTTTAAAGTTATGAAGTGATAAGTTTTGTCAATTTATTTAACCGGGTTTTAATTAATTCTGCCATTTTTCTGACATTGCTATATTTTCAATATCAATGAATTAATTTTTTTTCTGTGATTGATTGAGTGTGATAACGCAATATGAAATAAAAAATGATAGTTATAATATGCGCTGATAATCACCATGTTGCTTGAAACGCATAGAATCATCTTTTGAACTAATATATCATAAATCATTCGTTTACAAAGCCTTTCAATACAGCTTTTTATAGTGACGAATCCTTTGTATTTATTATCCATTAAAGTCTTTTTCGCTATTGAACTTAATTTGAAAATAAATGTACTTGATTCTTCAAACACCAACATTTTTTCTAGAAAAATCAAAAACTATATTCCATATTTTTCAAGTCACTGGCAGAAAATTCTCTGTAGTTTTTCACTCACTCACTCACTCACTCACTCACTTTATCTTTCTTTCTCTCGCTTTATAAATAGATAGATAGATAGATAGATAGATAGATAGATAGATAGATAGATAGATAGATAGATAGATAGATAGATAGATAGATAGATAGTTAGAAAGGCTGAGATAGATAGATAGATAGATAGATAGATAGATAGATAGATAGATATGGCCCACTTTCACCAAATTTGATAAAATGACTAAACATCATATATTTTTTAATATCTTGTTTGTTCCCCTACAAACGTTTCAGTTCCCTTCTCGTTTATAATTTACTTTTCAATGAGTCGATGCAAATAATTATAATCCACCCTAACATTTGTCTATACAAAAATACTCTTAAAAATTAAAAAACAGCAAGAAGTGGAAACAATAAATATCATTTACTATCTGGTTGTTATGTGGTGTTGTACACAAGAAAGACAGTAATAACGAGTAAAAATTTGGGTCAAATTTGGTGTCAAATTTGAGGTCTAATTTGGTGTCAAATTTGGGGTCAAATGTAGCTCAAATATAGATCGGAATCCGACAAAATGGTGCCATAAAGAATAAGCAACCTATATACAGTCTTCCCGCATGTTTATATAAAAGAATATCCATTAACTTACATATATCCGATAATTTGTTTTGTATTAATATTCATTAAATAGATATTAAAAGTTTTATAAATTAAGAGTGTATTAAAAATTGAAAACAAAATGTACTCTGAACCGAAATAAATACCGTATAATTATACTCAAAGGTCCCTTTAAGCTAAATCAAAAATATAAAATGTTTTCTTTCTTTTTGTTTTTAACGAATGATGGGATACAGAGAAAGCTGAGACAATACTCTTGTAACAATTATGGATACATCGCACCAAAAAGGAGTAGCCTAGACGGTAGCTCAATAGACTGACTTTCCTGTTAAGATTGAAAGAAGAAACCATGTATTCGCCAAACATATAACCTATATTTTCAAATTTAAAAGTTTAACTTCATTCTGATTAGTTAAATTAAATACACACATAATTTTTCTATCTTCCCCCATCAATATTAACTCTTTAAATAATAAGCGTATTGTTTCCAACATTCAGATGTAAACCATTTTCACAAAAATGAGTCAAAATTGCCTGATGACAAGGTAAAATCTCGAAACAGAAATTTCCCTGTCGCAATGTAAATCAAATTAATTTTAAATAAAAACAAATTTAATTATAATTGTATTGTGCTCTAGGATATATGTTGTATTGAGCACTTTTTAAACAATATAAATGTTAGTTCTCTTCATCTGGAAATATATATATATATATATATATATATATATATATATATATATATATTCATTCGCAGACAGATCTGTTTTGCTGTATCACAACTCATCAGTACAGTTAGTACGTCCGATTGCTTTACCCAGGATTGAAACCCGACCAGAATTGGTGATTCTACCTCTGAGTTGGCAATTCTACCTCTGAGCTATGGGTGCTTGGTCGAAGGAGGCAGACTTTTAGCGTGTAAACATACGCCAGTCGTTAGAGTTTTCTAATTCATTACTGAAAGAACGATGCGTAGATGCTAAAGTAGCTACTGTTTTTCAAAGTCTACCATTCTTCCAGAGTGCTCAATCAAGGTGTGAGAGCATAAATAGTCATATATATATGTGTGTGTGTGTGTGTGTGTGTGTGTGTGTGTGTGTGTGTGTGTGTGTGTGTGTGTGTGTGTTGATCATGAGTGTCCAAATACTTTAGTTGGAAAAATACAAGAAGTATCTGGGGTTTTCTTAACTCGAATTTTTGTTAAAAAGGAAAAGGATATTAAATTTTCGTTGACATACATGTTAACAACCTGTCCGTGTGAACTGCTTATCCGATAGAGAGAATATCACGTGTTTGTGTATCTAGAGGAAAAAAGTAGGGTCGATTATCATTAGTTTAGAATGACTGAAGTAATGATAATTGTTTTAATTATTTTATTATAATTGTTTGTAACACTACAATTAGTATAATTATTTTTTACACTGTAATTATTATTTTTTATTTATTCTTTTTATAGACACGACAAACCTTCAAATAAATAACATATATGCAATATTCGTTTATAATTTTATTCAGTACATTTTTATAAATTTAATTAGATATTTGAGTTAAACTTTTTCAGTAAATAGATTCATCCCGGGAAATATTTCAGAGAGACACACGCGTTTATCATTTTCAGTCGACATTCTTGCATGAAATTTGTGCTTGACCATAAACCTTGCTGAAAAAATAATTAAAAAAAGACATTGCTTAAAATTCTATCAGTATGGGAAAAGCAGGGAGTTCTTTATGTGTTTTTAGAAACAGGTTTAATTTCTTTCTGGATGGCCAAACCTTTGATAGAGGTGAAATTTCGAAAAGATAGGCTGTCCACTGAGTCATTCAAAAAATCTACAAATTCACCTTACATATCTTAATATGCGTTCCTTACTTCTTTCTCTTCAAAACATAAATTACTTCGAAGCTCCGTGATTAAGAAATACTTTTATTCTAAATTTCATGCGATGGAGACAAGTAATAATTGTTTCAAATTAGATTATTTCAACTTTAAATTTGCTAATTTTTCACAAAGAACGTGTCACAGTTGTTGGTTTTTTTTTTTTTTGCATGATTTTAAAAACCGAGAACTGGCTTTTGTTTACAAACCCGTCAAAATTTGAAAAATGGCCGCTTAAATGAAGACTCGTAAATTTTCGATGCTAATCAATATAATTTCTATTTGAAATACTTCAAATCCTTTTGACTACTCGAAATAGTAAATTTAATTATTAAGCTTTCAATTAAAGCTAAAATGAAAGCTTCTTCATTTATTAAAATTCATTTTAAAACATAGGTATCGAAAATTAGTAAAGGTATATATATATATATATATATATATATATATATATACAGTAATTTTATTATTACAATGGTTTATAAAAGTATCCTATCAGTACACAAAAATTTTCATGTTTTAGAACAATACTGTTCTTCTTCAGGTAATATTTTAAAATAAATGGTGAAAATGATTTATTTATTTATTTAGAAAATATAAGATGAATTTATGGTTATTTAGAAAATTAGAGAATGCTAGTTGGAGAATATGCTTGTAGGTGTGTCAATATAGTTCAATCAAAAATGAGAATAGATTGAACTATGAAGTTGAATGATGTCAAGGCATGGCACTTTTTAATTTTGTCTGGGTAAGTTACATAGTGGGACTATACATTATTTAAATGGGTAAACAATAATTTTTAGCAGCAGGTTAGATTTCAGGTTTTAAAATTTTATTTTGTACCACCTCATGAGTTAAAAGGGCTGGAATGTTTTAGCTAGAATCACAATTAAATAATTATATATATAAGGTATATTGTAGTCATGAAAAGCAAATAAGTATTGTGTGGATCATTTACTTTTAGTAAAATAATTTTTAGCTTTCAAGTTATATTGGAGCATAAGGTATAAATTAACAATTGTTATTAATCAAATTTTAGAGAAAAATATTTTCGATGTTTACATAAAACCGTCAATTCATGTCTATAATTCAGTAGCACATCACTTACTTATAATATAAATATAAATATATATATATATATATATATATATATATATATGCGAAACAGTGCTTTAAAGTCTTCTGTTCGATACATTTTTTTTTGACACGGTCCTGAGCATGACGGTAAATTGCACCCAACAGCAGGGCTTCTGATTGGGAGGTTGTGAGAAGCACGGAACCATCTCTTAATTGCTGTTGTTCTCAAGTCCACCCGGAATGGTAGCACCTGTTAGGGTCCCAGATATGGGCAAATAGGTACCCCCACCACAAACTGGGGTCAGAACACTATGAAAGTATAAAAATACACTTTTATAGAAATATATACATTTTTGAATGAAAAAATACTACCAACAATACATTTTTGAAGAAAAAATTATTACCATGACACATTTTTGAAGGAAAAAATTCTCAGCAAAACATTTTTGAATAGAAAACTAGAAAACATTTTCAGTTTTCTAAAATAAAATAAGAATAAAAGTAAAACATTTTCATTAAAATCTGATTAAATCAACCCTCTCACTATAACTGAACATTAAAAAATACCTTAAAACCCCACTTTTTTGGCATTAAATATTGCACAGAGGTTGATATACTGTTAAACAAAACTCAAACTCTTTTAACAAGATCTTCTTGATCGGTTCCAGTTTTTGTTTAAACAAACCCTCGTTTGCGAAGTATGCCTCGTACGGCGCCCAACAGATGGAAAATGATTGGTTACCTACATTGAGAGCAAAGTTGAAAGTTTGGTCGAAAACGATTGATCAGCGAAAATATGTCCAAAGAACATTAAATTAGTGAAATGAATTAAGCATATTTAGATGACATTGACGAAAACCAGAAACCTCCATGAAACATTATTAATAAAATGGATGTTTGACCACAAAGTCTATCGCTTTCGTTTACATTTTTTGATCGCGGTTTACTGATATAGAATCATCCAGACTGTCAAGACTGACAATGAGTGTAACAGATTTTACTGCTTTTAGTTTTATAAATTCATCCCAAGCAAGGCGATAATATCACTATGACGCAAGGGACTACTGGAAGTGAAAGAAGGGAAAGACATTAGGAGGAACCGGAAACCCAATAATTTTATACATTTAAAAGTTTAGGCGGCTACGTTAAGTATAGAGTTGAAGTTGAATTTAGAAAGAACTGGAAGCCCAACTCTAAACAGGAAGCAAGAGGCAAACCTCTACTCCTGAAATGAACGATGGACCTTATAGATGAAGAAAAGGTATAATTTAACTGAAATTGTTTTAATCATTTATGCTAAGAGTATTATATACAAAACATCTTAGTAATAATGAAGTCTTAAGGAAAATAAAAAATATAAAAAAAGATTATACTTCAAAATTAGAAAGAGACAGATGACATTTCTGGGACACATAACAAGGAAAGAGGGCTTAGAAAATTTAACATTCTCGTGGCATTGAAGGCAATATAAGCCGAGGAAACAGCAAGTAACGATTTTGTGTAAATGGATGAGAGAATAGGGATAAAGAGAGATTGTAAAAGAGTCAACAATAACTTAACGCAACAAAAGACAAGAAGTTGTGGAGAGTCATGATTCCTCACGTCTTGAACATATTCGGTACATAAGAGAATAAGAAGAGAGTGGGTGGTGTAAGGTAATTAGTTACTGAAAACAGTTTACTCGTGTACTGCATGACCTTCGCAGATGAAGAATAGGCTTGAAGGAACAGATATAGTTCTACCAATGAATCCTAAAATTACTATACACAGAAAATGTTAGTCACGAGGAAGTCTTAAGACTAACTTGGAATTTGAACTCGGCCCGTCGATTCCGCATTCCACATCGAATTCCGTTACGCTACCCGTACATTAAAGTCATGAGTCCCGTAACCAGTGGCAACACATATACTGCAGCCGTAGTAGCAGTGATGTTTCTTGAGCATCCCTGTCCAAGCTAATTTAAATTCCGTGTTTTCCTTTTTGTAGACTAATCTCCAACCAAGGCTATAGGAACCGATTTGTCCTGCTATTTAACCGTAACTGATGAGGAGATTAGATGGATTCATACCTTTTCTAAGTGAATGTAATCAGCTCGAATGGAATTTAAACTCTGCACATCGATTCCTTAATCCGAGTCGCTATCCATTACATGACGGTAAACAAATATTTTTAAAAAATGTTTATTACTGTTATCTGTAAACTAATATCTTTACGTCGTCAAATACGGTAATAACATATAGAATTCCTTATTTTTAAGTGCCATGTCCCTTCAGGACGCAAGTGATCGTCACTCCCCACATTTTCCTTTAACCCTCTAGGGCCATTCGTATCATATTTGATACAGTATGAAAACAAGCCTTGAAAGAAATATTTTCCTGAAAAATTTTTTAAGAGAAATATTTTATAAATTTCAAATAAAAGCAGTACTGACTGCTCAGTCAATGAATACCAAATGTTTCCTTATAGGGAAATACCAAATGTTTCCTTATAGGGAAATACTGTATCAAATATGATACGAATGGCCCTAGAGGGTTAATATCTGTAAACAATGAATTGAAATGATTGCTCTTAGGAGGGTGATTTTCTAACCGCCGCTTAAAATCACAAGGCCGAAAGTATGGGACACCCAATGAGGATCGAACTCACTAGTAACTAGTTCTAGCGATACAAGCTTGCTAACCATTACACCGCGCTGATGTGCCCAAATGGTTGCTCGTAAAAAAAACGGATTGAAAAGATTTCCCGTTGATATCATCTTAAATATGTCATTTTTTTTACAAGACAATTTGCTAGTCTCTCCGGCTAATTTACTCATAGTTGAGAAGAAGAGGATAAAGATGGATGCCTTTTTTTAAATTCATAGTGTGAAATGAAAACAAATTGCCTTAGTTGGAATTTGAAATCGGGTTGCCCATTCTATTTTCCTGCTCATAAGCGTTAGACTAGCGCATTTCAACTAGAATTACTGCATTATATTTCTAGGATGTGCATTGTGGTGCAGTGAATATCGGTTCCGAAGGACAAGTCGGGGAACCGAGTTCGAATTCCAGTTAAATTCCTTGCGTTCACTTACACGCAAATACTCTTGGAAAAGGTATTAATCCATCTCTTCCTTCCAGTTATGCGTTAAATAACAGGGCAGATTGGGTTTTATTGCCTTGGTTGGCAACCAGTCTACCACAGAAAGTAATGGCAATCTACTGCGCCATAATCTTCTGCCTAGCCAGTCATATCTCTTTGGAGACATGATCGCCCAAGCGTGTATCACGTACGGCACTTAACTGACTGATTTCTAAATGAAAAATAAAATATTTTTTCTGTCTTGGGAATTTTGTAATTTCAAGATACTCATTCGCCAGATTATTAATTTTTTTAACTACTAGTTCACCTACTCAGTCAGTTAAGTGCCATACGTGATACACGCTTGGGCGATCATATCTCGAGAGAGATATGACTGACTGGGCAGAAGATTATCCCGCAGTAGGTTGCCATTGCTTTCTGCGGTAGACTGGTTGCCGACCAAGGGTATAGAACCCAGTCTGTCCTGTTATTTAACCCATAACTGGAAGGATTAGACGGATTAATACCTTTCCTAAGGGTATTTGCGCGTAAGTGAATGCAATGAATTCGGCTGGAAATCGAACTCGGCTCCACCGATTTCTCGTTCCGAGCCGATATCCACTGCACCACAACGCACATCCTAGTTCACCTACTACAAAGCCCCCAAACCGCCCAAGACAGGGGTACTGAATGAGGTTGCTGTATGGACGTAAAAGCAGGAAGTAAATGGTATGGATATGTAGGATGGATAACGGCTGGGGATAGACTTGAAGTGGTTAAGATTGCAGTGATCATGGATGCATTCCTTTAGGAGTTTGTTTTACAAAGTAGCTGTTCTTGGAAAGAAACTGTCAAATGGAATTTTATTCTGACTAATGATATCGACTCGGAACAAGTAATCGGGGAACCGAGTTCGAATTCCAGTTGAATTTTTTGCATTCTCTTCCCTCCAGTTATGGGTTAAATAATTGGACAGATTGGGTTCTCTAGCTTTAGTCGGAAACCAGTCTTCCGCAGAAAGTAATGATAACCTACTGCGGGATAATCTTCTCTCGAGTCAGTCATGTTTCTTTAGAGATATGATCGCCCAAGCCTGTATCACGTATGACGCATAACTGGCTGAATGTGATACGAAGCATTGCATATCTCAGCTACGAATATAGTTTTAACAACTTCTTATGGGTTATTTAATGCCGAAATTTAATTTTATTTAGACTTTGATGTTGTAAAAATATGTTATATGCTATTCTGCGTTCACAATTGAATAATTGGTGGATGATATTCAGCTTTTGTACATATACGTGTTCGAGCAAACATAATTACTACAGGCGGTGAGATGTTTTATTAATGCCTCCCCCAAATAAGGCTGTACCGCCACTGATGCGCAGGGGGCTACATAAGAGTAAAAGTTTAGACAGGAGGAGAGTGAAAAGAAAGTCGAACCAGTTAGAGGGGGTGTCAGAGAAAGGTCAAGAGTAGGATGTGAACACGGGGGTGAGGGCAAGTTGCGAAGGTAGAGAGAGAAAGAGAAAGAACAAGATACACGGGGTGATGTAGAAAGAGTGAAGAGGAAGACGAACCAGTTACAGGGGGTAAAGAGAAAAGGGCAAGAGTAGGATGTGAACACAGGGGTGAAGACAGTTGCGAAGGTAGAGAGAAAGGAAAAGAACAAGATACCCGGGGTGATGTAGAAAGAGTGAAGAGGAAGACGAACCAGTTAGAGGGTAAAGAAGAGAAGGGCAAGAGTAGGATGTGAACACAGGGGGTGAAGACAGTTGCGAGAAGGTAGAGAGAAAAGGAAAAGAACAAGATACACGGGGTGATGTAGAAAAGAGTGAAGAGGAAGACGAACCAGTTACAGGGTAAAAGAAAGGGCAAGAGTAGGATGTGAACACAGGGGTGAGAGCAGTTGCGAAGGTAGAGAGAAAGGAAAAGAACAAGATACACGGGGTGATGTAGAAAGAGTGAAGAGGAAGACGAACCAGTAGTTACAGGGGGTAAAAGAGAAAGGGCAAGAGTAGGATGTGAACACACAGGGTGAAGACAGTTGCGAAGGTAGAGGAAAGGAAAAGAACAAGATACACGGGGTGATGTAGAAAGAGTGAAGAGGAAGACAGGCAGAAAGTTAGGGGGTAAAGAGAAAGGGCAAGAGTAGGATGTGAACACAGGGGTGAAGACAGTTGCGGAAGGTAGAGAGAAAGGAAAAGAACAAGATACACGGGGTGATGTGAAAGAGTGAAGAGGAAGACGAACCAGTTACAGGGAGTAAAAAGAGAAAGGGCAAGAGTAGGATGTGAACACAGGGGTGAAGACAGTTGCGAAGGTAGAGAGAAAGGAAAAGAACAAGATACACGGGGTGATGTAGAAAGAGTGAAGAGGAAGACGAACCAGTTACAGGGGGTAAAAGAGAAAGGGCAAGAGTAGGATGTGAACACAGGGGTGAAGACAGTTGCGAAGGTAGAGAAAGGAAAAGAACAAGATACACGGGGTGATGTAGAAAGAGTGAAGAGGAAGACGAACCAGTTAGAGGGGTAAAAGAGAAAGAGGCAAGAGTAGGATGTGAACACAGGGGTGAAGACAGTTGCGAAGGTAGAGAGAAAGGAAAAGAACAAGATACACGGGGTGATGTAGAAAGAGTGAAGAGGAAGACGAACCAGTTACAGGGAGTAAAAGAGAAAGGGCAAGAGTAGGATGTGAACACCAGGGTGAAAGACAGTTGCGAAGAGTGAGAGAAAGGAAAAGAACAAGATACACGGGGTGATGTAGAAAGAGTGAAGAGGAAGACAATTCAGTTAGAGGGGGTAAAAGAGAAAGGGCAAGTAGGATGTGAACACAGGGGTGAAGACAGTTGCGAAGGTAGAGAGAAAGAGAGAAAAGAACAAGATACACGGGGTGATGTAGAAAGAGTGAAGAGGAAAATAGCGAACCAGTTACAGGGTAAAAGAGAAAGGGCAAGAGTAGGATGTGAACACGGGGTAGAAGACAGTTGCGAGTGAGAGAAAGGAAAAGAACAAGATACACAGGGTGATGTAGAAAGAGTGAAAGAGGAAGACGAACCAGTTACAGGGAGTAAAAGAGAAAGGGCAAGAGTAGGATGTGAACACAGGGGTGAAGACAGTTGCGAAGGTAGAGAGAAAGGGAAAAGAGAGAACAAGATACACGGGGTGATGTAGAAAGAGTGAGAAGGAAGACGAACCAGTTAGAGGGGGGTAAAAGAGAAAGGGCAAGAGTAGGATGTGAACACAGGGGTGAAGACAGTTACGAAGGTAGAGAAAGAGAGAAAGAAAAGAACAAGATACACGGGGTGATGTAGAAAGAGTGAAGAGGAAGACGAACGAGTTACAGGGGGTGAAAGAGAAAGGGCAAGAGTAGGATGTGAACACAGGGGTGAAGACAGTTGCGAAGGTAGAGAGAAAGGAAAAGAACAAGATACACAGGGTGATGTAGAAAGAGTGAAGAGGAAGACGAACCAGTTAGAGGGGGTAAAAGAGAAAGGGCAAGAGTAGGATGGGAACACAGGTGTGAAGACAGTTGCGAAGGTAGAGAGAAAGGAAAAGAACAAGATACACGGGATGACGTAGAAAGAGTGAAGAGGAAGACGAACCAGTTACAGGGGGTAAAAGAGAAAGGGCAAGAGTAGGATGGGAACACAGGTGTGAAGACAGTAGCGAAGGTAGGGAGAAAGGAAAAAAACAAGATACACGGGGTGATGTAGAAAGAGTGAAGAGGAAGACGAACCAGTTACAGGGGGTAAAAGAGAAAGGGCAAGAGTAGGATGGGAACACAGGTGTGAAGACAGTAGCGAAGGTAGGGAGAAAGGAAAAGAACATGGGGTGATGTAGAAAGAGTGAAGAGGAAGACGAACCAGTTACAGGGGGTAAAAGAGAAAGGGCAAGAGTAGGATGTGAACACAGGGGTGAAGACAGTTGCGAAGGTAGAGAGAAAGGAAAAGAACAAGATACACGGGGGTGATGTAGAAAGAGTGAAGAGGAAGACGAACCAGTTAGAGGGGGTAAAAGAGAAAGGGCAAGAGTAGGATGTGAACACAGGGGTGAAGACAGTTACGAAGGTAGAGAGAAAGGAAAAGAACAAGATACACGGGGTGATGTAGAAAGAGTGAAGAGGAAGACGAACCAGTTACAGGGGGTAAAAGAGAAAGGGCAAGAGTAGGATGTGAACACAGGGGTGAAGACAGTTGCGAAGATAGAGAGAAAGGAAAAGAACAAAATACACAGGGTGATGTAGAAAGAACTGGAGTCAAGTGGATAACAGATGGGTATTGATATTGCATTTAAATTCCTGGGTTATAGCCGTCAGGAAAGCAAGTATATGGAAGGGAGTTCAACAGGCGGAAAGTACGAGAAAAGAAGCTGATGGTATGTTTTATGTTGTATTTTTGTTGAAACTATATTTTGGAATACAGTTTGATTTTTTAAGAAATTGTAGGATATTATATGGATTAATTTCATGAAAGAATTGTTTCATATTGGTTGGTTGATTTTGTTTAGTGTCATATCAACACCCCATATGTGTTATTTAATGCCGAAATCTAAATATTTCATACGTCATTTTATGTTTTTAACGGTAGATTTTGTGTTTTATGCTTTCAAAATAACGGTATATATATATATATATATATATATATATATATATATATATATAGAGAGAGAGAGAGAGAGAGAGAGATAAATAGATAGATTGTAAATCATAAAATGTATTGTTAGTTTGAGTTTTGAGTTTGAGTTTTGTTTAACGGCATATCAACCTCTGTGTCTTTAATGCCAAAAACGTGGGGTTTTAAGATATTTTTTAATGCTCGGTTATAGTGAGAAGGTTTATTTAGTCAGATTTTGATAATTTTTTTTTATTTTAGAAAATTGAAGATGTCTTCTAGTTTTGTATTCAAAAATGTATTATGGCAATATATATATTTTTTTTTACTTCAAAAATGTATTGTTGGTAATATTTTTCATTCAAAAATGTATATTTTTCTATAAAAGTTTATTTTTATACTGTCATAGTGTTCTGACACCAGTTTGGGGGTCAAACTATTTGCCCATTGTTGGGACCCTAACAGGTGCTACCACCCCAGGTCAGGATGGACCTGGGAACAAGAGTAATCAAGAGGTGGTTCCATGCTCCTCACTAATTCCCAATTTTGCTGCTGGATGCAGTTTATTATTTAATTGGGCTATAAAAATGCATTGTAAAATATTTTTTAGTGACGCATTGACTGTCATTTTGCTATAAAATTTATTGTCATTTTCTTATAAAAAATGTATTGCTGATTTTTGTTTTGGGGGTTCACTATTTACCAATAGCTGGGAATTTTAACAGGTACTATCACCCCGGGTCATAGTGATTTTTGGTTTGGTTGTTTTGTTTTTATGGCATATCAACTTCGGCGGGTCATATATTGCCAACTAAATTTTATTTATTTATTGCTGGTAAACCTTTTTCTTTCAACAATTTATTGTTGTTTTTATATAAGTTTTTGTGTCTAGTAATACTTTTTTCTTTTCGAGTATCAAGATTCATTGGGATTTGTTTTTTAAGGGCAGGATCCCCAAGTCCTACCTTTGTTATTTAACCCATAACTTGAGGGAAGGAACGGATTAATACCTTTCCCAATGGTACCGGTGCTTAAGTGAATGCAGGGTATTCAACTGGAATTCGAACTCGGATCACCGATTTCTCTTTCCGAGCCGATATCCATTGCACCATAACATTCGTCACTAAACGCTTACAGCACCTGGTATTCCCAAGTGGTCACCCATATAAGTACTGACCAGGCTCAACATTGCTTAACTCCGGTGATCTAGCGAGAACCGGTGTATTGAACGTGATATGGCCGTAAGTCAGGTCATTGTGAAACAACAGCAATTAAGATGTGGTTCCACGCTCCTCAAAACACCTAATCTCTCAATCAGAGGCCATGCTGTCAAATATAGTTTATTATCATCGCCCAGAACGGCCGTGCATTGAGGACGGTCTAAATAAATGCCAATATAGAAAATTCATTTCCAAAAGATGCTTCACTGTTTTTTACGAGTGGACCAGTCCACGTAAATAGTCAGTTAAGTGCCATACGTGATACACGCTTGGGCGATCATGTCTCCAAAGAGACATGACTGACTGAGCAGAAGATTATCCCGCAGTAGGTTGCCATTGCTTTCTGCGGTAGACTGGTTGCCAGCCAAGGCTATAGAACCCAATCTGTCCTGTTATTTAACCCATAACTTGAGGGAAGGAACGGATTAATACCTTAACTGGGAGGAAGAGACGGATTATTATCTTTCCCAAGGATATTTGCGCGTAAGTGAATACAATTCGGCTGGAATTCGAACTCAGCTCCCCGATTTCTTATTCCGAGCCGATATCCACTGCGCCACAACGCACATCCGTAAATAGTACCTAAATAAATAACTTTGTCAACTTCAACAACCGAAATTTTAGTTTACTTATACTAATTATACTAGTTATAGAAAAGTTTTAATGGTTATACTAATTTTTATAAAGATTAACTTTGCATAAAACGTTTACAAAATTTTGGCAAAGATTACTTATCGAATTTTATGATTGATTAAAGTCTTTTTGTTTTTGTTTTTAGGTTTTTTTTTACTGCTTATCAACCCGTTGCAGCTTGTTTAAAGCCAGAAAATATTTTTAGATTGTGATTTCTTTTCTTTTTTTTTTTCTTTTTTTGTGGCGCAGTGTGGAGCGGAGAGATAATAAAGATTTAGTCTTAATAATTAACCCATATCTGGGAGAATAAGAAGAAGAAGAAAGAGATTCGTAACTTTTCTAAGGTTATTTGCATATAATGAACCCTACTAGAATTTGGAAGTCGACTCTCCGATTCACAATTGCAAGCCATTTTCTTGTGTACTAACCGCACATCCAAGCTTACAGCTCCTTTACCGGTCACCAGACTTGGCGTTGCTTAACTTAGGTGATCGTGAGGGAACCGGTGTTTCAACGTGATATGGTCGGAAGACTTACCGTGTTTTAAAAGCGTCATCATTTAATCTTTATTCTCCATATATCGACATTTTAATGATAGCGTACTTTTCCAAATAAATCAAACAATTTTGAAACAAAATCAAAATAAATGAAAACATGCTTCATAAGAAACGAACTCCAGAAACGTAGTCGTATGTTTCATGTTGTTTGTTTAACGGCATATCAACCGTATGTTTTCATACGCAGCAGGAATATAATTATTCGATAGGGAAATGAAATGTTCACATGATTGATTTCTTTTTGGCCGAGACTTAGGCATTGTTTTTCGGCGCAACACCCTGTAATTCTACTTACTTCTACCTGTATTTCGGTCATGTTAAAAGAGGTTTCCTGTCAGTGGAGTAATGCTGTAGACTCGTCAAGTCACCAAGTTGCAATCATTAGTACAATATTTACGTAGTCGGTTTTGGTTACTTTCTATCTGCACACCTTTTGGGAAAACAGAACCAGTGGTGTTTCTAGCAACCAGGAAAGGTGAAGGTTTTTGTGACTTTCTATCTGCACACCTTTTAGGAAAACAGAACAAGTGGTGTTTCTAGCAACCAGAAAATGTGAAGGGTTTTGTTAATTTCTATCTGCACATCTTTTGGGAAAACAGAACCCGTGGTGTTTCTAACAACCAGAAAAGGTGAAGGTACTTGACTGCTAAAATAATTGTGTGTGTGTGTATGTGTGTGTGTGTGAGAGAGAGAGAGAGAGACAGAGACAGAGAGAGATAAAGAAAGAATGAGACAAAGGGAAGACAAAGCTTGAAATCAGTTTAAGGATATTTGTTTTTATTTTTATACTTTACCTAACAGGGGTCCCAGCTATGGGTAAATAGTTAACCCCCCAAACTGAGTTCAAAATGCTATGAAAGTATTTACCAACAAAACTTTTTTCAATGAAAAATATTACCAACAAAACGTTTTGAAGGAAAAATGTTACCAACAAAAATACATGAAGGAAAAAAAATATTACCAGCAATACATCTGACTCTCAACAAAACCCACTTTACAAAGAAAGTATGTTCTATTCATACAAATCTATTGTAAAAATCTCGTCGACATTAAATGACCCATTGAAGTTGATATGCCGTAAAACAAAACAAACCAAACCAGATTACCTTACAGATTTATACAACTTTCAGAAAATATTTTTAAAATATTGTCATAATACTTAAACACTGTCTCGGTTGTGTGCGAATATCTTGGTTGAAAGAGAGGTGTTCATTAATGTGCAGGGTGTCTTGGATAAGTTGATTATAGAGGAGCCTATTCTTCTCCAGGTTATGGCACAGCCGATGTTCTTCGAGTTGAAGGCCTGTCTTGATTGTTGACTTCAGCCGAGGAAGCTATCCACCCAGTAATGCTATGTCATTTGTTGCTAATTGTTCGATTAATATTTTCCTGCCGATAATTAATGGATATCGGGCGACAACTAAAAAATATATATTTGAAAAGTAATGGAAGTAGAAGTTAGCCCGCTAAAAAGGTTTGTCAAAATCTACCGTTCTCAGATAGTCAGTTAAGTGCCATACTTGATACACGCTTGGGCGATCATGTCTCAAAAGAGACATGACTGACTGGGCAGAAGATTATCCCGCAGTAGATTGCCATTACTTTCTGCGGTAGACTGGATACCAGCCAAGGCTATAGAACCCAATCTGTCCTATTATTTAACCCATAACTGGAGGGAAGAGACCGATTAATACTTTTCCCAAGGGTATTTGCGCGTAAGTAAATGCAAGGAATTCAACTGGAATTCGAACTCGGCTCCTCGATTTCTCGTTTCGTGCCGGCATCCACTGCACCACAACGCACATCCAAATAGTAATTGGTCGAAAACAAACGAAAATGAACGACGCGAAAAGTCCAGTATACCGGACGTTACAAACAAACAGCACGCGACTTCAAAATAAAAAACAACCAACTCTCGATAATTAAATTTGAATATAACTCTGTCTCAATTTGAAAGCTCAAACAAATTTTACATTTTAACGTGAATGACTTGTTAATTTAGAACTCTTACTGAATTTAAAAATTAATACAATATATTATGTATATTTTGTATTGGATAAAGTATAGATGTTAGAATTGTAAGTTTGAAGGTTGTTTTGATCCACTTGGAATGACATTCCTTCTTCTTCCGCAATTATTATGAAAACTTGACCAGTTTTCGGGTAGACGCCGGTAAAAAAAAAATGCATTCCTGACTCATGAGTAAACACAGTCTTTTGCAACATGATGTTCCGAACTTGTGGAAGACAGCCTCAGCCTCAGTTTTGTTTAACAGGGTCGAAGAGAAATCACGTTTCTCTATTTTATTAACATGTTCTCTTTCTAAGAATTAAAAACTTCATTTACTTTCTTTCGACTTCTGCCTAGCCGTTACTATTTTGTTTTTTCGCTAGAATTGTTTTGAATCACATTGACGCGTGTTGAAATCCTTACAGTATTTAGTGTTGTTGAATTTAGCGCTAACATTTTTGTGGAGAATTACAAATTCTATGTTTTGTTTAATTTTGCAAATCAGTCGATGAAATTTGAATAAGCTGATTTGTTTGATAAAATACTTTGATAAAAACCGTATTTCCTGTTTAATAATTTCTTTAATTTAATTTAATTTTATAATGGTAAACAGTATTTTTTAATGATTTTTTTCCTTTTTAACAGCAAAGAATAAATTCTTAAGAATTCTTACTCATGAGCATGCAATATACAACTGGCCATGCTTAAATATTTATTGCCGGAACCAAATTTCAACTTTTTGAAGCGTTTGACCTTGTGATTTGTTTATAGTTTTCGCAAATGCAAGGCGAATTGGAAAATGGATTCTTATATATAAAAATATATACAAAAAATAATATTGCACTTTTATTGAACTAGCAGTATAGCCCGGCGTTGCTCGGGTGTAATGAAAGCTTCAAAACTAATCCTTGATCCTAGAGCTCAGACGCAACCTAAAGAATATTTGTGTGAAGTTTGGTGAGAATCGGATAAAAATTGTGGATTTGTATAAAGGACATACAGACAGATAAACAGACACACGCACAAACATCTTGCTTTTATATATATATATATATATATATATATATATATATTATTTTCTGCACTATTGTAAGAACTGCAACCTTGAAACTTCTGAATATCGTTTCTTATGTCATTGTCTATGAGTGTATCAAATTTGATTAAAATCGAACCACTCCTTCTATAACCCGATTTTTTTCGATTATCGATTTGATATTTATCGGGAGTACCTCGACACAAAACCTAGCTAAGAACACTCGCAGACGCTTATAGTACAACTGTGTAAATTTTCAGGAAAATTGGTTCAGCCGTTTCGGAGTCTATAGGTAACGATATATACACACACACACACAGACACACACACACACGCACACACAGAGACAAAGTTCCTTTTATAAATAAGTTTAGATAAGTACTTAAATAATTAAATTTAATTTAAAATAGTACAATTTATTGTACTAATCTACGCACCCAAATAAAATCAGTTCAACTTTGAACCCCTTTACCTGTTTCTACTCTTCCCAAAAATTTTGTTAATGTATAGCAATTATAGATGATGTGACGGGCGGACAGACAGACTGACTAACGGAAGTCACAGAATTTTATATATAAATTATAGATATTTGGAAAGTTAACTGCTTCTAATGACCATAACCTACCAGAATCACCCAATATATAACTGATAATTCAACGCACTTTTTACTTTTAAATCAGTATTCATAGAGAAAGTTTAGCATTTGCTACGTATGTTTCTACTGGTTAGATGTTATCATGTAAAGACTTAAGTTTTACTCGACCTGTAATCCTTTTTGATGACGCAAAAAATAATTCAGTTTTAATTGTCATCATACTAACTACCACGAATTTTCAACTTCCACCTCGATAGACATATCGCAAAAACATGAAATAAATGTAAAAGTGATATTAATAACAAATTTAAGTCTTAAAAACGTACAGGCTGTTATACTTTTCTGCTTAATTTTGTTATTTCGCTATTTATTTCATCAGTGTTGTTTGCTTATTATGTATCTCATGAGTTCTCCATTGGTCAAGGTTGATCTAATATTTATTCAATATATTATGGTTGATCCAATGCTTCTCTACTATATGAAGGCTGGTCCAATACTTATTCAATATATTAAAGTTGGTCTAATGCTTATGTCATATACTAAGATTGGTCCTATGTTTATGCAATATATTATGGTTAGTCCCATGCTTATTCAGTATATTAAGGTTGGTCCAATACTTATTCAATATATTAAAGTTGGTCTAATGCTTATGTCATATACTAAGATTGGTCCTATGTTTATGCAATATATTATGGTTAGTCCCATGCTTATTCAGTATATTAAGGTTGGTCCAATACTTATTCAATATATTAAAGTTGGTCTAATGCTTATGTCATATACTAAGATTGGTCCTATGTTTATGCAATATATTATGGTTAGTCCCATGCTTATTCAGTATATTAAGGTTGGTCCAATACTTATTCAATATATTAAAGTTGGTCTAATGCTTATGTCATATACTAAGATTGGTCCTATGTTTATGCAATATATTATGGTTAGTCCTTTTCACTTTTCCTTGTTTTTTTTTTTCAATTGGAGTAGGTAGACTAAACTATCGCCCGGTTCACACTCCACCCACGTCTGTTGAACAGGTTAAGAGGCTCATCCCTTGTTCCCTGTTTAGGATGTGGTTTCCGGCTTTCTCTTTTCCAATCTTTTCACTCTTACATATATGATTAAAAAATCATGATATTAAAAAAAAAAGTCCATTGCTTGTTCAATATATGAAGGCTGGCCCAATGCTTGTTCAGCACAGGAAATTTGGTACAATGTTTATTCAATAGATGACGGTTGATCCAATGCTTTTCAATATAAGAAATATTTTTAATACAAGAAACTTTAATATAAGAAACAATGGTTGTTCAAAATAAGAAGGTTGATCCAAAGCGTGTTCAGTATATAAAAGTTGATCGAATACTTGTTCCATATAAGCAGGTTTAAGACAGTCAACGGAAATTGTTTATTTGAGATCAAATCTATCAATTAAGAAGAATTTGAGCGACTTTCCTAAAACTCTGTAAGGTCCACCATAAAAATATTGGATGAATCATTTAGATGAAAGTTTTTATATTTGCTGATTCAAATGCGAATCATGTTCTATAGACGTGACTGGGTAGTGTTGCTCACGTGTGAAGAATTTTACGGGAAAACACCGTGTCGTACTGTATACAAATTCGAAAAGAAACCGTTTTTTTGTTTTGTTTTGTTTTTTATTGTTGATCGGAAACCTAGTAGAACAACTGGTAAATCTTCAGTCGATTTTGAATAGTTTAACCGAACGATTATCGCCGCTTTTAAATGCCGACGTATCATTTCAACTCACTAGTTAGCATAAGAATTGTAATGGTTTTTTATATGACTGGCATCAAACAATCGAATGAGTGAAAGAAAAAGAACTGAATTGTGAACCTCAGTCAGTCGTAATTATATCTGCACATCGAAACTAGTGCAATATAGCAATCTGGCCCCACCCGAGGAAGGTTGATGCAAGCGATGGTGTTTCCCGTCGGTGAAGGGGTCGGCGAACGACAAGACAGGTGTTTGAGAAATACATCCTGTCGGGGCCTGGAGCGGATGTTGTTTGACCTTATTTCCGACAGCGGCGGAAATGACTACGGAGGCAAACAGAACAGGTGTCTCTTGGAATTACGTGGGCGTTGCGTGGGCGAGGCAAAACCGGAAGGAAAGTCCCGGTTCTAGAAGACTATAAAAAGACCTCGACACACGGATTCGCCAGCAGAGAACGGCCAGTGGAAGCAGAGAGACACCTCAGGCAAGACTACACTCCCGTCGACCCATTCTATGTGCGCTCTCACTCTTCCATTCTCTATCCACACGGGTTCGTCGTCAAGAATAAAAATATAACCTTATATTTTTATATATGCGTGTTCTCGTTATTTTGTCGTCGTACGGCGATATATAACACTAGTGACCCAATTATCTATGAAAGTATTCTTCTTCTTCATGTGCAGTGTCTCTTCAAGACGATCATGGACTTCCACTTGGCCCTGTCTCTTGTCGCTCTCAACATTTTCCTCTTAGTATCTCCCCCTAAACCCGCTCCGCCATCCATTTACTCAGGACTATCAAATATGTCCCACGCTGCTTTTCCCCGTCTCTCTTTCCTTCTATCCGTCCTGTGGGCATTAGATTCTCTAGGCCCTCTTTCCTCATGATATGCCCCAGGTACCTCAGCTGTCTCTTCCTGACGTTAAGTATGAGTTTTCTTCTCGTTTGCATCCTCTCCAATACTTCATCGTTGCTCATGTGCTCAATCCATGGTATCCTCAGAATCCTTCTGTAGAAATACATTTCTGCTGCCTTAAGCCTCTTCTTCATTCTTTGGGGAGATCGCCCATCATTCACTGCCATACTGAAGGACAGGTATCACATAGCAGTCCAGTACTCTTTTCTTTGTTTCCTACGAGATTTGTCTCTCTCTCAGTACTATGGTTAGTTTTTGAAATGCGTCTTCGGATCTCAGTGTTGCACTTTCCATCCTCTGTCAGAATTCTTCCTAGGTATTTAAATTTATTTACTTTTTATTTCTTATTTTAGCTTAGCGCTAATTTTTGGTGACACATCCTCAGTAGTAATTGCAGAAGGTTATCGGGCAAATCTATTGGTTATTAGCTGAAAGTAATGAACATGGTTATTTTTAGTCGTTTCATTATAAGTAAATATTTGTCATTTACTGACTGAGTATTTAGAATGACCGTCGGTTGAAATTTATAAAATCTTTTTCAGGAAAACAGGTTCCACATGTCTAGTCCTTTTTAATACTCTTTCCAGTATTGATGGGAAATTCCGCCCTTGCCTTTTGTTTGTGGTACTGTGGAACGTCAGATGTTATTATTATCTCTTCGAATTATATGTGCTACTCATTTCAGTTTAACACCACTAGGTGGCGGGGCCATCAGCAGTATAAAAAGGAATGAGGCACTCTCTCTCTCTCTCTCTCTCTCTCTCTCTCTCTCTCTCTCTCTCTCTCTCTCTCTCATATTTTTTTTATCCTTAAGGCAATTTTTTGACAACTGGATCATAGGGTTTCCGTGGTCTGAGAGCGAAAATTTTATCAACTCGGCTACGCAGTAAACGTGGAATGTTGCTTATCAATGCTGGAAGTGAAATCGGCATACCGAGTTCGAATTCCTACCGAGGTAGCTGCATTGACTGTCAGACAAATAATACTGAGAAAATTATGAATACAGTTTTTCTATTCCGGTTGTAGGCTAAATATAACGGCAGAGTAAACTCTCTTTCCTTGTTTGCCAACCGTAATGGCAATGTAGATAAACGTTCTGTCATTGATAATGAAAAATCTAACCCAGAAAATTTAGCATTTTGTAACAGAGAACACGCACGCACATATACTCCTATACATACCCTCTATCGATTTATCTATGTATAAAATTGTGTGGCTTTCGTTAGTTCGATCGTCGGTCACACACTCTATATACTTACCGATCGAAACCAAATTTTAGTGAAAAGTGCAAGCAGTTAAGTCTTTTTTATAATCATATCGCCCCAAGCAAGGCAGTTTACTGCCACTGGTGCGCAGGAGTTTACATAGGAGGAAAGTTATGAAAAAGAGGGACCGGTTATAGGGGGTGTCAGGAAGTGGGTAAGAGAAGGATGATAATACTGATGTGATGAGAGTTGAGTGAACGGAGAAAGGAGCATGAGAGAGAGAGGATGCAAGTCAGTGGGATAGAAGATGACTATTGACTGTACATTTAAAGTCTTGGAGATTATGGCTGTCGGGAAAGCAAGTAAACGGGAAGGGATTCCACAGGCGGGAAGTACGAGAAAAGAAGCTGATGGTGTAGAAGTTGCGTTTACATTTTATTGGTTTCACAGTAGAAGGGTTGGACCTAGTTGCTAATCTAGTGGCTCGAGTAAATTCATATAAAGTGAGCTAAGTTCATGATTACAAAGTAGGATTGGTCTTACTAATTTTCGGAAATAGTTCAAAGTGGGGTTTATTCAAAATCCATCGAAACGTAGAGTTTGTAAATTTCGACAAAAATGTTAGCGATAACTTCACCAATACTAAATATTGTGATGATCTCAACACGCGTTAGTGTGCTGCAAAAAAATCTAGTCCATTAAATAAAACAGGTTTTTTCATTCGACTTTTCTTGTATTCTTTCACTTTTATTTGTATAGACGTCAATATATTTTTCTTTTTCTTTTCTTCTTTGAGTTAAGCTGTTCTTTATATAAAAATATATGTATAAAATCATGCGCGCGTTAATTTCGTTTATTTTTAATAAACTACTCTCTGCCGTTCTCTGTATAGGCAGGATTATATGTACACATCAGACGAGTCTAATATTGTGTCCAAAGGGGCGAATCCCCAACGGTTTAGATGCTTCCCGGATGTTTAAATTTTTGTATTTGTTTGATTTTGACATCTCCAATTCGTAATTCGCCTTTTAGGCATTTTCTCTTGCTGACATTTATATATTCTGTCTTCTTAGAAATGACAGTTCTTTCTTCTCGCTTTTTTTTACAACCTTGTCTTAGGTGACCTTGTAGTTTTCCTTCTGTGTCTGTCATCAACACAGTGCCATCTGCGTATCTTATAAGATTGATCCCACCGATAATAAATTCCTAGTATTGTATCCAGCTCCGTTAGAATAGTCTCACTGTAGATGCTGAATAAATCTTGTGAGAAGATATATCCTTATCGTACCCACCATCTTTCTATTTTTGGTGAACATCAGTTCAGTTAAGTGCTATATTTAGCTGTCTTTTCCTGATACTCAGTATTAATTTCCTTTTCGTTTCCATCTTTTCTAATACTTCATCATTGCTCACATGCTCGATCCATCATATTTGCAGCATCCTTTTGTAGAACCACATTTCAGCTGCTTCAAGTTTTTCCCTCATCTTTGATGATATTGTCCAGCATTCACTGCCATATCGAAGAACAGACATCACATAGCAATCCAGAACTCTCTTCTTTGTTTCTGGGAAAATTTTCCTGTCTCTCAATACTCTACTCAGTTTCTGGATTGCATCTTTAGCCATGCCAACTCGTCTTGGGATAAATTTCTAAAAAGAAGATAGACTAGTGACGAGTGTGAATCTAAAAGTGAACATTAATTATCATCCATAAGCTCATATTATATTGCCTTGTCCTGATCTGAAAAACTCATCCTTTCATTCTTTATCAATGTCTTCTTCCATCACATCTTCCACTTCAGCTCTGTCTTAATTGCTCAGAATTGTTCATTAAGGTTTTTTTCTTCTTTTTTTATATAATGGCCGTGTTATATGATGTATGATAAAATTACCTCTCTCAGTAACTTCATACTTTGTCTTTTTTATGCCACTTCCTTTCATTTAGCTTACGGCCATATCAATTTGAATACACCGGTTCCCGCTCGATCACCGAGTTAAGCAACGTTGAGCCTGGTCAGTAATTAGATGGGTAACCGTTTGGGAATACCAGGTGCTGTAAGCGTTTAGTGACGGATGTGCGTTGTGGTGCAGTGGATATCGGCTCGGAAAGAGAAATCGGTGAGCCGAGTTCGAATTCCAGTTGAATACCCTTCATTCACTTAAGCACTGTTACCCTTGGAAAAGGTATTAATTCCTCCCTTCCCTCCAGTTATGGGTTACATAACAAGGTAGGACTTGGGGACCCTGTCCTTAAAAAAAATCCCAATGAATCTTGATACTCGAAAAGAAAAAAAAGTATTACTAGACACAAAACTTATATAAAAACAACAATAAATTGTTGAAAGAAAAAGGTATTACCAGCAATAAATAAATAAAAATAGGGTTGGCAATAAATGATCCGCCGAGGTTGATATGCCATAAAAACAAAACGACCAAACCAATCCTTTCATTTGTCGAGTAAAATATTGTTAATGGAGATCTTCTCATTAACGCAGATGGCCTTTGCAATCTGTTTGCATGCAGAATTGTCCTATAACTAAGCCTACCTTGGTAAGTCAGTTAAGTGCCATACGTGATACACGCTTGGGCGATCATGTCTCAAAAGAGACATGACTGACTGGGCAGAAGATCATCCCACAATAGGTTGACATTGCTTTCTGCGGTAGACTGGTTGCCAGCCGAGGCTATAGAACCCAATCTGTCCTATTATTTAACCTATAACTGGAGGGAAGAGACGGATTAATACCTTTCCCAAGGATATTTGTGCGTAAGTGAATGCAAGGTATTCAATTGGAATTCGAACTCGACACGCCGATATGTCGTTCCGCGTCGATATACACTGCCCCACAACGTACATACTCTATGTGGTGGTTTTCTCCTCTAATTCTGGATTGTTCAAATATCCTTACCAAATAGATCAAGTTTTCCTAGCAGTTCAAATACATTTATCAAATACAAGTTAAATAGCAATCATCATCATATATCAACCGTGTCCCTTCAAAACGTGAATGATCATGGCTCTCCATAAATACCTATTCACAATAACTTATTAGATAAGTTGCTATTTTTCCTCTGCTCTTCTTCCTCTCAAAACATCCCGCGAGTATACAGGTTTTCAAGCCGTCTTTCCTCATAAAGTGTCCCAGAAATTTAAACTGTCCCTTTCTGATTTTAAGTATTTATGTCTTTCTAGTTACCGTTTCTTTTAAATGTTTCTCTTTCCTCACGCGATATGTACGTTGTGGTGCAGTGGATATAGGCTCGGAACGAGATTTCGAATTCCAGTTGAATTCGTGGCATTCACTTACGCGCAAATACCCTTAGGAAAGGTATTAATCTGTCTCTTCTCCCTCTGGCTATAGGTTAAATAGCAGTACAGATCGGTTTCTACATCTTTGGTTGGCTACCAGTCTGATTCAGAAAGTAATGGCAGTCTACTGCATGAAAATCTTCTGCCCAGTCAGTCATGTCTCGAAAGAGACATGATCGCCTAAGCGTGAATCATGTATGGCACTTGATTGATTGACTGACTGACTGACTGACTGACTGACTGACTGACTGACTATAGAAACACATCTGTCGCTTCGAGTCTTTTCTTCATCTCTGAGCTAATTTTCCAGCAATTTGACATTCTTTTGAATGTTTCTAACAAAATATTCCTGTGTCTTAATACTTTGCTTAAGTTCTAGAAGAACTCTTTCACTGTTTCAGTGTTGTTTTCGTATCTCTGAGTCATATTTTTTCTCGATTTGTTAAAATACATTTTGTAGCATGGAAATAACATGTACTTCAATAAGTAATTGCTTTTAAATTCGAGTATCTATATGTTTCTGCATGCGTTAATTGTCAAACCACAGAGTTATAGATGCAAGATAAAAGTCAAAGGAGAATCAGTAATGTGATAGGTACCAACTTGGCTGCTCGAAAATACTATGTGATGTCTTTCCTTCAATATGGCAGCGAATGTTTGACAATTTTCTCAAAGATGAAGGAAAACCTTGAAGCAACCGAAATGTGGTTCTACAGAAGGATACTGAAAATAGCATAGGCCGAACATGTGAGCAACGACGAGGTTTTAGAGAGGATCGAAACGAAAAGAAACCTGATAATTAACATCAAGAAAAGACAGCTGAAGTTTCTGGAACATATAAGGAGGAAGGATGGCTTGGAGAATCTGATGCTCACAGGACAGATTGAGGGATATTAACGTGTGACATATTTGATGGGCTTGGGCAAATGGATAGCAGAGCAGGATTTGGATAGGTAAAAAGTCGAAGAACGTTAAGAGCTACAAGAGATATGGAAATGTGGAAAACCATGATCGCCTACGTCCTGAAAAAAAAGGAAGATGTTCTTTTCTATATACTAAGATTACTGAGGATTAATATAGGTTAATGAATTAAACGAAGGATATGAATTTAAGAAAAGATAGAAAAAGTGAAAGGTTGTGAGGATAAGAAGGATATATAGTTACAGACCCTTGATTGAAAAGATCAAGATTGTAATGTACGGAGAAGCGTCCACGCGGCAGTCGGTTACACAGTGTAGCAATTCTCGAGAAAAAATACCTGAGGGGAATTTTCTTCTTGCGAATGGAATGCAGGTAAAATGTAGGTGATTCTACTCCATTGGGTGGTGAATGATAAGTTCTAACTGTAAAAAATATGACCTGGTTGAACTAAAGAATGAAGCTTTTACCATAGAAATAGTAACATGATTTTTTAACGGTATATCAACCCGTATGAGTTATTTAATGCCAAAATCAACATATGAAAATTCAAAGGGAATGATATTATTTCCGTATTAAATACTTAGCTGTATTTTGTTTTCAAATAATCTTACAAAATTCAATGATGAATAAAAATAATCCCTAACAACTCCTTCTCAACTTGCGAGTAATTCTTTTCTGCAGGAAGAAGTGTTCTCGACGCATGAGCATGGTTTGAGAGGTCCATCTGGCATCTTGTGCAGAATACATGTTTCAATTCCATACGAGCTGGCGTCGCTGGCAACTATAATGTCCAGGTTTGGATTATAGTGGGTGAGAAATAAGTCCGACGTCAAGACTTCTTGGCATCCAGGTGTCCACTCCCAGTCCTTGTCTTTTTTTCAAAAGTTCGTTTAACAAATCGCGTAAGTTGTGCATATTCGGTATAAACACTTGGTAGTAGTTTCCCAGCCTCATAAACTTTGCAACGTAGAGACATTTTCGGAAGCTGGAATGTCCTTGATTGCTGTATCCTGTTCTGGATCTGGTCTTATGTCATCTTTATCGATAACGGGTCCCAAAGTATTTAATCCTCTCCATAAAAATGCCGCATTTGGATTCTTTCAATTTGAACTCGTATTCCTAAATTCTTGAGAAGACTTTATAAACATGTCCCTTATGCTGTTCTAGATTTTGACTGATCATTAATATGTCGTCCAAATATGCAACCGCAAAGTCAAAGTCGTTCTGCATAGTATCCATCACTTGTGGGAAAATTGCCGACGCAACCTTTACCCCGAACGGTAGACGTTCGAACTTGTACAACCCACGATGGGTGTTGATCCATAACAACTTAGAACATTCTTATTTCATCGGTATTTGAAGATATGCGTCACTGAGCTCGGGTTTTGATAAAAAATTTCCCTCCATTTAGTTTCGCAAAAATTTCACCCGGTCTAGGTAAAGCATAATGATAGTCTTTGAGTGCCGCATATTGCCCCGTCGAGAAATAGGCGCAGAGCCGGGTTTCCTTTGACTTCTTCACATAGGCGGTCGGTGAAGCCCATTGACTATACACAATTTTCGATAAGACACCGGTTCTTTCTAGTCTGTCGAGTTCTTCATTTATTTGTGGCAAAGAAGCGAAAAGCACATTTCGTTTTTTCTTAAACACTGGCTGAATGTCATCTTTTAACTCGAACTTTGCCGTCATCTTATTGCACCGACCAAGGCCCCAGAGAAAACCTCCGGAAAAGTTTCTTTTAACTCTTTTATTAAATTATTTACCTCGGTGGTCAGGTATTTGAGCTTTTCGCAAAATGAATTAATTTGTATACCACAACTTAAATTTCTCTATCCAGTCGGTGCCGAATAAAATTTTTGTATTCTTTAAAACGTACGTTTTTAGTTACAACGTCTTTCCTTAAAAAGTTACATTTGTGATAAGTTCTCCCGTAAACTTGATTTTCTCCCTTGTGACTGTCTGGCCATTTTATTAATTCTTAATAAGGTTAGTTTTTCCAACTTTTTCCAATTATGTAAATTTATGATGGTTAAATCTGAACCAGAGTTCAACTGTAGTTTAATATTTTTATTTGGAATTTGTACTTGCACGTATTTCTTAATTCTTAATTTCTTAAACCCGTCTTGCTCATCTGCTTTTTTTACGTAGGTATTACCCTTTTTCTCGTTCGACAATGTGAGCTCTTGTGTCCGACATGGCTACAATTAAGGCACTTATTATTCCGGTAAGGGCAGTTCTTATAATAATTCACTGACCTACAACCGGAATACTGGTGGGGGGGGGGTTGTCTTGTTTCCTTTTTTTGATTCGCTTGATTTAGAAGATTTAATTTGCTTTTTCTTTTGGCGTACTTTTCTTATGCGAGCTATGCCAGATTCTTCGATATTTTTCGAATCTTGGCGTACGGTTACGAATCTCTGACAGTCTTCTGCTATTTGTTGGAGAGTAAGGTTTGATTCATTTTCCAATTTATTCAGAACTCCACGTCTAATTTTAGCGTCTTTAACTGAAACGAGTCCCTGAACAAGTATCAGACACTTGAAATTATTCGCACTCAATTCTGACAGTTTGAAATCGTTGCAATGCTCGTTCACGACCAACGCGAATGTAGTTTAATCTTCACTATTCTTTCTGGTTAAATTAATACGTTTCCATCTCTTATGAAAGAGTGAAGTTTTATGACTAAAAAGTTCTGTAAGAAGTTTAACCGCTTCGGTAAATGTCAATTCGCTTGTTTTAAGGTGTAAAATATAGATCACTAATTTGGTGTTCTCTGTGGTGCCCAGTTTTCGAAGTCCGACCAATTTATGCAATCTATGGCGTATAAATCCTCAAATTTTCTAAAATAGGAGGCAAAATTACATTCTCGTCCGGAGAATATGTAAAAAGGTCGATTGCGCCCCATATCGTGTTTTGTGAGAACGCATTTTCGTTTTCACTTATTTGTGCCCTGTAATCCAGTTCAAGCAATTTTTTTTTTTGTTCTTGTTGAGGTTGAAGTAGAATTTCTTCGAATTTGATGCCTGATTTTTGTTTGTTTTTGAAATTCAAACCGTTCTTTTTTAGTTTGCTTTTGAATTTCAAGTTGTTCATTCGCAGTTTCCTTTTGAATTTCAAGTCGTTCTTTCTCAGTTTGATTTTGAATTTCAAGTTGTTTTTTTTATATATATATTGGTCTATTCTTTTCTTTGCTGCTCAAGTTGCTTCTTTTACCATTTAAGTTCCGTTTGTTTTACTTCTCTTGCCATTTAAATTCCCATTGGTTTTATTATTCAAGCTGGAACTTAGGAAAATCGATCATGGTGGATTTAAATTCATCCATGTTTGACTGTGTCTTTTCTTTAGGATTAAACCGAATACAATTAAAAAAAACTTTAGTAAATGAAATAAAAATTAATTGAAGTGAAAAAAAAGTTTAATTCCTTACTCACTCAGGGAATCAAGAGTGCTTTTTTTTTCTCTCGAAAAACATGAATTCTCATAGTTTAGTGGCTCGCGTTCAAGTTTAGTGTAAGTTACTTACACTTCTTTTTCGTTCGGTTTCCTTTCCTGGATTATCAAGTACTGTTGTGTAAAACAAAGTGTGACGTAAAATAGAATTCCATGCGTTTAATGTTGAACCAATATCGAAAATTTCCACGCAGTTCTTTTGGGATCCTCAGAGGTCATTAAGAGTATTCGACGTCAAGTTGTTGTGGTCTGGTTAGGAGTCAGAAATAAAAACACAAAGAATAGATTTAAACAAATATATTAACAAAGAACAGTAGTACAAACATATACAAAATGAGAAGGCCGTCAGCGTAACTGTATTGTCCGGCTGTCAGAGCTATCTGCTGGAATAGACCTAATATCTACTATTGCACCCACCATGCTACTGATGCGATACAAAGTCAGTTTTTTTAGGTGAGTTTATCGGCAGTACCGTAGAAAAATTCTCAAACCCCCTCAGCACTTCCCCTGACAATGAACTCAGCCCCCTTCTGAAGGAAAGGTAAATCCTGGGGGATGACCTCCTGGGGTTTGGCACCCAGTCTAATTTTTCTCTGCTGCACATCCATCCTCGGACAGACATACAACCAAGCCGCACTCTGCCCAAGGACACAGATGCAACTGAGAAGTGAATCGAATTATAACTTCGACTTTGAATTCAACGAATTCTAGCCTCTGTTGGAATAGACCTTTAAACAAAGCAGAAACTGCTGTTTATTTATAGTTTAGAAGAGTTCATGTGCGCACGGGTAAATTATCATAACAGTAATTCTACTATAAAATGTGTTGCTAGTGATTTTGCTTTAAAATGTATAGATTTTTTTTATAAAATATATTGTGGTTAATTTATTATAAAAATTTATTTTTATTTGTTTTTGGTTCCACAATTTTTACCATAGCTTGAACCCTAGCCGGTACTGCCACCTTGGACAGGATGAATCAGGGAACAACAGAAATTAAGAGCTAGAGTAATAGATTGCGGATCAGATTTAAAAGTCTGGAAACCGAGTTCGAATTCTAGATGCGTTCATTACATTCACTTACAAGCTAATAGCCTTGTGAATTGTATGAATCCGTCTCTTCTCTCCCAGCTATGAGTAAATAGCAGAATAAACCGGGTTTTATAGCCTTGGTTCACAACCGGTGTAGAAGAAGGAAAACTCTGAATTCAAAACTGTAAATAGAGCCGGCGAAGCAGATACTATCCAATTAAAAAAAATGGATTGTTTTGCATTAACTCAATTATCCTGACTGCGGTCAACTTTTTTTTTTCTGTACTCTGCAAAATCTCCAGTCTCCCAATAAGAGAGGCTTTAATGTGGGATTTAGTTTATCGTCATATCTAAAAATCGCGACAAAACAACGGTGTAGTATATCGTCAGGACTAGAAATAACAACAAAATAACGGTGTAGTTTATTGGCAGGACTAGAAATAGGAAAAAAAACGGCGTTGTAATTTATCGTCAGGACTAGAAATAGCAACAAAACAGCGTTGTAATTTATTGTCAGGACTAGAAATAGCGATAAAACAGCGGTTTAGTTCATCGTCAGGATTAGAAATATCGACAAAACTGCGTTGTAATTTATTGTCATGACTAGAAATAGCAACAATACAGCGTCAGGACTAGAAATAGCGAAAAACAGCATTGTAATTTATTGTCAAGACTAGAAATAGCAACAAAACAGCGTTGTAATATATTGTCAGGACTAGAAATAGCAACAAAACAGTGTGCAGTTCATCGTCAGGACTAAAAAATAGCAACAAAATAGCGTTGCAATTTATTGTCAGGACTAGAAATAGCAACAAAACAGCGGTGTAGTTTATCGTCAGGACTAGAAATAGTAACAAAACAGCGTTGTAATTTATTGTCAGGACTAGAAATAGCAACAATACCACGTCAGGACTAGAAATAGCGACAAAACAGCATTGTAATTTATTGTCAAGACTAGAAATAGCAACAAAACAGCAGTGTTGTTCATCGTCAGGACTAGAAATTGCGACAAACAGCGGTGTAGTTTATCGTCAAGATTAGAAATAATGACAAAACAATGCTGTAATCTCCAGTCTCCCAATCCGAGGCTTTAATGTGGGGTTTAGTTTATTGTTATACCTAGAAATAGCACGAGTAAATTCATACATAAGGGACATCAGTAACCTAAGTTCGTCGGAGCAGAAGCCATGAAAATATTTGTAGAAGAGACAGAGGGAAGCTACATCCCACAGATGAGAAAGTGGCTGGAGTTGAGTCGCCAGGTCAGGACCAATTGCATTACAGATTCTCTGAATGTTATATGTACATGTTTATTCTTTGCATATATATATATATATATATATATATATATATATATATACGAGAGTGTTTTTCATTTGTTTGCCACCATTTCTCGTCTGCTCTTAATGTCTATTCAGCCGCCTCGAAATCGACGTCTGTCCGAAATTCTATTTTCTCTATTTCTTTTCTTCTTTCTCGACAAATATCTTGACGCACACATCAAGCGACCGACAACATGTCCTCCAACTAATCGTGTTGATCGTAACAAGATTATGCATTTCATTAGGTCAGCAAGCATGTTACTTAAATTCCGCTTTTCGATAATCCTATAGTTTCATTACTCAAGACCAATTCAATAGTACTAAGTTTAATTGTCACTCCCGAAGCCAAGTGTCCGGTCTCGCGTGAATTCGCGTTCCATACGCTTTGCTGAAAACGGCGAGAAAAATTTCTCAGTCTTCGGAAAATTTTCCAGGGCTTTTGGCATATTGGCATCGGAATTTAATCAATACAACGCTGGAACCTTCTGAAGACGCTGGTTTGCTTAGATCCATTCTGACTTTTCCAAATATAGAAAGGACCGGAAAGGTTAGATTAAGTGTGGAATATGTAGAATCTGAAGTGGCCAGTGTCTATTGCACTGCTTGTGGTAGTGACTTGTGTTTGGACATGATGTATAAAGTGTTGGCCGAGAATAAGTGTGTAGGAACGGAAAAGGAACGAAACAAAATAGAAATTTAAAGAAGAGGGGAAACTATAAACAAACGAACGAGAAAAAAAAAGAAAGAAAATTTATAGATGTAAGATGGAGAAACAGCTAAGCAAAATCAAAGAATAAACATTGGAAAAGAAAATAGAAACAATAAAAGAGAAAAGACATTGAAAAGGCGAAATAAAAACCGAGAAAGAGACAAGCTTTAAAAGCAAGAGAAAAGAAAAACAGTTTTTCTTATTGTTTTTTAGGGTCACTCACATCATAAAAGCAGTTATGGACTCGTGTTCATCAGAATAAAAAAATTCAAAAAATTAACACTAAAATCATGTTAAATTGTAAATTAAAATCACATAATTTTATTTATTTTTGTGCATGCATTTTAGTTATATGTGTCGTAAACTTGCATGGAATCGAGGAAGAAAGACGCGAAAAATCCGTTTCTCAAACAGGAAAGTTTTCCGTTACATGCTGGAATAACTTTTATTATTTTTATGTTTTTTTTTTTAATCATTTCACCCTAAGCAAGGCAGCCTGACCGCCACTGGTGCTCAGGGGGTTACATAGGAGAAAAGTGATGAGAAGAGTGACAGGTTATAGGGGTGTCAGGAAGTGGGTAAAAGAAGGATGAAAATACTAGTGTGATGAGAGTGGAGTGGACAGAGAAAAGAGCATGAGAGAAAGGATGCAAGTCAGTGAGATAGGAGATGACTATTGACCTTACATTTAAATTCTTGGAGTTTGTAGCTGTCGGGAAAGCAAGTATACGGAAGGGAATTCCACAAGCGGAAAGTGCGAGAAAAGAAGCTGTGAGAGTAGAGGTTACGGTTACATTTTATTGGTTTCACTGTAAAAGGGTGGAACGTATTTGCAACCTAGTAACTCGAGTAAATTCATAATTAAGGGGCACCAATGAGCTAAGTTCATCGGAGCAGAAGCCGTGAAAATATTTGTAGAAGAGACATAGGGAAGCCACATTACGCCTGCATCTGAGCATAGGGAAGCCACATTATGCCTACATCTGAGCCGCTATGTCAGAATCGATCACATTACAGATTCTCCATTGGGTTTTGTCAAAAACCCCGAGGTGAACAGCAGGAGTACCCGACGAGGTGTGGCAGCAGTATTCAATACACGGGCGGATGGTAGATCTATATATGTGCAGGATGAATTCAGACGGGAAAAATTTCCTGGCCCTACACAGTGAACCGACCTTCTTAGCAGCGGATTTAACTATAGATTCGATTTAGTCATTCCACTTGAGGTCTGCTGAGGGAGTTAACCCGAGACTGGGATAACTTTTATTATTTGGATTTTATTTGTTTTATTTTAAACAAAAGTTTGATATTGTCTGTTTTATTTTATTTTCTTTATGCTATTATTATTATTTTATATTTTTTATTATTAATAATAATAATAATAATATCCCTACAGATTCATGAAAGAGAAAAGAAGAAAAAAAGAAGCAACAAAAGATTGAAAATATAAATGAAGAAAAATTTGAATTGAGTTCTTCTTCTATGTGCTTCATGATGTAGGTGATCATGGTCTTCCACATCTTCCTTACTCTTGTCGCTCTTAACATCTCTTTTGTTATTCCACTCAATCCCCGCTCCACCATGTTCAAGTCCATCAAATATGTCGTGCGCTACTTTCCCTTGTTCCTGTTCCCCTCTATCCGTCTCGTGAGCATCAGGTTCTCCAAGCCCTTCTTCCTCATTCAGTCAGTCAGTTAACTGCCATACGTGAACCACGCTTGGGCGATCATGTCTCGAAAGAGACATGACTGACTGAGCAGAAGATTATCCCGCAGTAGGTTACCATTGCTTTCTGCGGTAGACTGTTTGCCAGCCAAGGCTATAGAACCCAATCTGTCCTGTTATTTAACCCATAACTGGAAGGAAGAGAATGATTAATACCTTTCCCAAGGGTATTTGCGCGTAAGTGAATAAATGTCTTTTCCTACTGTTAGATATCAGCTTCCTTTTTGCGTCCATCCTCTCCAAAACCTCGTCATTTCTCGTGTGCTCCGTCTATGGAATCCTTAATATTCTTCTGTAAAACCACATTTCGGTTACTTCAAGGTTTTCCTTCATTTTGATGAAACTGTCCAGCATTCGCTGCCATATTGAAGGACAAGAATCACATAACAATCCAGTACTCTCTTCTTTATTTCCAACGAAATTTTTCTGACTCTTAATACGATACTCAGCTTCTGGAATGCATCCTTGGCCATGCCAATACGCCTTCGGATCGCACTTTCCTTCCCAGATATTTAAATTTCTGCATCTGTTTGACAAGGTCAATTTGTTATTTAAGAGCGGTTATATTGGAAAATTAATCTTCTTCAATTGTCTTCCGTACTTATTAAAATTATCAGACCATAGTTCAAATAATTTGATATTTAAGGCAAAATCTACATAATAATTGCATAAGAGTAAATAGGTTCACCTGTCGTCCGGTTCACACCCTCCCAGGTCTTTCTTTTTTAAGGAGTAGGGGTTTATCTTTTGTTCTTTGTTTATGACTGGGCTTCCGAATCCTTTTAAGGTATTCTTCTCTCTCAATCCCAATAGACTTTAGCGTCTTAGTGACATTATCACCTTACTTGGAGTGAATTGATTAAAAAAATTAGCTGAATCTCGTGTGAGACTATGAACACCCACATAAAAGAGAGAAAGTGGTAGTTTTATCATGATCTTAAGTGTTTTTGCTTGATGAATCAGCAAATAATTCCTTTTGAAGTTCGGTTCTCTAAGAGGCATCCATTTTGACAGAAGAATACCACGTTAAGTGCTGGATGAGGATTTTTTGAAGATCAAGTGGCAACAGAACCGGTAATAGGCTATATCCAGGCGCTGATTTTTATTTACAATCGTGTTTAAAATCAGGGAGAGTGCTGGTTCGCCATGGACGGGAGACGGACGTGTCAGCGTTGCGGTTTCAAGGCCTCCATTTTCATATTGCCTTTCGCCAGGGATGACTAGATGGGCAAGGTGTTGGTAGGGAGTAGAGCTGACATAGCAGAAGTTGTCGCCACTCTCACCTACCTACTATCTACCCATCCGGATGAGCAGGCAATGCCCTGAATAAAACATCTATATGGTAAAAAGGGTTTGCGTTCTTATTTCTCAGCGTGACGTTTTATTTCATTGTGCTACCCCGTCAGTATTCAAGGCACCTTTCCCCAGCTTTCGGCGAACACCGACAAGACCGAGGAATGAATTGCCGTTCGGTGGAAGGCTCGGATGAGGGTCGCGTTGTATGTTTACAGTCTGTCTGTCAAACAGTTTTTAATGGGCATTGTTTTATATTCACGGTTAATTTATGTTTTTAATGGGTATTGTTTTATATACTGGATAAATTTATGTTTTTTTAATATGCATTGTTTTATATTCTCGGTAAATTTATGTTTTTAATGGGCATTGTTTTATATCCTAGGTTAATTTATGTTTTTAATAGGCATTGTTTTATATTCTCGGTAAATTTATGTTTTTAATGTGTATTGTTTTATATTCTCGGTAAATTTATGTTCTTCATGGGCATTGTTTTATACACTCGGTTAATTTATGTTTTTAATGGCCATTGTTTTATATTCTCGGTAAATTTATGTTTTTAATGAGCATTGTTTTATACTCTCGGTATATTTATGTTTTTCATAGGCATTGTTTTATACTCCAAGTTAATTTATGTTTTTAATGGGCATTGTTTTATATTCACTGTAAATGTATGTTTTTAATGGGCATTGTTTTATATTCTTGGTTAATTTATGTTTTTAACGGGCATTGTTTTTATATTCTCTGTAAATGTATGTTTTTAATGGGCATTGTTTTATATTCTCGGTAAACTTATGTTTATCATGGGCATTGTTTTATACTCTCGGTTAATTTATGTTTTTAATGGGCATTGTTTTATATTCTCAGTAAAGACGGGGACAACAGTCTGAATAATATAAATACCTTATTTCAGAAATATAGACAAATATAAAAATATATTTTGCTCACATATCCTTTTTGATTGCTTTTTATATTGATAGAAGATCTTTATATATAAACGGGGATCCCTATCCGCCTACAAATGTTGGTTGTGTAAATTTGTTATTCCATCTCTTCCAAATTTTTTCTCATCCGTAAGCAAGAACAAAGAGGCAAACAACAGATCGACAGATTGTAGTAAATAGTAAAAGGATGCTGGTAACTAACCTAGTATTGTACCATGGAGATTCTGATCCGCCGACAAATGTTGGTTGTGTAACTTAGTTATTCCATCTCTTCCAAATTTTTTCTCATCTGTAAACAAGAACAAAGAGGCAAACAACAGATCGACAGATTGTAGTAAATAGTAAAAGGATGCTGGTAACTAACCTAGTATTGTACCATGGAGATTCTGATCCGCCGACAAATGTTGGTTGTGTAACTTAGTTATTCCATCTCTTCCAAATATTGTCTCATCCATAAACAAGACTGAAGAGACTAAGAACACATATAAGCAATAAATCATCAGCAAAAGTTCTCTCGAGGTGAATGATCAAAGGACTAAAAACCCGGCACACCTTGCAAATAATACGAATACAGGAGCTGCTCGTGAAGTATCCTTCATGCGGTATTATGTGATGTACGACATGCTAGGACCACTTGACGGGTGCTGATACAGGGATCGTTTCCGACAGCCTGTAGAATGCGTTCTTTGTGGTCAGCCGTACGAGCGGATCTCAAATTTTCTCTGTTCATAGTTTGTGGTGCCACAGATTTTGTCTCAGCAACACGTTGACAAACCAGTCCAATGACAATGCAAAGCCTGTTTCCCTGTATCACAGGTCATCAGTGTGAAAGACACATCCATTTGGTTCTGGCCGGGATCGAAACGGAAATTAACGAAAATTAACGGAATCGACAAGTTGAAATGATTTTTTTTTAACATTTTATTTGATCGATACTTGTATTTAAGTAGATATTCTGTTCATAATCAAACAGTATTATATATTTATTTATACCGGCCTGATAATTTACGATAAATTTTTGTTATGAAAATACGAGTATCGATCAAAAATAATGTTCAAACAAATCATTATATATATATATATATATATATATATATATATATATATATATATACTTATTCAAGGGACAAACGATTTATATTCCATCTGAAGAGTCAAGAGATCAGCAGTTTAAACAATAAACCATGTAAAGACTTTCTCGTGGTGAATGATCACCCCTGCACACCTTGCAAATAATACGGATGCAGGAGCTGCTCATGAATACCCTCCATGTGGTACTATGTGATGTACGACATGCTAGGACCACTTGACGTGTGCTGATACAGGGATCGTTTCCGACAGCCTGGAGAATGCGTTCTTTGTGGTCAGCTGTACGAGCGGATCTCGGTCTGCCTGGATCCATAGTTTGTGGTGCCACAGAGTCTGTCTCAGCAAGAATGACAAATGTAACCTAGTCTACATAGCCGCTATCTACCATAAACATTCTTTAAACTAGAAAACCCAAATACTAAGGATTTGTTGACATATGCTTATATGGACTTTGTCCTTGTTTTCGTGTGGGGGAACCGCTCCCAAACTTTGTAAAAGTATTTTTGACGCAACATATATATATATATATATGAGTTAATAAATACATATATGGGTATACACTCAATCATATAAATTATTATTCAGGTGTTAATAAAACAGTGCAAAAAGCTATTGATATATCGACGTTGAATAAGCAGATCTATAAAAATATAGACGTACGATAATATGTATATTTACTAATATATATATATATTGTGTGTGTGTGTGTGTGTGTGTGTGTGTGTGTGTGTGTGTGTGTGTGTGCCTCTATTCTAATGAACTCTACTCCTCCGAAACCCTTGGCTGATTTCAACCAAAATTGGGTCACTTGTCGATCATGACATGAACCTTTGATTTACGCAAACATTTTTCGAATCGATTTACAGGGTACGGCAGAAATCACCGAGAAGCGCTTAAAATTTACGAACTCTTCTCCTCCAAGGCGCCTTATGCGAATTCAACCAAAATCGGGTAAGTTGTAGATTAAGTACACAAAAGTTTCCGAATCAATGTACAAGGTTCGTCAAAAATCCACGACAAACATAATTTCGGGTGGTCTTTTGTGCATTTTCATGCATTTCTCCAAGACGCTTCACTCAAACTCAACCAAAATCGAGTCACTGGTTGATCAAGATATGATGCCTTGAATGCGAACAAAAGTTTCAATTGACACACAGGGTACGGCAAAAATTAATGGAAAACGTTGCTTTTTTTTTTTTTTTTTGCGATTGTTTATTTCTCCGAAACGCTTAGTTGTATTCCAACAAAAATCGGGTCTTTTTGTAACTTCTACCTTGTCATATGCCATAACAACTTCACGTTTTCTACAAGGTGCCAACTCCTCCGACTTTCAAGGGACAATGCATCCATTTCTTCTGCGTCACAACGTCATCACAGGCTCTCATAACGCCCGCCACCATTCTTCCAATTGTGCATACATCATTCCCGTTTATTGGCAAAATTGACCAAGCATGAATCCCGTTTTACAAATACAATAAAGACCAATACTAACTTCGCATTTTTTTTAACTTACGCGTCACAGTAATCTCGTACTAGAGGTTTTTGAATAAGCACTTGACCTTACCATTTCAGCATAACCACTAAAAACCTCCGGGAAACGCCAGGTTATACAGCTAGTATATATATATATATATATATATAATTATTCCCACGGATATAAAACACATTCTAGTAGCTACCTCCACTGGAGTCCAGTCATTTTTCTATGCCTAAATCTAAATTGAAATTTTAAAAATAAATAATTTATCTTCACGCTTTAAAATTAGCTTTAATTGAAAGTCAAGAGATTAAATTTAATAATTCTAGTAAGCACAACATACTGGTGTATTTTTAGCCGAGATTATATTGACTGGAATCTAAAATTCTGAAATTTTACCAATTTTTTTAAATATACCGCCATTTTTGATTGATTGACACATTACGTAAACAGTAACCAAATTTCTGTTTTAAAAAATCTTGCAAAAATAAAATATACCTCGCTGACACGTCATTTAAAACAAATTTTAAAATTAAAACCTACGTTTATCTGTTTTCAATCAATTAATAATTGCTTACTGCCAGAAATTTACAATAAAATAAAAATAAAATATAATTACGGTAGCCCTGTTTTTATGTCAATCATGGAGGCGATGACAGATGACTAATACCAGATGTTGACAAGAACGCGATGTATGCTAAAATTTCCATTTTTGTTTTTTTTTTGGTTATTGGGGGGGGGGGGGGTTGGTTTTTAACTAAATAGTAAAATTAATTAAAAATTTAACATAATTTCAGCACTTATATAATTTTTTTTCACATTTTCTTGTACTGTACAATCCATATTTTTTTAAATTATCATAAATTAGTTAATGCACCTACGGTCACAATTAATTAAAAAATTGAGGAATTGAAAAACAAAAATACTTACTTTAAATGTTGAAGGAATTACTTGCAAAACAGGCTGTTAAATTTTAGAAACGTAGAGAATAAAATATCGTAAGAAGAATGAAAGTGCGTTCTTCTGTTTTGCTATGTAAGGAGGAATAACCCAGAAGGCTTATTAACTTATAAAATCAATTTGACCCGTACTTTATAAATTTGAACATCGTACTTTATAAATTTGAACATATTTGCACAAATATTTTTTTTTAAATATACGGGGAGAAAAATTTTATTATTATTTTTTTTTTATAGGCAGTATAATCATCAATTCTTAACTAATAAAAAAAATCATACAGTTCTTTAAAAGATTTTTAAAATATTTTTAAAACTTTATGAATTATTATAATAAAAAAAATGAAAACAATTCTTTTAAAATTTTATTAATATCGAATTTTTTTTTTCTTCAAAGTATAATGTCCTTAAGTTTTATTATTTATTCCAGCGATTTGAAGTTTATCAAATTAAATTATATCAAAGTTTTATTGCATTTTTTTATATTTCTCTTCGGAGCAGATTTTCGTATAGTGAATGATAATTTTAAATAAAAAAATAGATGATTTATATTTCCCGATGAGTTCTGCGTTTAACTAATAAAAAAGTAAATCACAGAAAATTAAAATTTATTAAAATTTCATGAATTTACGTGAAGGTGGGGTAACAGAGTTAAAAAAAAATTTTTTTCATCAACATTTTTAAAAAATAATAATTTCAAAAATAATTTTATTTATTTGTGAATGAGTACTGAAAGTTTCATTAAAATCCGACAATTATTTGATTTTGGCGAGAATTTCCAAATTAATATGTTTGTCACCGAAAAAGTTACTTACGTAAAAAATTACGTAATCGATTGTAAAACAGTCGTAACATTTTCTACTACGCTAACTCAAATAAAAACAAAATTTTCTGCCAAAATTTCGAACGTTAAAAGGGATTAAAAAATTTTATAAAATAAGTAAAAGTTACTTTGATTTTTCCTCTTAATAATATTATAAACATTTCGATAGAAAAAGTTCGTTTTATTAAGTTTTGATTTTGAACCTTTTTAATTTTTAAATCATACTATGCTGGATTTTTGTGATGTAATGGAGGTACCTACATTCTAGTCTTTGTCTGAATTTCTGGAATAAATAATCATCAATTACACTATTCACATTCGGACCGATACCAGAGTAACCTTCAGTGAATTTCGAACTGAACTCTATTTAATCTTACTTCATTGTCGTCTCGCTGTCCATGTCTAGGGATAAATAGTCATTGTTTTGCATTTGGTCCTGCTCAGCTATTACTCTACCTGTTCGGTCCTACTCGGCCCAGGCATTACAATTACCATGACACTAAAATCCTGAACCAACGCTTTAATTCACTCAAAAAGTTAAGTCAAAAGACACGATAGCCAAAATATTGTGATAACAATATTCTAATCTGCTTCACTGCTTGTCCGCGTCAATTTTATCTGTCATTATCATAGTAAATTTCTTCGTCTTCTTCAATGCCATCGTCGTTCGCACCCCAGAGTTATCTTGTCTCTCTTCCTCAAAAAGAGGATGCCGCTATTCTTATATTAGTCGATCCCAACCAGATAAAAGTTAAATTTGGCGTACATTTTTTCTTCACTTCACTTATCCCTTGATATAACATGATCCAATAGTGAAATCAATAAAATTTCATCAATAACACTGTTTTAGTAACTGCTAACTTTGATCCGTCTTAATGGAACACCACATATAGATATATACCAACTCCACCTATATATGTCTTTCTTATTCAGTCAGTTAAGTACCATACGTGAAACACGCTTGGGCGATCATGTCTCGAAAGAGACTGGGCAGAAGATTATCCCGCAGTAGGTTGCCATTGCTTTCTGCGGTAGACTGGTTGCAGCCAATGCTATAGAACCCAATCTGTCCTGTTATTTAATCCATATCTGGAAGGAAGAGACGGATTAATACCTTTCCCAAGGGTATTTGCGCGTAAGTAAATGCAATGAATTCAACTGGAATTCGAACTCGGCTCACCGATTTCTCGTTCTCGTTTCCATTGCACCACAACGCACATCTTTCTTATTACTTGTTATAAATGCGAAGACCTGGCCACCAATCTTCTTTGTTCTTCTCAGTTCTTGAACCACACTATGACACTCTTGCCTATCCATTCTATTATTTTCCCCTGCCATCTTTTTTGTCTTCCTCGTCTATCGGTTCTTGAAACTGTTTCTTGCAAAAACGGGACGTGAGCGCGTCATTTCAATTTTCCTTTTGGTAACATCTTTTGCGGGTATTGTCCTCTTCTTGGCTGAATCTTTTAAAGGTAACTCTCCAAACTGGATCTAAAGACACATGGCTATGCTTCCTGAAAGTAACAAGTAATGTTACTGTCTGCCACTCCCATTAATCGTAGTTTTTTTAAAAAAGCAGAGTAATAGGGAAGGAAAGAGAAAGGCAAATCATGCAAGAGAGTCAGTCAGTCAGTTAAGTGCCATGCGCGATACACGCTTTGGGCGATCATGTCTCGAAAGAGACATGACTGACTAGGCAGAAGATTATCCCGCAGTACGTTGCCATTGCTTTCTGCGGTAGACTGGTTACCAACCAAGGCTATAGAACCCAATCTGTCCTATTATTTAACCCATAACTGGAGGGAAGAGACGGATTAATACCTTTCCCAAGGGTATTTGCTCGTAAGTGAATGCAAGGAATTCAACTGGAATTCGAACTCGGTTCCCCGATTTCTCGTTCCGAGCCGATATCCACTGCGCCACAATGCACATCCGCAAGAGAGTATACAACCAGAAAATAAGACCTAACCATTCGGTGTGAGCTACACAGGAAAAACAAATTATAGTCTTCGTCAGTCTTATCTCCTATCCAAAAATTTAATTTATTTTCTGGGCGTTTTCTTTATGATGATGGCGTTGATAACTAAATAAACCAACTCTTGCATAGAAGAGCCGGTGGCATTGATAAAATGGTAATGTTGATGGAGGGCAGGGTCGATTTTCTCAAGCCTTTCTCTCTTGTCATTTGACTTCTTTTTCTTTTCTTGTGACTTCGAAGGTTTTCGTTCCGATGAGATGAAATATCGCCATTTGGTACTGTCTTGTGATTGTGTTTCAAACGATTTCTGCCAAAGTCAGTGCCCTTCAGTATCGTTTTGAGTTGGTCCTTGTATCTTTGAAGAGGGCGACCTCGTGTTCTTTTCTCTGAAGAGAGCTTACTGAATAAGATTTGACGTGGAAACCTTGACACTTTTATTCTTGCTAAATGTCTTGACCATCGAAGACGGTGTTTAATGATCAGCGATTCGATGAGTTGACTGTTGGCTTTTTCTAGATCTTTGGTGTTGGTCACATAGCAATTGCATTTGATGTTCAAGATTGAACGAAGTTTTGCTAGTGAAAGTGTTCTAATTTTTAGATGTCGCGATGATATAGAGTCCAGGTCTCGCAACCATATAGCAAAGTTGAAATGACAACAGCATTTATAACAAATAATAAGAAAGAAATATATAGGTGGGGTTGGTATATATACATATATATTGTGTTCTATTAAGACGGATCAAAGTTAGCAGTAAATAAAACAGTGTTATTGGTGAGATTTTATTGATTTCACTGTGGGGATTAGGTGATCTGAGTCATGTTAACCATATAGCAAAGCTGAAATGACAACAGCATTTATAACAAATAATAAGAAAGAAATATATAGTTGGAGTTGGTATATATATATATGGTGTTCCATTAAGACGGATCAAAGTTAACAGTAAATAAAACAGTGTTATTGGTAAAATTTTATTGATTTCACTATTGGATCATGTTATCTGAGTCATGATAATTATTGCCTGAATGGAATGCTATGAATGTTTAAGATTTGTGATCGTAACAGGACGGCACCACATACCACACAGCCAATGCAACAACGGCTTTATTGAATGAGAAGTACCCAGTCGCATCATTTTTCGAAACAGTGATGTCAATTGGTCCACCACGATCGTGAGACTTGACGTCTTTAGATTTCTTCCGTTTGGGGTCATCTCAAAAGTAAGGTCTATGCCAACAAGCCAACAGCTGAAGAACGAGATAATAAGACATATTGGTGAGATCAAGGAGCAACTATGCAGAGACGTCATCAAAAATTTTGATCATTGGGTAGAGTTGTGCCACTGAAGCCTTGGCGAACATTTGGGCAATATTTTTCACACATAAATGACATGACTCAAATAACATGATCCAGTAGTGAAATCAATAAAATTTCACCAATAATACTGTTTTATTATTTACTGATAACTTTGATCCGTCTTAATGGAACACCTTATATAATGTTCGTACTTGAAATTGGATGAGTAGTTTTTTTGTTTTTTGGGGGTTTTTTTTTCATGAAATGTGTCCTGGTTGTGAAGGCTGCATTTTTGGAAGACGTTGTCTTTCTACAGGGATGAACCGATGAAAAAGAGGCCTAGTCTCGTGACCAATATCCGGGGATAAAGAGAAAGTAAAAAAGAGGGAGAAAGTGACTCGCTGCGTTCTTTTTATACTCATCCGCGAGCGATTCCCATTGGTCTATTTTGGGCCACGGAAATAAATGTAACATGGAGATTTTAATTTCCGCTAAAATCCACATACCTATGAGGATATCATCATATGGTCCAATTACTTTCTAGATCTTTCTGCGGGCATCTTATAGTGTGTCATGTGATCAATGTATGAAATGTCTAAGACTTCCCTGTAGCATTTCATCATCTTTGCCAAAAATATTTTTTGAAGTTCTACTGTGAGTGTCCACATTTCACGGACATACAAGAAGCTGCTACAAATTGCATAATGTCAGTGTGTATTATACACGAGACATTTTTCCAACATTCCGTAACCCAAAGTAGGAGGTACACGAATAGTTCAGATATTTTTGCCTGTCTTTCTTTATACAGCCCCTTTAAAGTTATTATGCAAATCAAACAAACCTCAATAACTTGGGTTGGATTAAAATTGCTTTTGTCAAATTTTCTGTGATTAATTTAGAAAAAACAAAGCTTGAGTTAAATGTTTAGGTAGTTTCAACAGGTTTTATTAAAGTTATAAGATTTATTATAAAAACTGCAATCGGAAGTTAATATGCAAAACGAGAAAATAATAAACAATTAAAACAGTCCTTCTTTTAATTAAACTTTCTTGATACATATATATATATATATATATATATATATATATATATATATACACACATACAAAAAGTTTGATTTATATTATGAATTGATTATATATATATATGTATATATTCAATATATATTTATATTATAATATAAAAAAATTATAATATATATATATTAAAATATATATGTATTTAATATATTTTATAACACATACATAATTAACACACACACACACACACACACACACACACACACACACACACACACACACATATATATATATATATATTATGCCTGTGGTGTATAGGCCACAAACAGATCTTAGCATAAAAAAATAAATGCCAAAAAATAGTTACACATGATTTATGAGAGCATATATATATATATATATATATATATATATACCCTACCGACCGTAATTATTCATAATTAAAAATTATGTAGTTCATACTATTTTTTAGTATTTATTACCGAGTAAATAATTGTAAATGAAAATAGAATAGTTCTTTTGTTAATACTGCACAATAATATGTGCATCAAATGAATTTGTAAATATTTAATCATTGCTTATATTGCAGTTTCATCAATGAAAAAAATGAAGAAAATTTAGGGGGATTTGGACCAGTTCATCTTTGCTTCCTTGCATTGTAAAATTTTGCAAAGTAATAATAACAAAAAAACATTCTATTTTCATTTAGAATTATCCACTTGGCTATAAATATTAAAAACAGTATGAAATACATCATTTTTTTTAAAAACCTGGGGTGGAATAAAAATTTGGACATCAATTTTTGTGGTAAAAATGCCTTTTGTTTATTGGGAAGTGTTGTACTTTGCATTTGGCTAAGTTTACCTCCAGTCACCATTTCTTGCTAGCATTTTCAAATTCTTTTGTAAGCAGTTTCAGATTGACAAATACTTGTGAAATCAATGTCGTATCATCAGCATATCTAATGCCTGTTGAAAGGCTCATTATCAATTATTAATTTTATAAATGGTCTCCATAACAGAATGACGATAAATAATGTTTTCATCTTTATTGGTGATGCATTATCAACCATTATTATGATTATTGATTTTTGGTAAGTACTTTCATCATAAATTTTTACTTGCTCTTGACTTCATTGGTACTCAGGCCATCACTTTCCAGCAGCGAGAAGACAAGACTAAAAAATAAAAAATGAAAATAATACAGCTGCTACTAATTATACTAGTGTAAAAATGAAAACGAGTATAGTGCTGAGAGAGATCAGTGAATGAAGAATGGTTTTTTTAATAGTTCGATTCAATTACTTGCAAAACAGTTGAGTTCGTGTAGCTTGGTTTATAAGAGCAGCTGCTATGGATTCTTTGAATTAAAAGAGTCTTGGATTCAAGTTTCAACAAGAAATTATCTTTCTTTTTTTTTATCCATTCTGCAGATTGCCAGCCTAAGTGAAGATGCAATAAAAAGGAACAAAAACATTGAATCAAATGTATAGATGGATTGGGGGAAGAAGTGACTCGTAAATTTTAATGCTTCCAAAACGAAGCTACTCTCCCTTAACCACCATAGAGAGACTTTCCTATCTTCCATCTTTAAGACATTGTTCTTTTATAAAGCAACACACTGCGCCTCTTCAGCCTCAATTTCTCAACCGACCTCAAGTGGAACGACTACATTGAACCAATAGCTACATCTACTGCTAAGAAGTTTGGGTCAATGTATCGGGCCAGGAGTTTTTTTGGTTTTTTTTTCGCCAGAATTCATCTTGCACATTTATAAATCTACCATTCACTCATGCATTGAATACTGTTGCCATAGCTGTTCGGGTGCTCCTGCTATTCATTTCGGGCTTCCCGAGAAAATTCCAAGGGTGATCTCTAATGTAATCGATCCTGATATAGCAGTTCGAATTCAGTCACTTGCTCACTGACGCGATGCGGCTTCCCTCTGTCTTTTCTACAAATATTATCTGCTCCGTCGAGCTTCTTTCCCTAATGCCCCGACCACATGAATTTAATCATGCTACTAGATTGGCAACTAGGTCCCAACTTTTTACCGTCAAAATAGTAAAATGTAATCGCCACTTCTACTCTACTAGTTTCTTCTCTCGCGCTTCCTGCCTATGGAACTCCCTTTCGTATATTTGTTTCCCTGATAGCTACAATCGCCAAAGGTTTAAGTGCAATTTTAATTGCCATCTTCTATTTTCTTGATTTCTAACTTTCTCTTGTCTTTTCTTCGGCATCTCCAGTGATTTGTTCTTTGTTTCTTTTTCTCTCACTGAAAACCCCTGCGCACCAGTGGCGGTACTGCCTTGCATGAGTTGAAACGATTATAAAATGTATATGTTACGGAAATTAACGAATTTTAACGAAACTTGGTTATAAACAACCGACAATTTGAAATGAATTGTTTGAACATTATTTTTTATCGATACTCGTATTTAAGTAGATATTCTGTTTTTAATTAAACAGTATTTTATATTTATATCTACCGGCCTGATTATTTACGCTAAATTTTTATTACGAAAATGTGTGTTATTCGGCAGGATTCGAACCTGCGACCCCTATCTACATAGGGGAAGCTACCATTTGATCTGGCAACGTCTTAGACCGCTCGACCACGAATATTCTGTTTAATTAAAAACAGAATATCTACTTAAATACGAGTATCGATAAAAAATAATGTTCAAACAATTCATTTCAAAAATATATATGTATATATCATAATCACATATATAAAGATGCTGAAATGTTATTTTTCTGATCCATAAACACTTCCCCAAAATATGGTTGCTGATTTGGTCAGATTTTAGGAAGTAGATTAGACTGAGAATTTTTCAGCATCCTACTTTACAATAACCATAATCATAACAGTTAATAAGATATTAATCAAGCAGACATCTTTTGTCTTAAATTTTTAGATAAAGAATTAGCATTATTATACAGTAATTTGTTTGTACTGGTGTCATCATATTGATAATTGTGTTCTCCAGGTTTTTCTTAGGCGTATTTTGTAATTTTTCAGGAATTTCAAATCAAACCCTTTATTCAATTAATGGCTGGAGAGATTGCCCTCATTCAAATGCCTACTGTAGATATGTTTAAGCAAGCTTCATTGAGACAAAAGAGACTTATGCTCAAGTCTCACCAAGAAATTTGCTTTCATTTTTTGATCCACACTGTCTATTCTGTGAGACAGACTCACAGTCTCATTGAAGTTGCTTGATATAAACGTACGTTTTGTTCTAATACTTTCCCTTATCATACTTCCTATCTGTAGAACTAACTTCCAGAGTAAAACTTCCCTCTAAACCAGGGGTTGGCAACTCATTCGACCCCGCGGGCCGGATTGTGTTATAATGACGGGTCGTGGGCCGGACGAAGGCCATTAATGAAAAATTAAGGAAAATTACATACGCAGACCCAGTCAACCTAAATATTTAAAACCATAATGAAAATAAACAATGAGAAATCAGAAAAACAAAAGAAAATCTAAAATTAAAAAACACCTAACAAAAATTACTTTTCCTCAAAGAACGGCAAAATACTTCAAAGTGAAAAAACTCAACCGAAGTGAAATGGATGAAATTATGACGTGTACGTTTAAAACTGTTATTGAAAATTGTACCACAAACAAACCACACACACACATCAAACAAAAACGAAACACATATACCCATACATACGAGTAAAAATAGTTGCAAACATATACACTTACGTATGATAAGATAATAACATGGCCCATTGAAAGATTCCAGCAACTTACATAGGGTAGGTGGCAGGGGAAGCGATGGGGGGGGGGGGGGGTCACTGTTGGAAGAATGAAATAGAAAGCCGACTGAGACAACATTGTCCCTTTGAAGGTGTCCTCGCCTAATGTCTGTCGCCTGTCGGTCGGTCAAATCGCATCTCAGTTTTTGTTTTATGTTTATTCTTTTTTTTTTTTTCGCAGAAATGGAAGTGATTGGGTTTTGATCGTGTTTTGCGGTCATAGTATTCAAATTTCGTTGGGTGGATCAGAGGAAGATAACAGCAGGCCTTTTGTTGAATTCGAAAGCCTCGTCTCTCATACAGAGTCATTGGTAATCAGGCTCGCGGGCCGGATCCGGCCCGCAAGCCGTAGGTTGCCGACCCTTACTCTAAACTAAGCTCTTGAAAAAATTCAATTCTACATCTGTCACCATCTCCTGTCTCCATGTATCTCGTTCTTTTATTGTTGTTGTGGATTTTCGTCGCCAATTTGTTATGAAGTTGTGGCGAAACTTCACTGCAAAGTTGTAGTGACCGGTTTGTGCCGTAAGACACGGAACAAGAAGGTAGGTTCAAAACAGTGTATTAGTATAACAAGAAAACAAGATATTTAAAGAAGTGTTAATAATAAGTAATATAGGAATAAGTAAGTCCGAAGGTATTATTACGCTACCTGACTAGTAGCTGTCGTCAACTGCTCTCCTTGACTGCTCTTAACTGCTCTTTAACTGCTCTCTAGAAGTCACGCTGATACTTTATATATAGCAAGAGGAAGAGTTCATTCCTCGCAGGAGGGCACCATAACAATTGTCCTTAAAGTCTTCTCATTTTCTTTCACTTCTAGCAACAACTTGCGTCTTAGTGGTATTATCACCTTACTTATGGCAAAATTTTAAGAACAAAGTATACACTAATTAAGTATCAAGAGATGCTTAAAGGTTATTGTTCTGACCAAAGAAGACCTTCCAAATATGTTTGGTCAGATTTTAAAAAACAGGTCAGACTGAGAATTTTTCAGCAGCCCACCTTATAATAATCGTAATAATAACAGCTAATAAAAAGATTAATCAATCTTTATCTGAACTTTTTAATCGAGAAATTATCATTATTATACGCTGGTTTGTTTGTACTTGTGGCATCAAGAGTATTTCAAGAGTATTTCAAGAGTATTTCAAGAGTATTTGTAATCTTTCAGGAATGTCCAACCAAACCCTTCATATTATTTACATTATTCGGACTATTGACCTCATCTTTGTTAACAATAGTCCGAAAAATGTAAATAGTGTAAATATTACCTCATCTCAGAAATATAAACAAATACCAAACTCATCATAATTCATGGCGTGGGTGAGGGGATTGTTTTCAATTAACTGCCCATTCTAGATGTGTTTAATCCTTTGAACCTGAGTAGCTAGTATATTAACTCTTGTGTAAAAGTGTTAATACCCGAGCAGCCGGTATACTACCCTGAGTCATAGGCAGCTGAGATAGACAGAAGGAGCCCAGAGTGGGAGATCCGTGCTCATCATGGGAGTAAGGGTTCAAAGAGTTAAGTAAGCTTTAAAAGAGGCTTCGGCTTAAGTCTCACCAAGAAACAATCCTTCACTTTTTAATCCATGCTGTCTACTTTGTCTATTTAATGATTTACACTTTTTCTCACAAATGGTGCCCAACTGACCCTAATATACTGTGCAGTCGACAAACAATGCGCATGCACTAAATTAAAAATATAAAATGGCGACAATTTATGCATCGTACCCTGTATAAAATGGGGATCATATTGATTGATACATGAAACTGCCAGGCGCCATGCAGTATTGATTCCTATATCCACCCTGTATATAACGACTCCATATCCAATATTGAAATTTACATTTCATTCGTAAGTGAATGCAATGGATTCAACTGAAATTCGAACTCGGCTCCCCGATTTCTCATTTTGAGCCGCTATCCACTGCACCACAACGCACATCCGTTTATAAATAAGTTTAGATAACTGGTTGATTGGTGAACGGCCAGCAAATAGTGAGTAATCGGAGTTCAGCGAATAACGAATCTATCAAGTGACCCAACTGTGAATTTACTGTGAACCAATCGTTTTACCAATAACTAAACGAATATACCAAGACCAAGATTGGCAACCATGTGATATCAACAACTCAAGGCTGCAACACAACCAAACGAGGTTACAAAAATAACATTAGAGTAACTGTGGTGCAGTGGATATCGGCTCGGAACGAGAAATCAGGGAGGCGAGTTCGAATTCCAGTTGAATTACTTGCATTCACTTACGCATAAATAACCCTGGGAAAGGTATTAATCCGTCTTTTCCCTCCTGTTATGGGTTAAATAATAAGACAGATTGGGTTCTATAGCTTTGGATGGCAACCAGTCCACCGCAAAAAGCAATGGCAACTTACTGCGGGATAATCTTCTGCCCAGTCAGTCATGTCTTCTTCGAGATATGATCGCCCAAAGCGTATATGACGTATGGCACTTAACTAACTGAATATTTGATCAGAATCAGCTTTATTCTAATTGAATTACACTGAATTAATTTGCCGCTCGATCTGTTTTTGTTTTGTTTTGTTTTTTTAACTGGAAGGAGACCTTAAAACTTCTTAACTAAATCCTCCTCGTGACAAACACAATAAAATGAAATCTGAGAAAACCAGAAAACAAAAATCCACCTACCCTATAAATTACAACTTAATATGATCTATCTTCTCATAGTTTAGTCATATCATAATTATTGCTTTTAAAATTTGTCTTGTTATATTCTCAATTTCCCCAGAATGATATTGAATATCTGATAATCTTCATCGGCCTGGTTGGGGTCTACAGCCTTATCTGAAACATTTCTAGACTTGGCGTCTCAATTAAATCACCCATCCTCTTGTGTTGCGAACAGATAAATAGAAGTAGATAGACTCACCTATAGTCGGGCCCGCTCTCCTTCTACATCTATTGAACAGAGCATCATCTTTTGTTCCCTGTCCAGAATATGTTTTACCAGTACTTTTTTTTCTTTTTTAAGGCTTTAATGATTTAACTGTTTTAATTTTTTCGGTGATCAGGCTAATCAGTGGCTGCGACTTTCCATGATTCCGATTGGTCATTAGGAGCCCGAACGTTTTGGTAGCGCCTAGAAAAGTTACTCTGATGAACAGTCACATAATATCAGGGTATGTGTAGTGTCGTGTCGCGCATGTGTAGGTGTAGTTGCATGTATTTTCGGTGGGTAACACTGAGGCCACATTATGCTCTGTTCCCAGCCATCTCTAACTAGTTTGTATTGCCATTGACGACGGAGAGTGATAATTACATTGAGTTTTTCTTTTTCTACCCAATAAAAACCTCCTCATGACAAACACAATGAAATGAAATATGAGAAAACCAGTAAACAAAAATCCACCAACCCTACTCAAACATTTTTGCTCTAACGTTCGTGGTATTTGCTCCAACTTCGGTAGTATGAAATCTTTTCTGATAGAACAGTCGCCGGATATCATAGCACTTCGCGAAACAAACTTAATTCCTGCTATTGCTACCATGGCTATCTACCCCTTTGCCGAAAAGATTCCAGCATTCACAAGCATGGCCTTGGTGTTTACAAACTTAATTCCTGCTATTGCTACCATGGCTATCTACCCCTTTGCCGAAAAGATTTCAGCATTCACAAGCATGGCCTTGGTGTTTACAAACTTAATTCCTGCTATTGCTACCATGGCTATCTACCCCTTTGCCGAAAAGATTCCAGCATTCACAAGCATGACCTTGGTGTTTACATCACGGATAATATTCCGATGTCTCTTGAATCGACCAGACAACCCTTTCATTTGCTTTCGTCTTTCATTATTACTCTCTCTCTCTCTCTCTCTCTATATATATATATATATATATATATATATATATATATATATATCAGGACTACAGTATATTAGACATAATTCGTGATAGTATAGAAACGGCACTCTCTCTCCATCCTCCTGCGAACATCTTTATCTTCGGTGATTTTAATGCGTACCATGGGATATGACTTAAACATTCTAATGAAATGTTTTCTGATAGAACAGTCGCCGGATATCATAGCACTTCGCGAAACAAACTTAATTCCTGGCTATCTACCCCTTTGCCGAAAAGATTTCAGCATTCACAAGCATGGCCTTGGTGTTTACAAGCTTAATTCCTGCTATTGCTACCATGGCTATCTACCCCTTTGCCGAAAAGATTTCAGCATTCACAAGCATGGCCTTGGTGTTTACAAACTTAATTCCTGCTATTGCTACCATGGCTATCTACCCCTTTGCCGAAAAGATTCCAGCATTCACAAGCATGACCTTGGTGTTTACATCCAGGATAATATTCCGATGTGTCTTGAGTCGACCAGACAACCCTTTCATTTGCTTTCGTCTTTCATTATTACTCTCTCTCTCTCTCTCTCTCTCTATATATATATAGGACTACAGTATATTAGACATAATCCGTGATAGTATAGAAACGGCACTCTCTCTTCATCCTCCTGCGAACATCTTTATCTTCGGTGATTTTAATGCGTACAATGGGATATGACTTAAACATTCTAATATTACCGAAGTTGGTATTTAGACATTTCTCAATCCTTTACTCAAACCATGGATTTCCAGACCAATTTCTCTAGCAGATCCGAGCAACAGCATCTCAGCATCGTACGTTCTGTCCTCTGTCAGAACATCTCCCAGGTATTTCAATTTTTGCACCTGCTTGATTTTAACATCTCCGACTTGTAGTTGATATTTTGCATTTTTTGTTTTTGTTTTCTTGTAGTTTATATTTAACCCTTTCTTCTCGCTTTCCCTTGCTACCTTCTGTTGGAGATTCTGCGTTTTCCTTTCCAAGTCTGCCATCGGTACTGTGTTATCTGCGTATCTTACATTGTTAAGACGAATCCTGGCAAGATTTCTGTGTTCTCTCAGAATTGTTATGCTGTACAGCATGAATAGATCTGGTGAGAAGATACATCCCTGTCTTACACATCTTCCTATTTCTGTATATCTACTGAAGAGTTCTTAAACTGTAATGAAATACTAAATGTACATTTATATGCCTAGCTTCTGGAACATGTCCATAAAGTTTGAATGAAAAGCATTCTGTGCTCATCAATTACAAAAAATAATGTTGTTCGCCTTCATGAAAATGTAAAGCCACATACAACAACAACAAAAATCTTTGGAATTTGATTGGTCTGTTCTACCTGACCGGCTATATTCACTAAACCTTCTGCCAGACTTTGTTTTTTGTTTTGGTTGTTTTGTTTTTTTTTGTTTTTGTTTTTTGTTTTTTGTTTTGTTTTTTTTAATAATCGTTTCACCCCAAGCAAGGCTATACTACTACTGCTGCGCAGGAGGTAACAGTAAAAGAAGAAGAAAGAAAAAAATAGAGGGAACACGCTCCGGAATGTAGAAGAAAATTAGGAATCAAAAAGATCTTAAGATGGCAATTGATGTTGCACTTAAACTTTCAGAGATTCTGTCAGGAAGAAAGTAAATAGAAAGGAGTTCCCTAGGTGGGAAGTGCGAGAGAAGAAATTGATAGAGTAAAAGTGGTGGTTACATTTGACTATTTTGATGGTAAAAGGGTGAAACCTAGTTGCCAATCTAGTTGCACTAGTAAATTCATGTGGTCAAGGAACCTGGAAAAGCAGCTCGCCGGAGCAGAAACCATGATAATATTTTTAGAAAAGACAGACGGAAGCCGCATCGCGTCAGTGAGAAAGAGACTGAATTCGGGCTGCTATATCGAGATCGATTACATTGCAGATCATCCTTTGGATTTTGTCGAGAAGCACAAAATGAATAGCAAGAACACCCGACCAGATATGGCAACGGTATTCAATGCATGAGTGAATGGTAGATCTATAAATGTGCAAGATGGATTCTGGCGAAAATAACTTTCTGGTCCGACACAGTGTACCAGCCTTCTTAAATTGATTCAATGTAGTCGTTCCATTCGAGGTTAGTTGAAAAAGTGAGGCCAAGTGCAGTTTGCTTTTTGGAAGACTTATCCATAAAAGTGAAAGGTAGGAAAGTTTCTCTATGGTGGTTAAGAGAGGGCAGCTTTGTTTTGAATGAGTTAAAATTTACGAGCCAATTATTACCCCAATCTCAGATTGGAGGTCTTTTCCAAAATCAGCAGCGAGGTTTACTTTGTCAGCTTTGGTGTTTATTAACTTTATCCATTGCTACAAACTGCAAATAAAGAAAAATGTATCTAATGAAAACTAGTTTTAAGAGTTTGCCAAAACTTTTTCACGTCAAAACCTGTGATGTGAAAATAGGTATTGAAATGCTGCTTGATTTCAATAGGTATTGAAATGCTGCTTGATTAAGTAGCAATTTATTTCAAATAATGGTGACTATATAACCGAATAAAGTGTAATTGTACTCTGTTTGTTTAATCATAAAATTGAAAAACAAATTTGGAAATTACTTATAATTCAACCTAATATTCTTTTTCTTAATGCAGAAAATGGCGAAAATCAAGTGAGAAACGTCGTGAAGTTTTGGTAAATTAAGTGGGCAATGACAAGAACATCACATACGTAAGTAGTTTAAGCTTTTTCTCCACGATAACTTTCTCTCAAAGAGTGAACCAACAGTCACAGAATTGTTTCATGAATTTCTAGGATCTATATTGAGGAAAGAGCGCTTGGAGAATTTGAGACTCACAGGACATACTGAAAACATGAGTAACAGGGAGAAGTGAGTAACAACAAACTAGTGTATATAAATAGTAGAACAGTAACTGCGAGGGGTGGTGAAGAGACAAACTTTACTAAGAGCTAAAAAGGATAGAAAGTTGTGGAGAGCCATGATCGCACACTTTCTGAAGTGAAATACATATAGAAGAAAAAGAAAACTCGAGCATTAATTTACCGATGTGGTCGTTGGATAATAATGTGATTATTTCTGACTAGTTTTCTCTTGCTAATTCTTTCAAATTTATTATATAAATTTTTCACAACTTTTTTAAAAAATTTAGCTTCACCTACATTGAATATTGTGGATGTGTGTTGTGGTGCAGTGGATATCGGCTCGGAACGATAAATTGAGGAGCCGAGTTCGAATTCCAGTTGAATTCCCTGCATTCTCTTACGCACAAATACCCTTGGGAAAAGTATTAATCCGTTTCTTACCTCCGGTTATGGGTTAAATAACAGGTCAGATTGGGTTCTATAGCCTTGGCTTCCAACCAGTCTACCGCAGAAAGTAATGGCAACCTACTGCGAGATAACCTTCTGCCCAGTCAGTCATGTCTCTTTCGAAACATGATCGCCCAAGCGCGTATCACGTATGGCACTTAACTAACTGACATTGAATATTATCCAGTGGTGTAAAATGCGAAGGCCAGAGCCAGAATAGTCGTCGATTAGCCAGAGTGATACGTAGGCGGAGCATTCTGGCAGTGATGGGTTACCTTTGTCTGGGTTTTGAATATAAATTCAAAACGGTGCGTCGATACGCCTCCCCCACCAAGGTTTGCGACCGGCTAAGACCACTCGCGAAGGGACACTGAGCCAATGTACAATATGCATCCCTGTGACGTCATTCCTTCTACTGCCTCTTAGAATCCAGGCTTAGAATCCATTCTTAATAAAACGAATACCAAAAATAAATTGCCCTTTTCGTTGATACCGTTTTATGTAGATCAAGAGACGTCACAGAAAGCAACATCGGGTCAGGAAATGATTTTTCACAGTGTGTATCTTGAAGTTAATGTTTTATCTTTTTGAGTTTGAGTTTTGTTTAACGGCATATCAATCTCTATGGGTTATTTAATGCCAAAAATGTGGGGTTTAAAGTTAGTTTTTTAATGTTCGGTTATAGTGAGAACGTTGATTTAGTCAGATTTTATTGAAATTTTTTCTTTATTCATTTTAATTTTAGAAAACTGAAAATGTCTTCTAGTTTTGTATTCAAAAATGTTTTGCAGGGAATAATTTTTTTCCTTAAAAAATATGGTAATAATTTTTTCTTCAAAAAAGTATTGTTGGTAATATTTTTCCTTCAAAAATGTATATTTTTCAATAAAAGTCTATGTTTATGTATATATTTCTATAAAAGTGTTCTTTTATACTGTCATAGTGTTTTGACCCTAGTTTGTTTGGGGGGGGGGTACCTATTTGGCTATAGCTAGGACCCTAACAGGTGCTGCCACTCCGGATCAAGGTGAACCTGAGAACAATGCTCCTCACAACCTCCCAATCAAAGGCATTACTGCCGGATGCAGTTTAACGTCATGCCCAGGACCATCATCTTTTTGACTAGCATAGGAGCTTATTCCTTAAGTTTTCATATTTTCCTGTGGTATTTCCTGACAACTTAATTATTTCAACTTCATCCTACAGAGAGCGGTGATCTTATCTTGCGCCTATATATGGTCAGCCATGGCTGGTTTTTCTATTTTATTTTTATTTTTTTCGTTACGGCTTTACAGTGTTCCTGCGGTCTTATTTTAAGGGGGCGACCCATTTTTTCTTTGTATTTTTTTCCACAGCTACACAGAATGGCGTACATACAGTTCTTAATTATGTTCTCCTCCATAGTTGATCTTACTCACAAGAAATATCTGCGTAGCGTTGAATCACTATTGAAGGTTGACCTGATGCTATATGAGCCACAGATCTTTTGTGTCTATTCCAATAAGCCCTTCACATAGGTTAGGCAGAGCGAGACAGTTTTCTGAATGTTCTTATCATCTTGTACACTTATATCCAAGTTTGTCGGAGCTGTTGTCATATACCTCGACTAGCTGTCTCTAGTTCGCCACTTGGGACTTTTGCACGATGTTGTAGGCAACGGACGATCCCTTCTTTTGCACTGTATGGGTGATGGAAGTCGACGTTGCGGTATTGGCCGCCAAATTTTGTTTTGCAGTATATGGATATCTTGAACCCATGCTCTGTTCGATATATTAGTACATACATGCTAGTTTGTTGTTTTCTCTCTCCAGAAGGCTAGAGTTTACAACGACCGAAACGCCATGAATATGGCAATAAAGATGTTAGCAACAGTCCGAATAATGTAAATAGTGTAAAAAATATTTTAATGTCGCACTCTTCAACACAATACCATTCCTACTTAGTTTTCATTATCAAACATGATTTAAACCCTCACTACAAACAACTGCCTTTATCTATGGCTCCTCTCTGTGTCACACTCTTTCTGTCTCTCTATAACCCTCCTTCTCTTTTTCCGTTTCCTGCTTAAACATAGTCTTAGTCCCTTCAGTCTGTAACAAATTTGCAAAGATAGGATTAAAAAAGAGAAAAGATTTTAATTTCAAAAGGTCACTTTCAGTTCAGCAGTAAATTTCTCCCCAACGGATCATTAGGTCATGAAACATGATTTAACCCCTCGTTACAAACAATTGCCTATGATCTCATTCCAATTCCTCTCTCTCTCTCTCTCTCTCTCTCTCTCTCTCTCTCTCTCTCTGGGTTTCCTTCTCAATATCTGTGATACCAAGCATTATAAGCACTATACATAGGTACAAGCGTATTGATATATAGATTAATGGATTCTTTCTAAGAAGTTCCCCCCCCCCCCCTGCCCTTTCCGTAATCGTTATCACTTTTCTGGTATTTATTGATCTTTCATTGCTTCAGCTAACTGGAATTAGCTTCCGATCTCTACATCTTCCGATGCATGTCAGGTACAGAGTGCGATGGGTAAATTGTAGCCATTTTATGTTGTTAATTTCGCGCATGCGCGTTGTATTTGATTTTGTCGACTGCACATATTAAACTTTTCACCTAAACTTTGTTTTAAGAACTTTGGACATTTATTTCGTGCATTGTGTATTATAAAATTAAGGAGAAAGTGATTATCATTGGTGAGAAATGTAGTGCAGATCAATTCAAAGAGGTTAGGAATTCATGTAAACATTATTTATAGCATAGGGACATTACATAAAAAATGTTAATGGATTGTGAAGATTTTTATTATAGAAATGCATTTCAGGAACAAGGATTGTCGTTGGTCAGGAATTAATGCAATCATCACAAGAACAGTTCTGTTAATTATATATATAGTGCTAATGATTTTTACTATAGGAATGCATTTTCAGGAAAAGTAAATTTCATTGGTCAGGAATTAATGCAGGCATTACAAGAGGCTCATCCCTTGTTTCCTGTTTAGGATGTGGTTTCCGGTTTTCTCTTTTCCAATCTTCTCACTTTATTTTTTTCAATTGGAGTAGATAGACTAAACTATCGCCTGGTTCACACTCCACCCACGTCTTTTGAACAGGTGAAGAGGCTCATCCCTTGTTTCCTGTTTAGGATGCGGTTTCTGGTTTTCTCTTTACCAATCTTTTTCGCTCTTTTCTCTCTTTATTTTTTTTCAATTGGAGTAGATAGACTAAACTATCGCCCGGTTCACACTCCACCCACGTCTTTTGAACAGGTGAAGAGGCTCATCCCTTGTTCCCTGTTTAGGATGTGGTTTCCAGCTTTCTCTTTTCCATTCTTTTTACCCTTACGTAGCCCCCTGCGCATCAGTGGTGTTATCGCCTTGCTTGGGGTGATATGATTAAAAAAAAAAAAAAAAAGTAAAATAGAGCTGTTAATTCTATAAGGTAAATGTACAAGGCTAATGAATTTTACTATAGAAATGCATTGGAAATCAGGTAAAAGGATTTTTAGTGATTAAGAGTTAATGTTAGCATTACTAATACCATAGGGCTATTATATGTATAATGTAAGTGTATTTAAAATTATTTCAATATAGAAACACTGATGATAACTTTATCATTGTAAAGCATTATAAATAGTTTTCTATAAAACTAATTGACAAACAGGAGACATATATGATCAGTCGTCAGTAATCAAAGCAAGCATTATGGACAGAACAGGGATATTGTGTGTATAATATAAATACTTTGCTAATGGTTTTACCATAGAAGTGCATTGAGTGATAACTTTACTAACATAAAGAAATGATTGAAAAAGAGAATATCAGGATGGTTAGTCAATAATTTAAGCAAGCATTACTAACAATATTTATTTGTTTGATTTTTTATGTTTTCCGGGACTACTGCCGATGTTGGGCGACCTGGGCGTTCAGCATCATTTGTTTGTTTAGTGGCATATCAACTCCTTATGGGTAATTAAATGATAAAATTTAATTTTCTTGGTAACATTGGCAATTCTTTTTCAAAAATGTATTGTTGGTAGTTTTTCTTTTACAAAAAATGTATTGCCAGTATTTTTACTATAATTTTTTTTATACTTTGATAATGTTTTAACCACAGTTTGAGCATAAATATTTGCCTATAACTGGGATCCTAACAGGTGCTATCACCACAGATCAGGGTGGACCTGGGAACAACAGCGATTAAAAGATACTTCTACGCTCCACAAAACCAACTGATCAGAGGCCTTACCAGATGAAGTTTCTTGTCATACTCAGGATATCATATTTATAATGTAAATGGTTTACTCGTGATTTTAATATAGAAGTACATCGAAAATAAGTTTACTAGCATAAAGCATTACAAATATTTCTATTATAGGAAATAACTGAAAAACATGAAGTTAGTTGTCACTAATTAATTTATGCATGATTGACAGCATAAGGCTGTTATATGTAACACATCACTAAATAAATTTCAGGCCTAACTAATAAAATTAAATAAAACAACAACTTTTAGGCAAAATTCGACTTTATTCATCAACATAGTCTCCTTCTAGGGTGACACACTGATTCCAATGTTTCTCTAATAATTCGATGCCTTTTTTGTAGAACGATTTGTCTTTGGCCTCAAAATACGCGATAGTTTCCGATATCACTTCTTCATTAGAGATAAATCTCTTTCGTTGGAGCATTCTTTTGAGGTCTGCAAACAGCCAGTAGTCGCTGGAACCAAGATCTGGAGAAGAGGGTGGATGCGGAAGCAATTCAATGCGTAATTCATGTAGTTTTGCTATTGTTGCGATCGACTTGTGACGCAGTGTGTTGTCTTGGTGAAAGATCACTTTGGTTTTCTTTATTTGTGGCCGTATTTTGGCGATTTCTTCCTTCAAACGCACTAATAATGCTATAATTAGCTATATCTTGAACATAAGGAGGCCAAAACTTTGCCTGCCGATGTTTGTGTCTTTAGTCGCTTTAGACGGCTTTCATCTGCTGTTGTCCACTCAGCTGACTGCCGATTTGACTCCAGAGTGAAGTGGTGGATCCATGTTTCATCCATTGTCACATATTTACGCAAAAACTTTTCTTGCTGCGCTTAAACAGTTGCAAACAAAGCTCTGAATCGTCGACGCATTGTTGTTTTTTATTGACTTTGAGCAAACCCATTTTGAACACAGCTTTCTCATTGACAAATGTTCATGCAAAATGGTGAATACACTGCCTTCTGATATGTTTACCTTCTATTTTCTCACGTATTTTCAATTTATGATCAACCAAAACGAGTTTGTGGATTTTTTTATGTTTTCCGGGACTACTGCCGATTTTGGGCAACCTGGGCGTTCAGCATCATTTGTGTCTGTACGACCGCATTTAAAGTCAGCATACCACCTCTTAACCGTTGTTTCTGATAGAGCAGAGCCCGAATAACACTTATGAGGCCATTGCTTTGCTTAAACAGTATTTTTCCCATCAGAAAACAATGCTTTATCAACACACGAAATTCAGATTTTTCCATTGTTTCGAAAATTTGCAACAATAGCTTCACTTAAATAACTATAATTTGTAAACTAATAATCTGATTGGGTTCAAATTTTGTCACGTGTTATTTGAAAATAACACGTGACATAAAATGATTTTTTTTTTCATAAAAATCATATGGATTATTATTAGTTGTGCCATCTATATGTCAGGCCTGGAACTTATTGAGTAATAATGTGTTACAATGTAGATCCTTAGCTAATATTCTACTATAAAAATGCATTGAAAATAACTTTCCTGTCATAAATTATTATAGATAAATTTATTATATGAATTAAAAAATGAAAAATTGGATAGTTTTCAATAACTAAATTGACAGTATATGGCTATTAATGTAGATTCTTAGTTAATATTTTGCTATAAAAATGCATTGTATGACGGACTAAAAAAAATTGATTGAAAAATACATTTTTCTTTTTTCTTACACCTCCACACATTTTCCTTGGCACAAATATTTAAATCAAATCGCCAAGTAGATGTAAAGTCTTGCTCTCAACTATGTCCACACACGATGTCATAAATAGTCCGTCAAATATAACCAAGAAGTAGATCTCATCCTGCCAGCCGAAGGGAACGGATGCCTGGACACTTGAGATGACAGAATGTGTGCCAACGACCAGACCAAAAACTGGTAACAACTCACTTAGCGACACCAGATCCTCTGGCTCACCCACTGCAGTGATGTCAGGTTTTCCTTAGATAAATAAGTACAGACTCTTTCCCATGTGTGGACGGACACACATATACGTGTCAAATAGACGCACACATGTTAGTCCGACGCAAGCACATGATGGTTCGCGTAGCAATAAATGTATTTTGAATTTGGTAAACCGTATTTTTGTCCTTGTTTCAAACTGTTGCTTCTCTAAATAATATGAACACATAACTATGTTCAACAAATGAAAATAACTTTTCTATGAGCAAGTATTATAAAACAATTTATGATAGAAATTAAAAAATACAAAAATTAGTTTCCAATAATTAATTCATACATGATTGACAACATAAGGCTGTTATATGTATTATGTAGATGCTTAGCTAATATTTTACTACAGGAATGCATTGAAAATAACTTTACTATCATAAAGTATTATAAATTAATTTATTATAGTAATTAAAAAATACAGAAATTAGATAGTTTCCAATAATTAATTAGTGCATGATTGACATTATATGACTGTTATATGTATTATGTAGAAGCTTAACTAATATTTTACTATAGGAATGCATTGAAAATAACTTTACTATCATAAAGTATTATAAATAAATTTATTATAGTAATTAAAAAATACAGAAATTAAATAGTTTCCAATAATTAATTAGTGCATGATTGACATTATATGACTGTTATATGTATTATGTAGAAGCTTAACTAATATTTTACTATAGGAATGCATTGAAAATAACTGTACTATCATAAAGTATTATAAATAAATTTATTATAGTAATTAAAAAATCCAGAAATTAAATAGTTTCCAATAATTAATTAGTGCATGATTGACATTATATGACTGTTATATGTATTATGTAGAAGCTTAACTAATATTTTACTATAGGAATGCATTGAAAATAACTTTACTATCATAAAGTATTATAAATTAATTTATTATAGTAATTAAAAAATACAAAAATTAAATAGTTTCCAATAATTAATTAGTGCATGATTGACATTATATGACTGTTATATGTATTATGTAGAAGCTTAACTAATATTTTACTATAGGAATGCATTGAAAATAACTTTACTATCATAAAGTATTATAAATTAATTTATTATAGTAATTAAAAAATACAGAAATTAAATAGTTTCCAATAATTAATTAGTGCATGATTGACATTATATGACTGTTATATGTATTATGTAGATGCTTAACTAATATTTTACCATAGAAATGCATTGAGAATCAAGACAAAAGGAATTTTCAGTGGTCAGAAATGAAAGCAGGCGATAGAACAAAACTATTATATGGATAATTAATAGCTTTCCATCTTTCCTAATGTCTGACTCTATGCATTTATCTGTCATGTAATCTACTATTAACTATTTATTTAATTTTATCACTATCATGTTTTTATTTTTTTTTATTTACCTACAAATTTATCTTATCTGAATTTTATCTAGTCACAATTGATTAATCTATCACTCACCTTTCATTATCTATCCATCCACTGGTACTAAATTTTATATACACTTACTTATCACTGATTGATTAGGCACTCTCTTTTGTTGTATCAATATCTCACTTCATCTCTCTATCAGTTCATCTATTTCACAATCATTGATTTCTCAAGCCATGTCTATATTTTCATTATTTAATCTATCTGTTGACCACTCCACTTGTTTACCAATCCATAAACTGATTTCTTTTTTTCTTGTCTTTTCCAATCACATTACGGCCCAAGTATATCCAATAATGATTATCTTATCCATTTAATTCAATCTTATCAATTTCATATTCATTTTTCCTTAGTTCGTTCTATCCATTGCTTGTATTGATTTCTTTTTCTCATTCATCGTACTCGTCCCTTCTTGGGTTCATCTGTTCTCTCACTCAAGCATTCATTATTTCTGTCTGTATCACCGTGTGAATGAACATAAAAGTATGTTATGTGCACTGTACTTTTACATAGCGACTCAGACAAAGACAGTCTCTTCCTTTAGTGTACAGTTCAGATAAAATTACTCTACCTTTAGAGCAACACAAGATGGACTCATGTACTAAAACTGGATCTCTAGTTAAAAGTCAAGATATTACTGTTGAGGATAAAGAATCTAATTATTTTAGACTTTCTTCTTAATCAGATACTTTTAAAATATTCTGATTTATAAAAATGTTTTTATCTATCCTGAGGATTGACTGATTGATTTTTTTTTTTACAGCTTATCAACCCTTTGTGGGTTATTTAAAGTCAAAACATATTTTGGGATTGTAAAAATAATTTGTTTTCATGAGTGAATATTGCGTTCACAATTTTTTGAAGCTAATGATTTTCCAAGAAAATTCAGATTCCATCTCATTGTTTAAAAATCAGGATATTACTGTCTAGGATAAAGAAGCTAATTTTATTTAGACTTTCTTTTTAATCAAATACGTTTAAAATATTCTGATTTATAAAAATACTTATAGTCATCTTGAGGAATTATTTGTTTTTTACAGATGCTTTTTTTGTGGGGGTGGCTATTTAAAGCCAAAACTTATTTAGGGATCATAAAAAAAATTCATTTTTTTGTGAATAAATATTGTAGTAACAATTTTATGGAATTAATAATTTTGTAAGATAAAATTGAGATTTCATATCTTTGGTTAAATATCAGGATACTATCATCTAGAATAAAGAAACAAATTTTATTTAAACTATAGTTTTTTATCAGACACATTTAAAATATTTTGATTTATAAAAATACTTATAGTTATCTTGAGGAATGATTGATTTGTTTTTTTTTTTAAGATATTAAGCATTTACAGTTTATTTAAAGCAAAAACATATTTTGGATTGTAAAAAGAGTTTGTAAAGTAAATATTGCATTAACATTTTTGAGAATAACAATTTTTCCAGATATAATTCCTTCAAATTTTTCCCATAGCTGGAAGGAGATGTATTTATATTTTCCCCATAGGTATTTTCACGTGAGTGAACATAATGATCTCAGCTATCTGATTTCTCATTCTGATCTGCTACCTGCCCACACCACCATAAGTCTTGGCAAAATCCTCAGATTGATTTGGGTTTTTATGGTTTATCAACCCTTTGTAGGTTATTTAAAGCCAAAAATATATGTTTGGATTGTCAGTCAGTTAAGTGCCATACGTGATACATGCTTTGGGCGGTCATGTCTCTTTTGAGACATGACTGACTGGGCAGAAGATTATCCTGTAGTAGATTAGTATTGCTTTCTGCAGTAGATTGGTTGCTGACCAAGGCTGTAGAACCCAATCTGTCCTATTATTTAACCCATAACTGGAGGGAAGAGACGGATTAATACTTTTCCCAAGGGTATGGTGCGTAAGTGAATGCAAGGAATTCAACTGGAATTTGTACTCGGCTCCCTGATTTGTCGTTCTGAGTCGATATCCACTGCACCACAATGCACATCCTGTTTGGATCGTAAGAATAATTTTGTTGTGAATGAATATATTCATTCATATGTTATATGAATATAACACTTTTTTGGAAATAATATTGATTTTACCAGATAAAATCCAAATTCATATTTTTGATTAAAAGTTAGGATTTTACCATTGAGGATAAATAAGCTAATTTTATTTAGATTTGCTCCTTAATCAAATAATTTTAAATATTCTTATTTATAAAAATGTTTATATTTATCCCAAGTATTGATTGATATTTTTTATGGTTTATCAACTCTTTGCTGGTTATTTAAAGTCAAAACATATTTTTGGATTATAAGGATAATTATTTTTTGTGAGTGTTATATTGCATTAAAATTATTTTAGATATAATATTTCAAGATTCAAGTTCTACTATTTAGCCTATAGCCGTAATTTTGCATAACGACTCAGACAAAGACAGTCTCTTCCTTTTGTGTACAGTTCAGATAAAATTACTTTACCACAATCTCTACCTTTAGAGCAACACAAGTTGAACTCTTTAGAAGAAACTAATTTTTTAAAACTTTCTTCTTAATCAGATACTTTTAAAATAATTTGATTTATAAAATGTTTATATTTATCCTGAAGATTGACTGATTGTATGATTTGTTTTTTTATGACTTATCAACCTTTTGTGGGTTATTTAAATCCAAAATGAATTTTTTGATTGTAATAATTCAATATTTTGTAAATGAATATTGCATTAACAATTTTTTGTAAATAATGATTTTGCCAGATAAAATCTAGGTTCCATATGTTTGGTTAAATGGCAGGATATTACTGTCTAGGATAAAGAAGCTAATTTTATTTAGATTTGCTCCTTAATCAAATCAGTTTAAAATATTCTAATTTATAAAAATGTTTCTATTTATCCTGAGGATTGACTGGTTTGTTTTTATGGCTTATAAAACCTTATAACCTTTGTGGGTTATTTAAAGCCAAAATGTATTTTTGGATTATAAAAATAATTATGTTTTTACTAGCAGTATAGCCTGGCATTGCTCAAGTGGAATGAAAGCTTTAAAACTAATCCATCAGCCTAAAGAATATTTGTGTGAAGTTTGGTGAGAATCGGATAAAAATTGTGGATTTGTATAAAGGACATACAGACAGATAAACAGACACACACACAAACATCTTGCCTTTTATATATATATATTATCGATTTTCTGCACTATTGCAAGAACTACAACCTTGAAACTTCTGAATATAGTTTCTTATATCTTTTTCTATGAGTGTATCAAATTTGATTAAAATCGGACCACTCCTGCTATAACCTGATTTTTTCAATTAGCAATTTTTGATATTTATTGGGGGTACCTCAACACAAAACCTAGCTAGGAATACTCGCAGTCGCTTATAGTACAACTGTGTAAATTTTCAAGAAAATCGGTTTAGCCGTTTTAGAGTCTATAGGTAATGGATATACACACACACACAGAGACAAAGTTCCATTTATAAATAAGTTTAGATGAGTGTATATTGCATTAAAATTTTTGATATAATGATTTTCCAAGACTCAACTCCTGCTGTTTAACCTATAGCTGGAGGGTAATAATAAATGGATTTATAACTTTCCCAAGAGTATTAGCATGTAAGTGAATGTTACAAACTTGACTGGAATTCAAATTTGGTTCTCCGATTTCTAATCCTGATCCATGATTCATTACACCATTTACATGTCCTTTTTCCTGAAGAGTATCAAAGTCTCTTCCTGAGTGAAATGTGACTGTAAAATATTTAGACTAATGCACAGTTTGAATATATTAAGACTGGGTTCCTTGAGTGGCAATCAGTCTAGGAGAAGGAAAACACTGAATTCAAACCAGCCTGGAGAGGGATGGTCTCCGTCAGACTGCTGTTCCCAAAGAAACACCACTTCTACTGTAGCTACAGTACATGTGGTGCCCCTATGACTCTAAGGGGTCACAGGATAAAAAAACATAAAATTACTAAAGATAAAGCCAGTTAAGTGGTGGAGTATTGGTAAATCTTGTGGTCAGCAATAAGGAAACTTGAAACCTCGCCTATATACATAAGTCCGTAGCCTTCTTTTTCTCTCCTTTTATGAATCATCCAATCAGGTCAGTTGCTTCTGATACTATGTAACCAATAACCGGTTCTATAAAGGTTGTTAATTTTTAGGAACCTATTCTGCTTATTTTCTTTTCATTCTGAGAATGAAAACAAATCACTTCATGGTATCAAAAAGAATGAAACCATTTTGATAATTTAATAGAAAACATTTATTCATTAAGATATTTCCAGATTGAAATTTTGTTCTCCTCCTATTTCTGTTTAGAAGTATGATACTTTTTTACTCTAGTGTCATCAGCTGTGTTATGGTTTCTTAGCCACATTTGAACTGAATCGATGCAGTCCCACAGATCCAATGGAAGATCTATCAAATTTATGACTAGAACATTTGCCACATGTTTAACTTCAAGATTTCTTTTGTCTAAATAAATCATGTTTATCATAGAAAATCTTCTTTCAGCCTCCACAGAACTTAAATAATTATATTAATTATATTTTTAGCTATTATATGTTGGTTATTAATATATAAGGTTATTTTTTAATAATCCAACAACTGATTTGCTAAGCTTTTATAATTTTAAAAGTCAGTTCAAGTAAAATGGCCGGAACCAGTAGGGTGCCACTACTGCATGTAACCCAGTACTACCTGCCACATGGCTGGGTCATTGGCATCTAAACCAGCTGTCCATCATGCTTGTTTTTTTTTTGTCTAGAGAACTGACAGGATTAAAAATAAGACAGGTCAGAGGGCAGATGAACCTTCTTGTAAGGTCAACTGCCACCTAGCACACTAGAATAGCCTAAGCTCCTAGCTATGTATGTAGCCAATACAGTGATGACACTGTATTGCTGGACAAGGGATTTCTAGACTGAAGTCAACAGCCAGGTCAGAAGGTTCTACATATGAATTAACTAGCTGTATAACCCAGTGTTGGTTGCTCCATTGCTCCGGGTGTAATGAAAGCTTTAAAACTAATCCATGATCCTGGAGCTCAGACTCTTTGAACGTTGGCACGAAAGACTAAAAAGCAATAGTTGTTTCCAGTTAAAGCGAAACTGTAGACTGAAAGAAAAATGAATGGATATAAATCCAATTTTGATTTCCTGGTATCGATATCAAATAAGTTTTTTTCATTGTAAACTGAATTTTAAAGGCTAAATAAGTCCTCTGAGTAAATGGTATCATGGCTGAGACTAAGAACTACAATTATACCTACTTAGAGCTAAAGCCGAAGCAAAAACTAAAATAAAAGGGCTGAAAAAATAGATAAACAGACACACACACAAACATCTTGTCTTTTATATATATATATATTATTGATTTTCTGCACTATTGTAAGAACTGCAACCTTGAAACTTCTGAATATCATTTCTTATGTCTTTGTCTCTGAGCATCTCAAATTTGATTAAAATCGGACCACTCCTTCTATAACCCGATTTTTTTGATTATCGATTTTCAATATTTATCGGGGGTACCTCGACGCAAAACCTAGCTAAGAACACTCGCAGATGCTTATAGTACAACAGTGTAAATTTTCAAGAAAATCGGTTCAGCTGTTTCAGAGTCTATAGGTAACGGATATACACACACACAGATAAAGTTCCATTTATAAATAAGTTTATATTAGATGGTTGTATGTCTGTGACCAAAGCAAGCCATCAAGTTGGAGAATATCAGTGTTCATTTAACTTGATGAAGAATGGGTTCTGCAAAGTCTATTTGACTAGGACACACTATGCATGAATGACTACCACTCTGGCTTTCAACCAAGTAATGTAGAGGGAACTGATTAAATGCTCAGCTGTACAATCACACTACAACCTCACCAGGTGATCATAGCTCACAGCAACCTCCAGTCTTTTGTTGCTCTACCCAACTTTTGACCTTTTACCATCTCTCTTTATCTTTGTTTCCCTATCCATTCACTCAAACACATGAATCACGGATCTTCACATCTTTCTGTCTTTTGTTGCTAAAAATAACTTTTAATCTGTTACTGTCCATATTTGTCCTTGTTCTACTATCCATCCATAGAATTTAATTAAGAAGGTGATCATGGTCACTTTTCCTTTATGCAGTTTTCTTGAACCAAGAGGTCCTCAAAAGCTTTCCAGATCTTACTGGGCTCAATCATCCATTTGCCTAATTTCATATATATATATATATATATATATATATAAGTATGGGTGGAATAATATTCCTTATCCAAAGAAACACAATTTTTAAAAAAGTGCTCAATACAAAGTAGAGCTAATAATATTTATTCAGAAATTATAACATGGATATGTTACACTATCACTACAAAGGTAGGTAAATCACTTGACAAGAGACAAGAAGCGTTGAAACAAAATAGCTACTTTTGTAGTGATATTGTAACATAGCCATGTTATAATTTCTGAATATATATATATATATATATACATATATATATATATTTTAATTCAGATACTTTAATCCAAGTGAAAAAAGCAAGAAGGTAAATTCCAAAAACCCGATCCTAATTAATATTAAAAATTTTATTTTAATATTAAAAAATGATACAGGAAGACAGCTCCATGTAATAAAATATTACAGAGCAAATATAAATTAAAAAAGGATTAATTCAATGATGTTGAATGACCATTTCGATATGAAGATCTCCACAGGGGATAACACATCACCTCAGCAACAGAAAAATCCTTTCAGAAACTGGAGAAAAATCAGTCTACTTTTCCTTTTTAAATAGATTTGCAAAGAAATTAAAAAAGAAAATAAAAAAGAAAGAGAAAAAAAGAAAAAGATAAAACAAAATAAAATCAAATAAACAAGAAAAGAAAAAATTGACATCATCTGGGTTCACTAAAAAAGGAAAGAGAATTGTAACTTAAAAATTAACAGACGCCCGTGTTGAATTGATGTAAGGTTAAGCAACGCGGAAAAAAGGTGGGAGATAAGAGAGATAAAGGAAGGAAGGGAGGGAAAAAGAAAAGAAAAGAAAGAAAAAAATTTTTAATATTACAGACGCTGGACATATTCAAAAACCTAACTTCCCAAAAGCGTTGAAGTATTAGAAAAAGGCCATTACTTAAAAAGGCATAATTATTTTTAAAGGGAATAAAAAGATATAGGATTTAAAATAAAATTTTTATAAAAAAATTTGGTCATTTGATTTAAACTAAACAAAGATATCGCTAGGTAAAAAACAAAAAAAAAAAATTTCATTTACAATTATACATACATATAGAAGTACACACATGCATACATACACATACACACACACACAATTCTACGATTATGAATACATATATACATACATACACATACACACACACATACATTCAATTTGTGTTTATACATATATAAGTGACTTATATACGTATAAACACATACATGCGCATACACACATATATATGTGTACACACATATACAAAAAATATCACACACACACAATATATATGTGTACACACACACATGCACACACACACACACACACACACACACACACACACATATATATATATATATATATATATATATATATATATATTATCCAAATTAATAAGGAACGAAGATCAAAACATTAACATAAAACAGTACTCAACATAAAAATAAAGCAATGAATATTTATTATCATACTTTAGAACATGTACAAACTACTACAAAATTGTATGTTTTGTTTTGACATTGAAAGAACAATGACTCATCAGGTAGTTAATAATGATGGTACCATCATTATTAACTACCCAATGAGACATTGTTCTTTCAATGTCAAAACAAAATATAAAATTTTGTCGTAGTCTGTATTTTGTACATGTTCTAAAGTATAATATATATATATATATATATATATATATATATATATATGGAAATTACCCCACCTTGCCTGCCAGGTTGTTCAATAAGTGGTGCTCTATTCAGGACTATAAAAGGAACAGATGTAAATCCTCTTCCTCCTTCTTATGTTCCATGATATACTGATATCCACTGGGGAAAAATTTTTTTCTCCCAGAAAATTTACTTCTATTTTCATACAAATCATATCAATATCATACAAATTCATTTACATATTACAGCTGAGTACATAAATGATTTATTTCCTTCTTCTTTTTTTTTTAACTATTTATGTATGCAAACATGATTTTGTCTCTCTCTTTTTTTGTGAGTGATGTTGTCCTTTATATATAAATGTATGTATTTATGAGCGTTTTGATGTGAACTTCTTTAGTCTATTAATCAGATGAATCACTTGAGATTTTCCTAATGTATTGAATATTTTAGTCATCTATTAAGCCTTTTTTGGCAGAAGTTTTGCTAACCTGAAAAACATGTAAAATTCTTGTAATTTTCATGTATTTTCTCATTTTAACTATTATTATTATTATATAAATATATCTATAAAAAGCTTTCACATGCTGAATTCATTTCTTTTGAAAATGTTAAATTCATTTTACTTTGGAAGTCTTCATTCTAATCAGCTGTAAAACTCCTTACAAGTGTAGGGAATAAATAAAAATACAAAATAAAATAAAAAAAACACTAAATAAAATAAAAAACACTAAATAAAATAAAAATACAAAATAAAATAAAAACTACAAAATAAAGTAAAAATACAAAATAAAATAAAAGTACAAAATAAAATAAACATAAAAATCTCCCAGAAGTCCTCTGACAGGAAAGACAATTGATGCATGTGCAAAAAGTGAGGCCTCCTGGTGCCAAAAATAAACTCTCTCTCTCTTTCTCTGTTGGACTTTGGATGGTAAAGACATGCCAAACTGTTCAGGAAGGAATTTCCCCAACAAGAGGTTGTTGGAACCAAAAAAACTGTCCCTCTAGTGTCTCTGTATCTTTCCTTTTCTCTTTGCCTATTTATTTCAGCGGCAAAAGCCATTCAACAAGTTTTGGATGTTTAGGCAAAAGGACCAACCCAGCAGTAACAGCCATAACATTCCATACAAGCTACTGCCTAACAGTAATCTTATCCAATACAAATTGTAGCATCTTCCACTACATACACTGCCGGCCATAATTATTAGGCCACTCCTTTTTTTAAAAGAAATGATGTATTTCATACTATTTTTAGTATTTACTACCAAATGGATAATTCTAAATGAAAATAGAATGTTTTTTTTTGTTATTACTATTTTGTAAAATTTCACAAAGCAAGAAAGCAAAGATGAACTCGTCCAAAGCACCCTAAATTTTCTTCATTCTTTCATTGATGACACTGCAATATAGGTAATTATTAAATATTTATAAATTCATTTGATGCACATATTATTGTGCAGTTTTAACAAAAGAACTATTCTATTTTCAGTTTCAATTATTCACTTCATTCAGATTGTTTTTTAGTGGTTTACTGATAGAAAAGCATTTTTGGCAAGCAGGGATTTTTTTATCATAAAGTGCTCAATATTGAGATAGAGATAGAGTGTTAATAGGATTCATCCAGAGAGATTTGTCACTTGAGCTTAAAATTCTTTTAAGCAGTTACATATAATAACATGTTAAAAAAATGTCAACCCAAAATGATAAGAAGAGGTCAACTCATTAAAAAGCAATTAAGCAGTCATCCACTAAAGTGTGCTAAAAAGAAATCAACACAATAAAAAGCAATTAACTATCTGTAGAATCACACACTTACAAAGATATTAAATTACACCAAACTCTATATAAATAAAAAAATATCAAGAAACAGCAGTAAAAGAAATAAAAGCCCTGAAGAGTGAAGGGATCACAATAATGCCTTCATAAAACTTTAATGATAGATAGATAGATAGATAGTGTGTGTGTGTTATGATAATGTCTGACACCAAGATTTTTGTTTTTTCAGTAGTTTTACCGATAAGCAAGTATTGTTTATGATTGGTTGGTTTTCTTTTTCTTTTTATTTACTTTTATTGTGCAGATGTTTGACATTTCTTTCTTTTTTTTTAATAATTTTATCACCCCAAGCAAGGCATTTTACTGCCACTGTTGTGCATGGGGTTACATAGGAGGAAAGTTATGAGAAAGAGTGACAGGTTATAGAGGGTGTCAGGAAGGGGGTAAGAGAAGGATTAGAATCCTGATAAGAGTGGAGTGGACGGAAAAAGAAGCATGAGAGTGAGGATGCAGGTTAGTGAGATAGGAGATGACTATTGACTTTACATTTAAGTTCTTGGAGATTGTAGCTGTCAGGAAAGCAAGTAAAGGGAATTCCACAGGCTGGAAGTGCAAGAAAAGAAGTTGCTGGAGTAGAATTTGTGTTTACATTTTATTGGTTTTGCAGTAAAAGGTTGGGACCTAGTTGATAATCTTGTGGCTCAAGTAAATTCATATATAGGGAACATCAGTGAGCTAAGTTCATCAGAGCAGAAGCCATGAAAGTATTCATAGAGAGACACAGGGATGCCACATTGCACCAGTGAAAAAGTGACTGTATCCAAGCTGTTAAGTTGAGATTGATCACATTACAGATTCTCTCCATTGGATTTTGTCAAGGACCCCTAGGTGGATAGTAGGAGCACCCAACCAGATATGACAGAAGTATTCAATGCTTTTTTATTGCTTTTTTAACATACGCATGAGTGAATATATGGTTGTTTTATATTGAATAGGTGTCGGATAAATGCTTTCTTATTGCTTTTTTATATTATTTTTATCAAAAAATTTATCTAATAAAGCAATATTTGATGAAAAGAAAAAAGATTATGAAAATACCTTAAAAAATCTGACTATAAGAACATTTTAGAATACAAACTCAAACCAAGCAGACAAATAAAAAACAATGATAGAAATCAAAACATTAACTATTTCAACCCACCGTTTAACTTAGAAGTAACAACCAAATAGGACAAATATTTTTTAAACTAATCAATAAACACTTTCCAAAAAGCTCAGAATTAAACAAAATTTTCAATATGAATTCAATCAAACTGAGTTTTAGCTGTACTAGTAATTTAGAAAATTGCATAAAAAAACAAAACACCAGAAACCTAAATAACAACTTACAAAACAAAATCATTAACATGAAATGTAACTGTAGGGACAAAAATAAATGCCTACTGAACAGATTTTGTAATAGAAAAGGGATTATTTACAAAGCAAATGTACATGACATAAATGGTCAAAGCAAAACATATTTAGAATCTACCAAAGACAGTTTTAAGTCGAACATTTCAAGTGAAAAACCGCAGAAATTATACAAAACTGGTTATCCACATGTAGCAATTAAAATTGAAGTATGGAAAAGACCTTGATATAACTTGGAGTATAGTAAAAATAGCCAAACCTTACAATGGTGGTAAAATATGCAGATTAAGCTAGGAGGTAAAATTGGCTATTATGTTGTTCTCAGACAAAAATAAATTACTAAAAGAAAAAGAGAAATAATATCCAAGTGTAACCGTACCAATAAATATCTACTAGGATCATATAATCATGGATGAAATGTTCTAAGACCCTTAAGTAACTTCTCTTAGTTTTGAAAATTGCATGTTCATAAAAGATCCCTGTTACATGAGTGTTTGAAAAATGGTAAAATCAGTTATTGTAAATCGCCTGAAGATACCAAAAGGTAGAAACCTAGGTCGAGAAATAACTCATTTCCAAATGAAATATATATATATATATATATATATATATATATATATATGATCTGAAAAATATTGATTAAATCCAACTGAATGATAAAATAAAGAATAAATGTGAAAATATTTATAAATTTAATATATTTTGGTTTTTGTTTTAGCTTCATCAGAAATTTTGAGAAAATGCAATTGTTTCAAGAGCATTTCCTCAAAACCTTCTGCTGAAGCTAAAATAAAAGTGAAACATGCTAAGTATGTAAACATTTTCCTATTAGCTCCATATTTTATCATGTACACACACTCTTGCTTACACATACACACAGATATATATATATATATATATATTTTAATTCAGATACTTCAATCCAAGGGAAAAAAGCAGGAAGGTAAATTCCAAAAAACCCGATCCTAATTAATATTAAAAATTTATTTTAATATTAAAAAATGATACAGGAAGAGAGCTCCATGTAATAAAATATTACAGAGCAAATATATATATTAAAAAAGGATTAATTCAAAGATGTTGAATAGCCATTTCGATATGAAGATCCCCACGGGGGACGACACATCACCTCAGCAACAGAAAAAACCTTTCAGAAACTGGAGAAAAATTAGTCTACTTTTCCTTTTTAAATAGATTGCAAAGAAATTAAAAAATAAACAATAAAATAAAATAAAATAAAATAAAAAAATAAAAATAAAAAAATAAAAATAAAAATAAAGGGAAAGAAAAAGAAAAAGAAAAAGAAAAAGATAAAATAAAATCAAATAAATAAGAAAAGAAAAAAATTGACATCGTCTGGGTTCGCAAAAAAAAGGAAGAATGTAACTAAAAATTAACAGACAGACGCGTTAAATCGACGTAGTTTAGGCAATACGGAAAAAAGGTGGTAAGAGAGATAAAAGAAGGAAGGGAGGGTAAAAGAAAGAAACTAATATATATATATATATATATATATATATATAAAAATTTAGATATTCTACCCTTGAAATTGTAGAATATCTAAAGTTTTTTCTAAAAATTTTTTCTTAATATTACTCTGTTAAATTAAATAAATAAATTTAACATTGAGTTCTTTTGAGTTTGTCTCTATCAGAATTTACCTAACTTAAATACCAAATATTCTACGTTTTATATATATATATATATATAACATTGAATATCTGGTATATATATATATATATATATATAGGAAAGAATATTAATAAAAAAATTTAAAAATGTACTTTTTTTGGACAGTATTTGTTTATTTTTATTATTGTATTTTATATTTCAGACCACCCTCGGTCCTTCATCAGAAACGATATATATATATATATATATATATATATATATATATATATATATATGGTATATGTATATATATATTTATATATTATATATATATATATATATATAAAGGGTTGAGTATTTAAACTTGAAAAAGGGCACCAATGACACCAAATTTCTGTTGGTCTTCTGTTACTGTGTAGAAGTACCAGATCTATGCAGATGCAGCCTCTGGTCAATTGTTTCTGTTAGTTACTATCTAAGATTAGTCACATATTTGGTTGGCATATATATATACTTCTAAACAAGAGATGGATTTTTTTTAATTCATTAATTTGACATATTTTATCTCCTTAAATGTTATTTTTAGTGGATACCGATATTTGGTTAGATGGACCATTTATTTATTATATACTATATTTATTTTCATCTATCGACCTGAATACTTAAGAAATATTATTGAAGGAAAATATGCATTCTGCAGCAGGATTCAAACCAGTGTTCTACTTGACAAGACAAATCATCCTCAGATCTGCTGCCCTGATCTTCTTATTTTGTCTACGTCAGGATACAAAACTGAGCAGATATGAGAAAGATTTGCATCTATAAGGCACAATTCACCTTTGCTTGATAATTGATGCCCTCTATAGCCGAGACAATCTAAAGCACATTAGATCAGACAACAGTTTTCAGTTAAAAGGGCGTAGGTTTGAATCTCGCTGAAGAGTGCATATTTTTCATTAATAAGATTTCTCAAATATTTAGGCTAAAACATAAAAATAAATATACTTTTTAATAAGTAAAACGAATGACTACTCAAATATGGGTATCCACTAAAAAACAATAGGATTAATAAATAAAAATCCATCACTTCTTTAGAAAGATATATGTGCATTTTCTAAAAAAAGGGATGCATTTATATTCCTTAATCCAACTTAATATAACTTAATAAAATCTGTCAGATTAATAAATAAAGAATCCATCTGTTTCTTTAGAAATCGCTTTGTTTACATTAGGATACAAAACTGAGCAGACTTTGAGAGTCAGAGAAAAATCTGTATTTAAGTGGTGCTATTCAGCTTTGCTTGGTCATCAATGCACTCCATAGCCAAAAGGTCCAAAGCATATTAGATCTAATGACAGTTTTCTCTAGAAGATAAATAAAAAAATATATCCCTTTTAGAAATTGCTTTGTTTGCATTAGGATACGAAAATGAGTAGATATGTCTATTTTGAGAATCAAAGAAAAATCTGTATTTAAAGACACTATTCAACACTTCTTGATCATCGATGTACTCCATGGCTGAAAGGTTCAAAGCATGCCAAATCTAATGATGGTTCCTCTTATGTCAACACAGGTTTGAATCCTGCTGTAGACTGCATATTTTTCTCTAATTTTAGCTTTTTGAATACAGACCTTTAGCATAATGCAATAAACATTTTTCTATATACACAGAAAAATTGTATGTATAAGAAAAATATTAAATTTTAGTTGATTTAATTTGTAAAATTAGATTATGATTCCTTAAAAACTAAAATGACCCACCAAAAATATATTTAAAGAGATATGTTGTTACAAATGCATATATTTACAATTTTTTTTTTTACATATAAAAGTTTATGTGCATGTTAAGTATATTTTTGATCTAGTTAAGTCAAAGATGAAAACATGCTTTTTTCATTTTTTCTGAGCAAAGTTAGCAAAAAATGCAAATCTCAAAAATATAAATATGGAAAATACCTAAATTTTCAATGTATTTCAAGAATAAATTTTCTTTGTGTGTGTATCACTGACAGAGCTCTTACCAAGAGAGGTATATTCACAAGATAAGGTATTTATTTATTTGCCATTTCACCAGAACTAGCCTTAAACCAATTGAACCAGTTGCTTTCAATTATGTCTTTTTTGTTTTAAGGAACCATATCGTCCGGTTCACACTCCACCCACGTCTATTGAACGGGTAAAGAGGCTCATCCCTTGTTTCCTGTTTAGGATGTGGTTTCCGGCTTTCTCTTTTCCAATCTATTCACTCTTACGTAGCCGCCTGCATATCAGTGGCGTTACCGCCTTGCTCGGGGTGATATGATTAAAAAAAAAAAAAGTTTGTATGATTCTACAGACTTTAGTCAGAAACTGGGGCCCGCCACAATTGTTCCCAATTGATCCCTACACTCCACTATAGCAAAATAGGATACATTTTGGTCTTTGGCACAGACATCAGGGTGTACTTCTCTCTTAATGCAATGGAGAGATGCTGTCTGAAGATAGATCCCATCCACTAAATATAATTTTTAACTTACTTCGTCCAAAGACAGAAAACTAAATTGTGTGGTTTATGATTGTGTCAAAAAATAAATTTTGAATTTAAGTTTTTGAGTTTATGCAAAAAAGGTTTTAAAATTAATTTTTTAATTACATCGCATTCAGCTATCAAAACATTTTCTTTTCTTTCTATTCGTCATAATTTCATGAAAATCTGTTTGTCTGTTTATTCGAAATGACATATCGAGAAAACTGACAGACATTTTTTGTGCAAACAATACCGCGTTCTTTACACCCTGGGTCGTCTGCATGAACACAACGGAAGTGTAGGTTGTGAGGCCGGAAGTAAAATCAGTAACGAGGCTCGGGCCTTCCAGTCAGCGGGAAACGGTCCGTCCGCCATTGTTGTGTCGACCGCGCCGCTCGCCGGGCTGCCGGAGATTTATGGCAGAAAAAATCGACAAAAACGACGGTGGAAAAAAAAATAAGGTCGTCTTGCTCGCGATCGTATCCCACCTGCAAGGCGATGTGACAACGGTTGCATCCGGGCAGCAGATGCTCTACATGTGACGTACTTTAAAACACCAACCACCAAACAAACACGAACCTTTTTGTCGTCTATGGTGGTTGGTCGCCATTTTGAGTGTTGTTTTTTTTTTATTGTTGTTTATTATTACTTACGTCTTTTTACCTTGACGTACACATACATGTATATACACACAGACACATACAGAGATACGTAAGCTTAATTTACATATATACATTCGTACTTTACAGTAACGTTACATAGTTTACATATACATATATAGGCACCTGCATGCATTTTCTTTTATGTGTGTGTGTCTATATAACGATATCGTATATTTTTAAATATAGATAATAATAGAATATAGATAGACACGTTTTAAATGTTTATGCTTATTTTATATATATTTCGCTGACGGGTAGTGTTATTACTAGTTGCAAAGAAGAGAAACTGTTTCACCCCTCCCCCTGCGTACTCTCTTTTAAAAACTCACTATTGTTTGTTAGCGAATTTATAATAAAGCAAATTATATGCGGAGGACGAATTAAAAGAAAACTAATTTCCAAAAAGAAAAAAAAAAAACTGATGATAATTTTCTTTTTATAGATCTAACATTAGAAATATTTTTCATTTCTTATCTAGAAACTTGAATTTCTTTTAATTGCCCGAAGTTTAGCGATCTCCCCTTCCTAACGTCTTTTATTCGATACAGTTCTTTATTCCTTCCTTCATTCCTTCTTTTCGTCCTGCTACGGTTGTTGCTTTCTTTTCTTTTTTTTATTATAAATCTTTCTCTTTATTTGAAATTTCCTCACAAACTTTAACATCCTATCAGAAAAAAAAAAGTTTAAAAACAATCTGCATTCCTTTTCTCTGTAATTTAAAAAAAAAATTCTACCCATATTAATTTACTTTTTGCTTTTTTTTTTTTACCCAAATCGGCCAAGAATGATATTTTTTGTTTAAAAAAAAAAAATATTGTCAGCGATAATCAAAAATAACTTTTGTGTCCGTATATATATATATATATATATATTTCTATACATTTTTATTTATCTAATTCCCAAACAATTTTTATTAAGGTGTCAATTTAAAAAAGGAAAAAAAAAAGTATATGCACTCAAATTTTTAATATTTTTTTTTTCATTTATGTATCTCCACTCTCTTGCGTAGTGTATATACACCGACATATAAACAAACGTCTCTATATTTTCTACTTCTTGTTAAATCAAACACGTCGTTTCACGAATATCAACATAAATTTATTTTTTGTTTAATCAAATAATCTTGTGTTGATCCCTTTATTTCTTAGTGCCTCATAATTTTTTTTCTTTTCATAAATCCATCCATTTCATATTTTCATCCCATACGTCCACGGTCCATCTGTAGCGGGGGGAAAACTTAACTGTTGAACAAACCAAAAAAAAAAAAAAAAAAAGGTTCTCTTTAACCATTTAAAAAAAATGCATTGTTGCAAATAATAAGTTATTAAACTGATCTTTTTCCTCTGGTTTGATTTAAAAAAAAAAAAAAAAAAATCAGAGACAAAAAAAAAAAAAAATACTGCCTCCTACCTAGCCACCCTTAAAAAGTAATGTCAGGTCGCGGATCTTGGAACAAACGAGCAAACCCTGGGGTCTTTGACTTCCACGAGGAGAGAAAAAAGCGCTACAAACACAAGGGATCCCAGTTCTATCTGAACAAATCGGTGCATTTCCCTGGACCAGGACCAGTTACATCCCCAGCTGCCTCCGCCATCTCACCATCACCCACCACTTCTTCTCCCTCCTCCGCCTCTTCCTGTCCTCCTGCTGCTGCTGCTGCCATGGTAGCAGCCTCCTCCTCTCCTGCTTCTGCTCCTCCTCCGCCTCCTTCATCTACATTTTCATCTTCATCTCGCACATCAGCATCTCTGTCGTCTCCTTACTCGTTGTCATCGACATCAACTCAACCTTCTGCCACTCCAGCTGTTTTCTCTTCGTCTGCATCTTCCAATTTTGGCCGGCCCCTGATGTCGTCGTCATCGTCTCCAGCCTCTTCCGTGCCGACAAACAATACCAACAACAACTGCACTGGCGGTTCGATCTTTCATCATCACCCGCTTCATCATCACCTCCACCATCCTCATCACCACCACCATCCTCATCACCTTTCCACCACAGTGGCTACCAACGCATCTCCATCACCAGTTGGTCCTGCTGGCCTACTACGTATGGACGCTAGTAGTGGAACTACTGCATCTAATGCCAACTGTCGGCGCCTACCTTCAGCTAACAGCGGAATGACTCCATCTGCTAGCACCCTACTGACCAGTGGGGTAGCTAACTTGGGACTTACTAACAATACCAATAAAGGATTAGCCAGTGCCAATATGATGATGATGTCGTCTGGTGGCAGTGGTGGTGCCACTGCTACTAATTCACCATCATCCGCTGTTTCTTTCCATCATATGCCTGGTATGAGGAATGATGTATTGGCATCCCGAATGCACAATCTGTCTGCAACTTCCTCATCACCTTCATCTCCATCTGTTTCCATGACAGCTGGTGGAGGCTTTGGTGGCAGTACCATTTCATCCATTTCTACAGCAAACTATGGAGGCAGTAGCCATAGCCACAGTAATGCTACTAATATGACAGCTAGTGGCATGAGCAATACTAACAGTAATAATACTGGTAATAATAACATTACCAATAACACTAATTTTATGGTTGCTTCTGGAAATGCCAGTTCTGTTAGCAGTGGACATAATACTGTAATGACGACGACCAACAGTGGTACCGTCATGTCAGCTACCAATACCAATGATACCAAGAACAATTCCAAAGTACAGCCTCATCACAGAAGAAGCAGCAGTGCAGCTACCGACAGGATCTATGAGTTTGAATCTAGTCCTCCAACAAGTGAGGCAAATGAATCTCCTATCCTTACAGATAACCAGGGTAAGTTTTAACAAAAAATGATTTGTGGATAGTGACACAAGACTTTAAGAGTTATCCTTCAAAAAATGTACATCTTGTTTAACTATATTAGCACAATCAAGAATTACTTTGACTAATAATTGCATTTTTTTTCTGTTCCCTATTTAAAGATTTGCAAAAATTACTATTTGATGGAAGTGAAAATTTATTTTTGCAATATGTTTTTTTAATTTTTTAAAAATTGATTCATTGTTTTGAGAAGTGCAATAATTTGTGTGTTTCCATTTTCAGGTGTGTATGTTAGGAATGTGTTTGTGTGTGTAACTGAAAGAAATGTTATGAATTAGCTACTAGTTGGACCTACCTCTGGCTAGACCTTTGTTTTTTGTTTTTTTTATCTCAATACAATTTGTAAAAAATATTTTTATGAGTTCATATAATTTTTTTTGCTTTACTGATGGCTTTTGATTTAAAAAAAAAACAGACTCGTGTTTTTTTGTTTTTTTTTGTGCTTTTTTTTTTCTTTTTAAGAATTAAAACTCATTAAAATGTATTTGAATATACAGTTGAGTACTTGGCTGAATTTTCTATAATTTGACGAAGTTTAGTATACTTTGTTTTTTTTTTTATAAATTTTTTCATTATAACGTCAGAAAAATTATAAAATACTTTTTGTTTACATACTGAGTGAATAGTATTTTTTTGAAACCCACTTTTTATTTACTATAAAGAAACTAAATCAAGATTGCATTGTTTTTTGTCAACTGCTAAAAATTTAAATTATTCTATTATTGGCGGTTAACATTATTAAAAAATGTATTTTTATTTTTAATTATTACCTGAAACTTGTTTTGAATTCGATCATTGTTCTCTGGGATGATTTATTATTCAACAAGTCTTTCTCAAAACAATTAGAAATAAACACTTCAAATTAAGTTTGTATGAAAGGTTTTCTACATTGATGATGCTGATTTTATTTTTGGGGGGTTGGGGTTAAGAACGTGCTGTCAATTGCAATTTTTGCTTATTTGATAAGATAACTGATTTCTTCCATGTGTGTTTACAGGTAAAAAAATAAAAATAAAAAGGTCAAGACTTTAAAAAATGTGCTTTTCAACTTGCTATGAGATTGTTTTATTTGTTTTCTGATGGTAAGAAATCATTAAAAAATTATTTTTTCATCTTTTTTATTTAATTATAAGTAAATTTTTAAATGTAAATATTTTTATGCAAAAATTGTTTGAGTCTTGATGGGTATTTATGGGATATTTATTGACTTAAAAAAAAAGAATCAGTTTCTTTGCTCATTGTAAATGTCATTGTAAATGTTGATGAATATTGAATACTTTGAAAGTTATTTGTTGCATTGTGTTGATTGTATAAATATTTTTTGTTGAATAGGAAACTTGAAAGAAATAGTTGGATATTCAGCCTTTTGTAACTTGTTTTTTGATTTCTATAATTTGTGATTTACAACCAACAGAAAAATAAATATCTCTTTGTTCTAGGAATGTCTCTTCTTGAGTGTGTGTTGATGGCTGTTAGTTTTGCTTTTTGTTGAAGTTGGTGTCTGGATAACTCCGCCAGTCCATTTCCATCAAAGCATAAAAAATAATAGAAAGGTTTATTACAAAGTCACGATGTCAACAGACATTTCTGCTCTTTTCTGTATCCTATTCAAGACAAATTTAATTTAAGGCATTGTCCTATTCAAGATTTCTATTTTCATTGGCTTTCAATAAATAAATAGGTCCAAAAACACTTAAAATGAGATATTTTTAAACTGATTAGTGAAAGGGAAGCGAGAGCATTTATTTCAGGTAACTATTTTTTTTTTTTATCCAGCTAAAATATTAGAAATTGATTCCAATTGAATTGTTTTAGTTATATTTGCATAGAGACGTTAAATGATGAACATTGAACAAGAACCTAGTTTGTGTATCAGTAACAAACAGCTGAGAAGTGATATTAAAAAAAAAATGAATCAACAATTTTGGAGTACAAAATTCAAATTTAACTACTATGTATCATACTAAATGTAAAACAATATAGCACTTTGTAATGTTGTAATTAAAGGGTTGTACATAAATAGTTATTTTTGTTAAGTGATGACAATGTACATAAAAATGTTATTTTTTAAGTGTTACTTAAAATTAAAAAATAACATTTCTCTATGTATTAAACAAGACCTTCATTAAAAGAGGAAAAAGAAATCTGTCTTACAGTGTTATTTAAAATTCTGTGTAGTGTATATACCAAGATTTTTTTTTCTAGTGAAAGATTTGCTTTAAAAATAAGATCGTATAAAGGTTTGTAATATTCAATAACTGTTGACATTGTTTTATTAAAGTCTTTTTTGTTTCATATTCAAATTATTGCCATTTTTGAATGTGTTATTCAGTTGTATTAAAATGAAATCATACTGAATTGAATTTTTTCTTGGTTTGGTTGGATCTATGTCTTAAAGCAATTTATTAGCTCAGTAGTTGCTTACTCTGTATAGGAGGGTAAAAAAGAGCTGTTTTTAATTAAGTTGCTATTAAAGGAAATCACATACACATATATAATATATAATTACACACACTCTAACCATGCAGTTATTAATTCCCTTGATATTTTTACTTCATTAATGTTTGTCAGCAAAAGAGATTGTTGAGAACAAAGGGAAATTTATGATTGCTGCCAGAATCTATATAGGTTGTAAATAAATCCTCTTAGGATTATTAATTCCCCACCCAAAAAATAAAAAAATATCATACCAACTAACTACTTAGCTAAACCCCCTCTTGGCTTCAGGCTTTGTTTTGCAAATGCTAACCTTCCCTTAAGGCTTGCATTCCTAAAGGATGATTTTATTTCCTAACCTGGAAAAAAATTTTATTTTTTTGTTTTGCTCTCCTCTCTCTCTAATTATATTTTACTCAAGCATAAAAGCAGTCATGTCAGCTGGGGCTTCAGAATATGCCAACTGCACTTCTGCAAAGAAGTTTCTTTACCCCCCCCTCCCGAGGTATCCTGGGTATGTCAAACTGCATTCAGCAGCAAATCCTTGATCAGGAGGTTTTGAGGTGTGTTGAACAACCTCTTTAATTGTTGCTGTTTCCAGGTCCACCCTGGTCCAGTGTGGTAGTACCTGTTAGGGTCCCAGCTTTGGGCAAATAGTTAACTCCCCCACCAAACTGGGGTAAAAACACTATGAAAATATAAAAATTGAATTTTATAGTAAAATTACCAGCAATATATTTAACTCTCAACAAAAATTCTCTTTACAAAAATACATCAATGAAACCTGATCTACAAACTGATTTCTTACAAAGAATACACATTATATTCATACGAATCTATTCTAAAAAATCTTGTCAGCATTAAATAACCCATTGAGATTGATATGCCATAAAACAAACCAAACATAAAAACAAACAAATTGTAATGTAATTTAAATAAAGTTAGCCATTATTTTTAGTGATTATTATTGTACATTCACTTGTTTTGTTTTTTAAAACATACATAGCAGAAACCAAACATGAACTATTAACAAGCAAAAAACAGGCAAATTTATTTTAAAAATATTTTTTGTATGTTTTTTAAATATGCAAATGAACAACTATATTGCTAAACTTTTATTTTAATAGTTATTTTAAATTTTTTTTCTAAATGTACATTCTGGTTCTTTCAATTATTTAATACGGCAAAATGTTTCAAAATAACTGCTCTTTATTAAATTTATGTTGTATGTTGTATGTTGAAATAGAATAGTCACCAGTCTTGATCAAATAATCTAAAGAGTTGATTCTTTAAGAAATACTCTTTTAACAAATGAAACAGTAAAAATTACTGTACATTGTCTGCCTACAAGTTATAAATTCTTCCAACAATTTTTTTTTTTTTTTTTTTTTTTTTAACTGATTACTTCAATACTCTTCTCATTCAAAATAATTTTGTAAACTTAGAATAGTTATGGATGATTTTAGTGAATATGTTGCAAGGTTACAAACATTTGAAACCATTTTTAGTTATTTTTTAAAAAAAAAACAAGTGTGGAGCTATTTGCTGTCTATTTTGCTGCCTTTCTTTCCCTTAAAAACTCTTGTTGGCTATTTGAAATAATAATTTTACAAAACTTGCTAGAAATCCCCATATATTTTTAATGTATACATTAGAGAAATGGCTTGAATTGATTTTCGTGATATTGTCAAATTTTGATGAAGAAATGTTAGAAAGTATAAAAACAGGACCTCTCCACTACATCTTTGTACATGCAAATTTCTTGAAACAATGTTATAATAAAATAATTTTATTTTCCTACTTCCTTTTTGAATTAATGGCAATTTTAAGGTTTTAAGAAGCAGAGGGGAATAACCAAATAACTGTTTCTTTTGTTTGTTTGGTTTTTTTTTTAATCAATATTCAAAGTTTTTTTGTTTTTTTTTATTATTGTAAATTAGTTGTAAAATTTGGCCTATTGATCACATCCCATAATATTATTACAAATGCATATCAGATGAATCAAAAGCTTAAAAGTATATTGTAATAGAAACTTATAAAGAGACTTCTTGCATTAGAACAAGTGATTTCATCTATCCATTTATTATGCAGTGAATTAAATGCAAAGCAAAATATGAAGATTAAAATTCAAATAACTGGTATTGATGCTTGTTACTAAGACAGGAATATATTTTTGCATGGATGTTTGTTTCTTGATCCAAACTGTAACCTAATATTCATTTTTGCCATTTTCTTTTGATCTATATATTGATGTTTATATTGGCACCTGTCCACACTTCATTTGCACACAATAATTTTGTCTAGACACTAACTGAAATGTTACTGGTACTTATTCTATAAGAATAATTGCATGTTGACATACTTTCTTTTTCCTTTTTTTGTTTGTTTGTTTATTTGTTAGATGAATAAAAATGTAATTCTTGAAATGTGTATGAGCCCAAATAGCCTAAATTCCTTCTTTGCTTTTTATGGATACAATCCTTGGAGTGTGGGGGCTAAAAAAAATTAGTATGATACAAAACAAACACATGAAGAACTAATGTATACAAGTGAATGACCAATCATGCACTGGAATTATTTTAAAGAGATTATTCTTTAGATCTTTCGGAAACATGATTTTTTTTTTTTTAAATTCTACTCTTTTTAATATGTGAAATTTATTGTCAACTTTAACACCAAACAATATATACAAATTTATTTGAATCTGTGTGTCATGTCCTTTCAGGACATGGGCAATAATGGCTCTCAACTACTTCCAATTTTTTGTTATTTCAGTGTTAACTGCTCCTTATTGTGTTTTTTCTCCAGGCTTATCAAGTAAGTTTCTTGCTGCTTTCCTCTGATTTTCTTGGCTTCAGTATACTACGAGTTAAATGCCCTCAGCCTTCTTTACTCATTGTGTTCTAAATATTTCATTTGTCTTTCTGATTGTATTAACAATTTCTTTGTAGTTCCTATTCTCTTTAAAATTTGATTTCTCTCTTAATATATGTCTATGGAGTTCTCAACTCTCATCAATGGAACCATATCTCTTGTTACTTCCAAGTCTTTTCGTCATTTATGATGAACTTGTTCAGCTTTCACTACCGTATAAAAGATTAGACACCATATAGCTGACCAGTATTTTTTTCTTGCTGTTTCTTTGTTTCTTTCTAAAGACATTTTCTGAATTTAAATGCCTTACTCAATTTTTGAAAGACATCTTTCACTATTTTGATACATATTTGGATTTCTGTATCACACTTTCCGTCATGTTGAAACTGTGTTGTGTCCCTTCAGAACACAGGTGGCCATGACTCTCCACAACTTATCTTAAATTGCTTCACCTGCTTAATTCTGACATTATCAATATATTAACTCATACTGCATACCGTCTTCTGGCTTTCCTCAACTAGTTTGTCAAGTATTTTTTTCATCTGAATCTGTCATCAACACAATGTCTGTATAGTATATAGTGTTTCATCTACTAATACTAGATAGTGGTAGAACTTCTAATCTTCTTGGGCTCCTGGATATGATGGTAAACTGCATCCAGCAGCAAGGCCTCTGATTTGGAGGTTGTGTAGAGTATGGAACCATCTCTTAATTTCTTTTGTTCCCAGGTCCACCCTGACTCGGAGTGGTAGCACCTGTTAGGGTCCCAGCTATGGGTAAATAATTAACCCCCAAACTGGGGTCAAAACACTATGAAAGTATAAAAATAGACTTTTATCTATATATATATATATATATATATATATATATATATATATATATATATAAAAATAGACTTTTATAGAAAAATATACATTTTTTGAATACAAAACTAGAAGGCATTTTTGGTTTTCTGAAATAAAATAAAAATAAAAAAAATTTTTTCATCAAAATGTGACTAAATCTTACTATAACCAAACATTTTTTTAAAAAATATCTTTAAACTCTACCTTTTCGGCATTAAATAACCCACAGAGGTTGATATGCCGTTAAACAAAACTCAGACTCTAATCTTCTTGGGTCTTCTTATTACGGGTTAAATGAATCTGATCAAAACACCTTCTTGTCATACTTCTATTTTTGTGCACGCATTTAACTTATTCTCTATCTGTATACAAGTTGTTTCTTCCCAATGCAACTTACAAATTATTTTTACCTGTCTTATGTAGACTAAGCTTTTCTAACATTTCAAGGAGCCCTTTGTGACATACATTATTGAATACTTTTGTGGTATATGTGGAATATAAGTATAGGCCTTTGTGCGTTTCTGTTACAATTTTCATGGTCAGGAGTATTTCTTGTTCCATCAGCTTGAATAAAGGAACATTATTCTTATTTTCAATCTAACTCTGCTATGAGTTCTATTCATTAGGATTCTTATTAGTTTTGTTACATGGCTATTCAGATTGATTGTTTAATGAATTCTCCATCTATTCACATTTATTTTCTTTGGCAGTACTATGAAAATTAATCTACGGAGATAATCTGGTATTTTGCTACTGTTGTGTATAATATATGGTTGTATACTTGGATTACCATCTTGGTATTCAAATCAACTAATGTCAGCATCTCTGACACTCTTATTTGATCTTTGTTCTTCATATTAGCCAATGCTGTTTTTCCTTCTGATTTGAGTGTTTTGTGTCCATCCAAGCTTTTATGTATTATTCGTTTCTTATCTCTGTTGTGGAAGAGTTCTATGTACTCATTCCACTGTTGTAGCACCTTTTCTCTTTCTTTTATAATTCCAACTTTAAATGTCAAAATCACATATTTTGGTTTTTTTGTGTATACCTGCTATGTCTTTGTTCTGCAGATTTTATCTATTTTGTTGAACTTGTACACATTTTAATGATTGAGTTGACTTAAAAAAAGAAATCAACTTCTTTAAAAAACTAACATGATAGAGGTGGGGAAACACCTAGAAATCTTAGTTGAATTAGGTAGTGAAGAGGAGAGATTGCTATATAATCTATTTGAAAAAGTATTCATTTAATGACTCCAGTTTTGAGAACATTATTTTTTTTTATCTTTTCAGAATGTTATTGTAATCATGTGATATCTTTGTTTTATTTATATTTTACTCATCGCAAAATAGTTGTAATTTAATACATATTTTACTAGTTAGGCCAATTGTGAATGATGAGATCTTCTCTGTGTGTGTGAAAATGAAATAGTGTTTCTACATACTACCTTTATAACTTCTTTCATGTGGCTAGCAGTCATCAGGTAGAAATCTATTAGTCGTTTACTATTGTAAGCATTTGTATGCTTTTTTGCTTATTTTGTAGTACACACATTGTTCCTCTAAAAGATTCACTGAAAAGTGAGCATACGATTTTAAAATGCCTAAAATTTAATAAAAATATGGTTTTTATTGTCAAAATATTTATATCATTTCACCCCAAGCAAGGCAGTACAACTACCATCATAGAGTATATATACCAGGCCCTTGATAAGTATGGCAAAACTTGAGCTGTTGCTCTAGATATCTCCAAAGCATTTGACAGTCTGGCATGCTGGCCTTGTATGCAAGATACAGGTTTATGGTATAACTGGACACCTGTTTGATCTAATCCAGTTGTTCCTTTCAAATCACCTTATGAGGGTCAATCTTTGAAATTATGTTAGACATCAGCGAGGGGGTAATGTGAATGTCACTCAGTTGAGCCTCAGTTCCAGGTGGGAAGTTGTGTGTGGATACCACAGACGAATTAAATGTTGAGTTGGTGGAGAATCTGCAGGCAAAGCACTCGGACTTTTTTGCTGAAGATGTGAGAACCTCAAATTTATTGATTAAAGTAAGGATTTGAGAGTTTGCTGTTGTTTAACAGATTTTTACAGAGCCGCCAGTAGTCTTTGGAGCAAAACTTTCGGGATGCTGCTTCATTCTGTCAGCAAACAACAGCTTAGCATCATTTAGGACCCTCTTGCACTCATTACAAGCAGAGGCAAAAAGGTGCCTATTATGGTCAGACATGTGGTTCTGATAAAGCCAGTAGAAGTGATTCCTGTGGGCAATAGTGGCTGAGCAAGCAGGGGAGAACCAGGGGTATGAATGAAGTTTCAGTCGTAACTTCCTGGCTAGGACGAAATCATTGATGCCAGCTTTAACCCAAGAGGATACCTTAGATGCACAGTCTTCAGTGGGAAGACTAAAAACTTTGTTTCAAGGGATATCACACAGGAAATTGTGAAACGGCTCCCAGTCTACTCTTTGCTAGCAATAAGATATTCTGCTGGTTGGAGGTTCCTAGTGGAAGTGGAAGGAGATATTAACGAAAACCACAGCATGATCAGAGTTGCTAAGAGGGCAAAGCTGCATGACATGGCAAGAGTCAGGAATAGAAGTGAAACAGATCTAGCAGTGAGTCAGGTCTATTAGGGTTATTAGAGAAATTTGTGGGAAACCCACCACTTGCGTAAGGGTGATTGAAAAGTTCATGATATGGACACCAGCAAGATCTGTGACAGTTTTCCAGCCACTTGGCATGGTGGGCATTAAAGTCTCCAAACAAATATATAAGCAAACGGATGAGAGAAAATAGCCTTATCTATATTGTTCAAGATGCTGTCAAGTACGGAAAAGTCAGGAGATAAAGGGGAGCGGTAGAAAATGATAAGATAGCTAATCAAGCTTAGAAGAGAGAGACAAAGACACCTGTAAGAATGATCTGGAGATTCAAGAGAAAACATCCTAGCTAAAGAGAGATGTTAGCTGACATAAATGCCAAGTCCGTGCATATGGACATTGAAATCCTTTCTAAAGAGAGGAAAGTAACCAAGGATATAGAAATCAGAGAAAGGAATAGAAGGGTCAAGGTTAGTTTACATGGAGGAAGGATTCAATACTGCAAGAGGTGGTATGAGTATCACAGATGTTTGAAAAAGAGATGTTAACAGATTTAGGCAATTCTTTTTGTTTAGCTGGTTTAGTTTTAATTTTTTGTGCGATATCATAATTAGATTTTTTGGTAAGGAGAAGCCTAGAGTAGTAGTATGAGTCAATTGCAACATGTGTAGGAAAGAAACTGGCACAGACTGCAGCATAATGTGGCCTCAGAGTTGCCCACTGGAAGCACTTGCTGAAACACCCACCCATGCGCAACATGGCACTACAAGAAACCCCGATATTATTCAACTGTTGATCAGAGCAGCCTCTCGGGATGCTACACAAGTGTTCAGGCTCCTAATTACCAACTGGAAGCAGCAACCAGGAAACTGCCAACCTAGTACCCTCAGAATAAATAGACGTTGCCACCATCCACACACATTACAAAAATCTTGCAACAACACTACTATTAAGACCTGAGGAGAGGAAAGAAACTGGGAATCCCTTCCTGACCAGGAAATGAGGGATGAGCCTCTACTGCTGTTCAAAAGAAGGAAGTGTATGAATCGGGCGATAGTACAGTCTGTCTACTGTCTACTCCAATTTAAAAAATAAATAAATAAAAATTTACTAAGTTTTAACTTAGTTAAAGTCAGGAGATCCCTTAATGTTCACTACAAGAGAATTTTAAGATACCTTTCCTTAGAAATTAAAATAAAAATAAAAAAAAATTAAATCAGATTTTGCTGCCAGGCCAATTAAAAGAGCTAACTGGAATCTTAACTGACACAGGTATATTTTAAAATTTTATCCAATGCTATACATTTTCAAAAATTTTTTTTAGAATATTCAAAATTTTGGTTAACTGTTTCTCCAGTGTTGACATACCATAATCTAGTATGGGGAAATTTTAGCGTCTTTTCACGGTGCGAAAAACACCAATTTGGAAACTCTTGCAAAAATCAGATAATTGTCAGATTTTAAGTAAACTTTCAACACATTCACAAATGAATGAAATCATTTTTTAAATGATTCCTTTTTTTTTAGAAAATCTAATTTAAAAAAAAAATAGAATTTAAATCTGTTAAAATCTAATTTTATGAAATTTCAAAAAATTCTTTTCTTTTTGTTAGTTATAAGGACAATATCATGGAGAATTTCGATCCTGAAATAATTTTGGTGAAACATAACCCCCAATTACTGAAAATCTGCTCCAAATTGTAAAATAAAAAAGGCAATAAAAGAAATTATTAAATTAGAAAAGCTTTTAATTTCTTTTATGTATAAAATATATTCTGGACACTTTTTTTTTTTTTAAATTAATAAAATTTATAAACTTTTAAATTATTTCGTGTAGTGGTCAAGTGATATTGTTATTAAATTAAATCTTATTTATTAACCATAAATGGAAAAAGTTCATTACAATTCAAACCCCCAACAATTATTTTAAAAAGAATCCTGAATTTATTTTGTGTGTATAAGCCTGTCGATTTTGTAAATACAGAAGTCCAAACATGACATTATCAAAAAATTAAGAGCAGTAACTATAGTAAAGTTAAAATTTATTGGTAATTTTCTAACATTTCCTCAGTAAGTGTCTTTATAAGTTAAACTATAATGCTAAAGTACCTAAAATTCAATAAAATATTAAATTGCTTAAAATATTTTTAAAATTTTTTTAGATTACTCAGTAGTTAAAAAAGAAATTATATGAAAACTGTGTTCATGTTATATACATCAAATAATTTTTACAGTTATGTTCCCTTTAGAAAAAAATGTAAATCTATTAGGAAATGGTTGTCAGTATCTGACCAACCTTTGTGTTAAATGTTTTTTTGTGAAATTTTAAACAAAATGTAACATTTGTTGCAATTCAGATTAATTAAACTTTAAATCATCTAATTTTCCTCAAATAAAATTTCAGAAAAGTATATTTTATTTTTGAAAGACTTTTCAATAGAGTGGACTACATTGTGCTTTGACAGACTTGTCACTATGCACAATTTTAATGTTTTTACTGATAACGAAAAAAAATTAAAATTGATTCCAATCAATTTAAATTCAGTTGAAATACAGCAAAGTATTTTTTATTGAAAATATTAAATTTAATTTAATAATTTGAAACTAAAATAAAAGCTTCAAGAAAGATTTTTATAATTTTTAAAAATGCTTTTAAACCTTAGATATTGTTTTTCTTTAATATACACACGCCTCGTTTCCAGTAGTATCTGTCATTTGTCTGTAAATGTTTGTATAATTTTCATTTTATAGTGTGTGTGTGTAAAAACCATCTGCAGATAAGCCTGTTTTGCTGTAGCTGTATCACAGCTCTTCAGTGCAGCTAGATTAACCCTTTTGCCTCAAGCTAGGACTGAAACCCGACTGATTTGATATATAGGTAATGATGTCAAATCCATAAACAGAGAGGATAATCCAAATAGATCCATATAATATAAATTATTAAAGAGATAGGTCTATACATGGAGCTCAATGATTACTATCCAGAGCAATATGATATACAAAAAGGAAAAACTCAGTGCATCATTTAAGGTGCTTTAGTGAATACACATATTTGAGTAGACATTTTTGTTTAAACAGAGTAATTGAATAACTGACATTTATCCACCTGGCTTCTGGCTTTTTCATGAGTCTTTAATAAAGAAAACGTATCTTTTGTCCAGGTTCAAGCCTGTGTTTTTCTTGTATAGAGAAAACTACCATATCCTTGCATAATGATATACTACTCAGATACAAAGGACATGACACTGAAGCAAAGCTCAATTATTAGTATGAAGAGAACACATCTCTTGTTAAGATCATTTGAAGTCCATATCTGCTAACTTTATTTTTGTATCAAAACAAAGTAATTCCTAAGGAATTAATGGATTTTTACTCAAAGATTATTTCTTATTAAAATAATTGTTATATTTATTAGATACTTGTGATAGATGCTAGAATTATAAGAGATTGCTGAAAAGTAATTGCTAATAATGATGCCAAAATTCTATTGAAAATCACATCATCATACTTGGTGAAGTTTTTTGTTTTTAATCTCTCTTAAGTGATTTGAAAGTATATTTGTAATATTATATGTTATAATATTTATGACATTATTTAGTTCCTTTCATTCTTTATGGAACATAAGACTCCTTTTAATGCCATATACAAGGAGATGCTAATAGTAGGAGTTTCAGTCAGAATTCAGATCTACAAAAGCTCTACAGTAGGATGTATACACACTTTTAGGATACTATGATCCAGTTTGAATTCAGTTTCCCTCTAGACTTGTTTCACCCAAGGCTATAGAAACTGGTCTGTCTTACTATTTTACCCATAGCTGGTGGTAGAAGAGATAAATTTATATCTTTCCTAAGGGTATTAGCATGAAAATGAATGTAATAAACTCTAATGGAATTCGAACAAAGCATTCAGATTCTTCAATCCGAGCTGCTGTTACTTCATTATTCCACTATGCCTCCAATTTATAACATTATGTGATTAATAAGAAAATAAATATCTAAAAATTTCATAAGTGCTTAATGTTCCAATTCAATTATATTGCTCTCTACCTCTCTCTTTCTTTCACACACACACACACACACATATATATATATATATATAGAAGGAAATTACTGCAAAAGTAATTCAAACTTACCAAAAAGGTAGCTTTTACAATTCCACTTATCCTATCGGCACAATGCTTCTATGACGGTCTTTGGGAATCCAATTCGTAAAAGTTCAAATAATCTATCGGGGTCATCAGGAGAGAATGTGCACCGTTTCGGGGCCTTCCTCTCTACGGTTTTCATTGCACACCGGCCCCCCTCACTGATGTGAGGCCCCATTGTATTTTACCAACCGTTTCAACGAAAAGCAAAAATGATTTTAAAATAAACGGTTAAAGAGAAAAATATTTTCACGTTTTTCTCCACGTTTGCGCGACAAAGTTAGCATATTGTTCTATTACGATATATTCCACGTCGCGTCTCTCTTTTTCCAAATCCACATGGAACCATTTTCTGCTAACTCTATTAATTTCTTTATACTGCGGGCTCTGTTACGGCCTTTTATTCCTATTTCACCCAAAAATTTGTACAGGGTGCTTGACGCAAATCCTCTTGCTCCAATTTCCACGGCCTTAATGCTTACACTATAACCTTCTTTTTCCAGCTGTGATTTTAAATCGTCGTATTTACTTTCTTTAAAATCATGGCTCTGTTCCATTCGGCTTTCATAAGGAATTGTTAATTCCACTAAAATAATGTTCTTATTTGAGAACAGAACAATATCTGGTCGAAAACCCTTTTTTGAGATTATTTTTGGTTAATTGATACTCCAGCCTTTAAGGTCTGCAGAGACTTCCCAATCGTTACCAGATTTAAGAAGGTTTTGTCCAAGTGTAGCTAAGTTTTTGGGCTGTTTAGAAGAGGCATAAATTCTTCCTCCTTTTGTAACAAATTTTTGGGTTGACTTCGAAGAATCAGGCTTCATATACTTTTTTATGACTCTGACCAACTCATCCAAAACATTATTATGTCTCCATGTATATCTTCCAATGGCCAGAGCTGTCTTACAGGAACTAAGGACATGTTCTAATGTCTGAGGTTTTTCTTTGCACAAGGGACAAGTTGGATCATTTTCTTTTTTCCATTTCACTAGGTTGTTTTTAGTCGAAAGCATATCATACGTAGACCGTATCAAAAAATTCAACCTAATAGGAGCCATTTGCCAAATATCTTGCCAATTAAGAGATTTCTGTAGGGCTTGCTCCCAGTTTGTCCATTGGCCTTGTTGCGATTGTTGAACACCTTTTAAGAGTCTTTTATCATCCTCGTCGTTCCTTACATCCTGGATGACCATGTTTCGGCGATCCTTCCCAGACGTTTTCGACCACCACTGGTTCTCAATTCTTCCTAACCCTTGAGTTCCAGCTTGAGTGTATCCAATGACTTCTTTGAAGGCTAGATGGTCGTTAGCACTTTTTATTGTGTCTCTGACCTTCCACTTTCTGCCTGTTTTTAAAGTAGGATTTAACGATCTAACTACTTTATCCTTTGAGTCATCTAACATCAATTGTAGCCTGATTTTATCGGATTTGAATTCTTCTACAATTGACTTAAACGGCAGTTTTAATTTTGCCTGTCTACAATACAACGCAATATCAGAGAGACCTGGAGGTAAACCCAACCATTTTCGAATATATTTATTTATTACTCTCTCCATTGTCTCTACTTGATTTATGCCAAATTCATACACAAGAAGGGGCCACAAAAGCATAGGAATAAATACGTGTTGAAGACACCACACCTTGTATTTTCCTTGGAGCGGACACAAATTGATTTTATTAAGACCCTCTTTTAAAGCCTGACATGTTTCCTTAATTTGGTTGGAATCATTTATTTGGTGATCATACCAACGGCCCAAACTTTTAACTGCTTTCTCTGTCACAGTAGGTATTCTTTGTTTCCCTACTTCGAAATTTATATTTTCTTTTAGTTTTCCTTTCCTAAGAGAAAGACTTCTAGATTTGTTAGGTTTGAATGCCATTCTGCACCAACCTATCAAATTGTCCAATAAGCTTAACAGTTTGCGCGTCGAATCTTCCTTACTCGAAAGGATCGTAGTATCGTCCATAAACGCTTTTATTGGTGGTATTTGAACACCCCCACCTAGCTCTACAAAAGCAGCCTTGTTTTCTGCGGCTTTCAGAATCAGTTGCATTGCTAGAACAAAAAGTATGGGTGATACCGTACAACCCATTGCAATGCCAACTTCTAGTTTATTCCATTTAGTGGTGTACTCCTTCGTTGTAAAGCGCATGAGAAAACCATCAAAATAGGCTCCTAGCATATTCGATATTTCCTCTGGAATATGGAATAATTTTAATGCTAATTTTATCATTTGGTGGGGTACCGATCCATACGCATTAGCAAGATCCAACCAAATCACATCCAAATTTTTCTTATTTGTTTTTGCTCTTTTTATTGCCTCCCAGATCATGTTTCCGTGTTCCAAACAACCAGCTATTCCTGGGACACCGCCCTTTTGTACAGAAGTGTCGATATAATCATTTGCAAGGAGATATCTGGTTATTCGTGAGGCCAAAACTGCGAAAAATATCTTTCCTTCTACATTGAGCAGCGAAATTGGACGAAATTGTTTAATGTCCTTAGAGTTCTTTTCTTTTGGTATATAAACCCCATCTGCTATCATCCATTGACTGCTAATATGGCGTTTTCTCCAGGCAATATGTATATTTGTATGTAGCCATTTAAGAACGCTTGGACATTTTTTATATAGAAGAAAAGGTATTCCATTTGGTCCAGGTGAAGATTTATTTCTAGTTTTGAATATTATTCGTTTTATTTCTTCACGTGTGGGCGGTTTTGAATCAAATTTGATATTTGGTTCAATCGGCTGAAATAAATTATCATTATGGTCTAATGGTTTATGTTTATTTCGATCAGAGTACGTATTTCTTAAATGTTCTTCTAGAACATTTTGTTCCACTTTGAGTACTCCTGATCTAGGTTGATCAAATATGTTCCTTGCATATTTAAACGGTTCTCGAAAGAAACGCTCTTGTTCTTTTTTCCTCTTCACTCGTCTTTTTCTTAAATTTTTTTGTTTCAGGTCGTGCCAAATACTCATCAGACCTTCTTTTTCTTCACTATTAGCTGTACTGATTAGTTTTTTCAAATGTCTTTTCTTATTTCTAAGATCCAGCATCAATCTTTGCCGTCTGTTCTTCTTTGCTGGTGATTTATCCTTTGATTCTTTTACGCCGTAGATTTCCCTACAAACGTCATAGATGATTTCGCTACTTTTAATTAACCTTTCGTTATACTCCTTATTTCCTAGATGTTTACGAAGCTTATTGATTATGATGGTATCAAGCATAATCCAGGCTTCCGAGTTGGATGCTGATGGAAATTTGATTCTTGGTAATCTGGGTTGTGACACAAACTCTGGTTCAACAGCGTGGATATCCTCGGCACTGTGGTATGCATCCTGGCTTAGGTTTTCCGACGTCTTATCTGAGTATACAGAGCGCTGCTCCTGAACTGTTATTTGGGAATCACAACCCATCTTAGTCCGGTGAATCTTAGCTCCTTTCTGGGACCTGAATTTCCGACCGCAGACACATGGAAATTCCATAGAGTTTTCTCTATTCGTTAGTCCATTTCCAGTTCCAAATCGTTGTCGGGTAATCCGTTTGGGTTCATCATTCTCCCTCCCTTTCGGTGAACCATGAGGGCATTTTCCTTTAAGCTTTCGTTTAGCAATATTAAAATGAACTCTGGGTTGCTAGCCCGGTGAGATCATCTGGTCTTTCCCAGTGTCCCCTGTCTTTCCAGGTGTCATCTGGACTTTTCCCAGATGCCATTCAGTCTATTCCTGAAAGTCAACGGCCTAGCCATATGTCTGAAGAAGGAAATTACTGCAAAAGTAATTCAAACTTACCAAAAAGGTAGCTTTTACAATTCCACTTATCCTATCGGCACAATGCTTCTATGACGGTCTTTGGGAATCCAATTCGTAAAAGTTCAAATAATCTATCGGGGTCATCAGGAGAGAATGTGCACCGTTTCGGGGCCTTCCTCTCTACGGTTTTCATTGCACACCGGCCCCCCTCACTGATGTGAGGCCCCATTGTATTTTACCAACCGTTTCAACGAAAAGCAAAAATGATTTTAAAATAAACGGTTAAAGAGAAAAATATTTTCACGTTTTTCTCCACGTTTGCGCGACAAAGTTAGCATATTGTTCTATTACGATATATTCCACGTCGCGTCTCTCTTTTTCCAAATCCACATGGAACCATTTTCTGCTAACTCTATTAATTTCTTTATACTGCGGGCTCTGTTACGGCCTTTTATTCCTATTTCACCCAAAAATTTGTACAGGGTGCTTGACGCAAATCCTCTTGCTCCAATTTCCACGGCCTTAATGCTTACACTATAACCTTCTTTTTCCAGCTGTGATTTTAAATCGTCGTATTTACTTTCTTTAAAATCATGGCTCTGTTCCATTCGGCTTTCATAAGGAATTGTTAATTCCACTAAAATAATGTTCTTATTTGAGAACAGAACAATATCTGGTCGAAAACCCTTTTTTGAGATTATTTTTGGGTAATTGATACTCCAGCCTTTAAGGTCTGCAGAGACTTCCCAATCGTTACCAGATTTAAGAAGGTTTTGTCCAAGTGTAGCTAAGTTTTTGGGCTGTTTAGAAGAGGCATAAATTCTTCCTCCTTTTGTAACAAATTTTTGGGTTGACTTCGAAGAATCAGGCTTCATATACTTTTTTATGACTCTGACCAACTCATCCAAAACATTATTATGTCTCCATGTATATCTTCCATTGGCCAGAGCTGTCTTACAGGAACTAAGGACATGTTCTAATGTCTGAGGTTTTTCTTTGCACAAGGGACAAGTTGGATCATTTTCTTTTTTCCATTTCACTAGGTTGTTTTTAGTCGAAAGCATATCATACGTAGACCGTATCAAAAAATTCAACCTAATAGGAGCCATTTGCCAAATATCTTGCCAATTAAGAGATTTCTGTAGGGCTTGCTCCCAGTTTATATATATATTTATATATATATATATATATGAGAGAGAATAAAATTTAAAATTGACAAGAAAATTGATATTGCACCTTTCCCATCACAGTTCCATTCAATCTCATTTAAACACACATCGAGATCTTCCAGAACCTATCTGTGATATACTTGTTGATAATAGATACATAATAGCATTATCTGCATGCAAAAGAAGATTAATAATGATGGAGGCATTACTAAAAAGAGAGAAATCCTACATTTAATAACTTCAATTATGAACATGGTGACAACATGCTTACTGTGTTCGGAATTTAACATACACAAACTTTACACATGTTTATTTACAGGTAAAGCAAAATTAATTCTTGATAATAACTAAAAGTATAGCCAAAAGCACTCGAAAGTACAAAAACTTTTTATGATTCTTATATAATTTGAGTTCTGAAAAGAAAAAAATCATAACACATGAAAAATACATAAACTTAATGATAATACCTTGTCTGTCATTTTTAATGAAACTTGCATAAAAGAGATTGTTGCCCAAATATACTATATATACATATGATATTTGAATAAAAACTTGATACCACAGAATTTAAACAAAATTTTGAAGAGGTAAAACATTTTTTTAACAAAACCCTGAGAATCCTTTCAGCCAATACTTTATCAGAGGGTGCCATTGGCAAAAGAAATTGGTGCAATAATAAGATCTTAAATTATGAAGACAAACTGGAAAAGATGGACACAGTTGAAACACAATTAAAAATATTTTATTTTTAAGAAATAATCTATGAATAAAATACAAAAGACTTCAATGAGAGAAGCTTATGGCCATTGTACAGAAAAAGGGAAAATAAGATCTTTTTTTTTTTTTTTGCCTGCACAAAAAGAAAAAAGACTTACTGAAGGCCTATTGGACAGGAAATGGGAATGTAAAATGTTATCCTTTCACAGGGTTGGCCTGTGTACTTTAATACAGACAGATTCAAAGTCCACGTAAATGATAGTCAGACCAAGCCTTAAACAAAATGGAAAACCAGTTGTCTTCATATGCCTCAGCACAATCTGAATTCTCTATTAGGTACTAGCTGATCAAAGAGTCAGGCACAGCTTGGGTCATCCTTCTAAAATGACCTTTTTATATATATATATATATATATATATATATATATATATATATATATATTAATAATAATATTTATTAATAAATTATAACATTGATATGTTATAATATCACTACAAAAGTAGCTATTTTGTTTCGACACTTTTTGTGTCTTATCAAGTGATGTGGTTATTTCAAAATGAATGGCTTTAAAAGGTTAAGAACAAGCAAGACCGCTTTCATCAGGGAAGCATTATTGTATGTACAATGTGGACCAATCAGAGTAAAGCAACTTTTACTTTGGAGAATATGTGGTAAGACTTAAAATTAATCTTGGTGGGCATTGGTATTAAAATTTTATAAAATTAAGATCAGCATTATTAATTAACTATTATATCTACTAAATTTTTGTTGCTAAAAAAAAAAAAAAAACCATATATATATATATATATTTTAACAATTTCGTAGATTTAGAAAGTTATTAATATATTAGACGGGGGAGAGAAAAAGAACGCATACATGAATAAACTTACAAACATTCACATATGGAAAAATATTCACAAACATTAGTAAGAAAAAACATATACATAGTACTACTTTGTATTGAGCACTTTTTAAAAATAGTGTTTCTTTGGATGGGGAATATTATTCCACCCATACTTGGATATATATATATATATATATATATATAATTTCATTTTGCTAGAACATGTATAAATCTGGACAAACAAGTGTTTTGTATTCCAATTGGTAAAAGTTTTACTGCTTTTTTTATATTAAAGAAAAGTTCGCACACTTCAATTTTCTCATCATGGAATAGGGTTTACGACTTACAGCTAGAAGATCGATGAACTTGTATAAGGTCCTTAGAATTGAGAGATATTTTTCAAAGATATCTTCAGTAGATACATTCATTCTGTTCAGTTTTTATACTTGGTTTAATACTGTTATTATTTTTTTCTATAATTGTTATCTAGTATTTAGATTGATGAAGTAAATATATTTTATCAATGAGCACACATGAAATTCATGCTACATTTAATGTTTTAATGACCCATATAAAGTCAAAAAATGAACCAGAGTTTCAGAAGTATATTAGAAAAATAATTACATATGCTTTTATGAATAAAGTTTTATTAAGGATGACTTAAATTTGAAAAGACTGACACTGCTACAATGTACATTATTAAAACTGAATGAGATGGGAGTAAAAATTTATCAGCCTGTTCAAAATGGAATTAAAAATATCTTGATACTGGTTCAGATTGAGGAAAGTAGCTCAGACTGAGAACTTTTCATTTCACTTTTTTTTTTATAAAGAAGAAAAATAGCCCAGCTTTTGGAAAAATATATATTTTTATATGAATTTTTAGTTATTGATCACTATGTGTATTAAAAATAACATCAACAAAAGAACAATCTTTTTTTAAGATAAGATACATTGTTTGTTCTGGTTGTCTTTACTTTCATTAGTAGAAAGTTTCGTTGAAATTAAAATTGAGATCTTAATTTTGCCAAAAGGTCTTTATTTATTTATTTATTTTTTTTCTCTCTGTGTAACTAATTTGTGATCAGCATCTCCATTAAATAAATTATAAAGAAATGGAATAAATAGTGCTTCTATTTTTAATTTGGAAAATACCTCCAAGTCAAGGGTGGTTGTTAACAAAAAGTCAACATTTAAACTGATTTGTGTGTTGAAGCACTGAATAAAATGCAAGAGATAGTAAAAAAAAAAAATTCTCAGCCTAATCAAGAAAGAAAAAAATTGGTATTTGGTCAGATTTGATGTTTTTATAGATGGTAAAATATTTAACAAAATATTTAACTCCCTCTAAGTATTTCCTGCATAATGAATTGTGTTCTTTTCTAATTAGGATGGCATTTATAAAATCTAAGTTATGTGCAAGTTTAAACATACATCAGATTTTACTATATTCCTAACTTATAAAATCCACTAGCAGTATAGCCTGGCATTGCCCGGGTGTAATGAAAGCTTTTAAACTAATCCATGGTCCTGGAGCTCAGACTCTTTGGACGTTGGCACGAAAGACTAAAAAGCAATAATTGTTTCCATTTAAAGCGAAACCGGAGACTGAAAGAAAAATGAATGGATGTAAGTCAAATTTTGATTTCCTGGTATCGATATCAAATTTTCTGCACTATTGTAAGAACTGCAACCTTGACACTTCTGAATATCGTTTCTTATGTCTTTGTCTATGAGTGTATCAAATTTGATTAAAATCAGACCACTCCTTCTATAACCCAATTTTTTTCGATTATCGATTTGCAATATTTATCAGGGGAACCTCGACACAAAACCTAGCTAAGAACACTCGTAGACGCTTATAGTACAACTGTGTAAATTTTCTGGAAAATCAGTTCAGCTGTTTCAGAGTCTATAGGTAGCAGATACAAAGACACAGGCAAAGTTTCATTTATAAATAAGTTTAGATACTCAAATAATCTAAGATATTTCTACCTACAACCACAACTAGTGTAACTTAAATTCTTTCACTCTCACACAGAACATCCCTAATCAAAATAAGGCCAAGCACCAAACATAGATGAAAGGGTCTACTACATGTACATATGCACACAAATGCTATTTGGCAGGAGAAATGCATGTGATGTCTACTTAACCAATAAAAAAATAACACAAAAATAAAAATTTTCTTTTATCCTTATTTAATTTTCTGATGAAGCTTAAATAAAAGTGAAACATTAATTTTATAAACATTTCCTATTTGTTCTTTATATGTATATATACTAGCATCATAGTCCAGTGTTGCCCGTGCAACTAAGAACATTTTTTAATTAGATGATTAATGCAGCATGTTGTAATTTCTGAGCACTTGTAGTCACCGCCTCATTTTAAAGCTCAGTCATATAAAAATATAATTATATAAAAAAATTGTTGTTTAAAAATTGTTATAAAATTCCATTAAAAAAAATCTATTTTCTTTTGCTTTATGTAAACATGAGTTGATGTTTTGTGTGACGTTGTGAACAACATAGCGTTTGTTTTTGTTTCAAAATTACAGGGGAAAATATTTACATTTTTTGTTGACTAAATGAATTTCAGAAATTTTCGAAGACTATTTAAAAATGTAGACATTTAATTTTAGAAGAAAAAGTTACATTAATGCCACATGAGTTACAGACAGTTGATTTCCTGCATGAAATATTTAGCTAAAAAAAGCTTTATTTTTTTTTTAATTTTATTTTCTGAAGTATGAAATATTAAAACATCAGAATAAAAAATTAAATCTAAAGGCTCTTTTTTTTTTTTTTTTTTTTTGTTGCATTTGGTACGTGTGATTTGATTTCTGTGACGTAATCTAGCAACCATCTTAAATCTTAGATGTTTTACAGAGCAACTGTAAACAATCAGCTCCATTGGCCAAAAAGTACGAAAGGGCAAATTGCTGAACTTTTCAAGTTTGACTTCCCTGTAGATATGCATCCGTAGAAAGTTTGAATGGTGTAGCTTAAAAAAATGTAGGCGTGTATAGATTACAGTCACATACACTCACAGATTGCCTTTTATATATATATATATATATATATATATATATATATATATATATATAATGTGTGTGTGTGATTTTGTATATATACATTGTCATGCAAGAAAGGCAGTTATTAGATAATCTGATTTGGAAATCTAGAATAGAGTGGTCGGCTAAACAACTTTCAACAGATCGATAAAATGGAACGCTTTTTGTCATTTTAGTTTCATACTGATACCATCACTTAAATGAATCATAGTGATTCAGTTCCACTCAGTCTAGACCACTTTTCTTCTCCTGAGCTAGGCCTTTGTTTTCTATATCCACCCTGCTTTCTTTGACAATTGGAACCATTTTCAAGTTTCAGTTAAGACTTTTTGTTCTGTTCGTATCAACAGAGTATTTTACATTATTACTTCAGACCCCAGATGATACATTCAAGTAATGTTTAAATAACATTTTTTTCAGTATACATTTGCAATACTGGGTGGTTAGGAGCAATCAGTTTATTTTTATGAAATTTTATATGTAAACTTTACATAACCTTATTTTATTCTCTCTCTCTCATGTAGTGTGTATTTATTTTATAGTCTTAAAATTGTAATGCTATTTAGTGCCGAAATTGCTGGTGTTGGTGTTTTTTGGTTTTTCAGTAGTTTCCTTGTAGAAACACATTGTAGCCTAGCAGATTTGTTTTTTGTCATAAAGTGCTCGATATCAAAGATAGTGTTAATAAAATTCATGTGGAGAAGTTTGTCACTTAGCTGAACATTGTTATTTTAATAATTTTAATTTTATTTTATATATATATATATATATATATACAAACACACAGACAGAAAATCTAAGCAAGAACCAACAACCTGCCATGGTTTCACCCAATGGCTCATCAAGGAAATTGGCCATTTTCCCTGATAAGCCATTGGGCGAAACCATGGTAGGTTGTTGGCTCTTGCTTAGATTTTCTGTCTTTGTTTTGAGCGCTTTAGTGTTAGGGTTTTCATCTTGGGTTTTTTTTTTTTTTCTTTTTTATGAGTGCTTGACTTTTTGTTTGTGTACTTCGTTTGTTTCTTTTTTTACTTCCCCTTCTTTTCCCTCCGAGTTCGTTCTCAGTGGGTTGTACAAGACAATTTAAATTATAGCTTTAATTAATTTAATTAATTTAGTTTTGGCAGAGTTCTGTTACTATTGGTATTGTTGTTGCTATAGTTAATATTATTATTATTATTATATAGGAATGGAATGTTCCTGTGCTCTTAAATACATGGGCACTATTGGGGTAGAGTAATAATACTGACTAGCAGTTCACTAGCACTGTATCTACTTCACACAGTATGTGAGTTTTGTACTTGGCAATATATCATTATTCCCAACATCCATTTTGGTGATAACTCATGCAGTAACATTTTAAGGTTGCAACAAATATATATGAGAAAGTGAACCAAGTCTTAAAATTTGATGAATGAATAACTACTTATGTAATAAACAAAAATTGATAAATAGAAAAATGAAATATTGACAGCTAAAAAAAGCCAAACCCATTCAAACAAAAAAAAAAATTGAATGTTTGTGTCTAAACTAGCAGTTAACACAAAAACTGGAATCAGCAAATTCAAATTCTAACTGTTCACTTCAGATAAATGCCACTGGGAAAAGCATGCACCCCTCTCTTTCTTCTCCCTTAGCTATGGGTTAAGTAAGCATGTCAAACTGGTTTTTTGAGTCTCGGTGAGCAATTAGTCTTTGAGAAAGGGAACTCTGAATTCAGAACCATAGTGAAAGCAATGGGGAAACTACTCAGCTATCTTTCTCAAGAACAAGGTGGCATTGCACAGTTTACTGATAGTAAAGAAAAGGAAGATCTAGAGAGCTGTGATTATTTACATCCTGAAGAAGCACACCACTTAAAATGAGTGAAATAAACAAGGAGCCAAGTTTACTTTTGATATTTTCATATTTCTTTGCTCCGATTTTACAATGGGATTTACAAACAAATGACTTCAGTTTTAACTGAAGACATTAAGAAATGTCTTCACTTGCTCTCCTCCTTGCTGAATAAATACCACTTCAAAACATTTTCTTGATACCAAAAAAAAAAAACCTGAATGCTAGTGTAATCTGGATTTTATATATTTTAATCTATTGTTTATTTTCATACTGATTAACTCACTGATAAGACAGATGTACATCAAAGTGAATCTACCAAAAGAAGTTACTGATGGCCAAAAAAAATTATTCTTGATACCCTATTGGATTGCTGATATTCTATAAAGTATTTGGGTAACAGAGAGAATATACAAAATATGTTTCATTTACTGTGTTGGTGATGGAATAGCATCTTCATTAAAACCAACAAGTTTTGGGTAATGAGTTAGGAAATGTTTCCTTCTTCAAATACTATAAACCCAAGCAAAAATTATAAAAGCACCACACTTACAACTTGCTTTTTCTTTTTCTTTCTTTTTTTCTTTTCCTACAAGCAATTAAATTAATTGCATACATGACATAAAATATTAGTTTTAATAGCTGAACATTCTGGCATCATGATATATACCACAAGCAAATTACATTATTTGAATTAATAGCTTCTTTTTTTTTTTTAAGAAGAAAAGAAATATAGAATGACTTCATAATTGTATTTCTAATACTAGTGCTAGTTTGATTATGCAAATTAGTCTACAGTTAAAAGTGAGTGCTTGCAGACCCTAATTAACTGTTAGACTTGGCTAATTAAAAGGAAACATGATTCCAATAAGGGAGCATTCAGTTAAAACAATGGAAAGGATTATAAAACTCCTTCAAAATTCAAGAAGGAAATCAAACATGAGGTGTAATAAAAGATGTTGGTTGGTCTCAGTTTTGTCTAAAATTTGGTGCAAGTATTAACAAAACGGGGAAGGTTATAAAAAGGGGGAGAAGCATACATGGAAACAGGAATCAATATTTGTAAGAACCATAAGAAATTAGCTGAATTAAAATAGGATTTATATGGAGAAAAGCTAAAACACCTGCATTAACAATTGAACAGAAGAAAAATTACTGTGGGCTAGAGAGAATCAATATTGCTGTGTGTGTGTTTTTTTGGTTTCATGATTTAGAGAAAATGTCATTCACTGATGAATCTGCTTTAGCTCAGTTGATAATGCTGGAACCACTGTTAATTTGGTGCCATTTCAATCAAAAGCATCAAAATTTTAGTTTCTAAAGAAAAGTTTTATATCAGGTAAAGGACAAGGAAATATAAAAACTATTTGGCTGTCAATGCATATAAAATAGTTTGAGTGGTAATAAATCACTTTTTAAGATAATACATTTTGTTGTACCAGAACAGTGTGTTAATGCTTTTCTTCAGAAAAGACATTAACTTGATGATATGGTCAGCAAACAATTGGAAATTTCAAAAAGGTTTTCATAGCAAATCTACATCCTGCAAAACTAATTTATCAACTGTTTTTTCAAAAAAGTTGGAATTAGCAAAACCAAAAGTATTTTTTTGTTATAAAATCTCTGGCTTAAAGAATTCAAACTCTATTTAAGATCTATGGAGAAGCAACAAAGTGCTAATGGTTTTTATTTTGTCAGTGTTGAGGAGTATAAAGTTTCCCAATATTTCTTAGTTTTTTTGTTTTTTTTTGTTTTTTTTTGTCTTGGGGAAAATTATACTATTCATTAAAATAATAGCATTTAATTTGTTTGTTTTATGGAGCTAGAATGTTCATCTCTTAAACAATGTCATGTGATTATTTGTTATGATATGGAAAGAAAGGATAAAAGAAAAAACCCTAGGGAATTTGTCCTTGAAATGCAGTTCTCCCATGATTTTTACCAGGTGGGAAACTAAGAATCAGAAAGAAACAACTGAAATTACTAGGGTACTTAATGAAAAAAGAGAACATGGAAAACTTGACACATGCAGGACAAATTGGGTAGGGGGTGGTGACCAGTGTTAGTGGACCACCTGCCTGGTACCTTATGTGAATAGATGGCTGAACAAGGAGTGGGAGAGATGGTAAAAAGACAAACCTTACTAAGAGCTACAATGGCTAAGTTGTTGTAGAGAGCCATGAGCTGAGGAGACATGGCACATTACACAAAAAATGTATCTATAAAAATTTATATGGCTTTCTTATTTTGGTAAAAATCCTTTTGGGACACATAATAGAAAAACCCATTATTACAAGTAATTCTGACAACAGATAAATAATTTTGGTTATGTAGTTGATTTGTTTGCTTGTTTTCCTCATTGATTATTTCAAATTTCTTATCTATGACACCATCAGTTTGTGAGAAGCAGAAAATATGGCCAATAGACAAATTAAGTCTGGCATACATCCAAATGTTGATGACCTTTTTGTCAGTTCTTACTGATGGGGATTCTAACTTGGATAAAGTGTTCACTCAGTAGGTTACTGTTAGCTGACCTTTACGTGTATTTCTTTTGTTTCTTCTCAATAATTTCCCACTTCTATTTGTACTGCCATTGTTATATTATCTATTTCTTTTACTTTCTCTTTTTTTTTATCCTAAATCACTTCTTTTTTTTTCTTCTTTTTTTTAAATTCATTTAGCCTAATGAAACATTTAATAGTCAGAAATTATTATGGCACTACTTAAATTAAGTTTTGTTCTTTTAAAAAAAAATGAAATAAATTTTGGGAGAATAGCCTTCATTAAATTATCCTCTGCCCTTGATATTTGTCAATAAAAAAAATTTATCGATGTTTTTTGTTCTATTGATATTGCCCCTTTTTCGAAATTTATAATGGTGCATAATTATCAGTGATGCAAGCAGTTTCAAACTTGACATTTTTGGATTTGGGCTTATTTTGTTTTACGGCATATCAGTATCAATGGGTTATTTACTGCCAACAAGATTTTTAGGGTAGGTTCAAATGAATAGAATCTCTTCTTTGTAAGAAATCAGTTTGTAGAAGATTAGGTTTTATTGGCATAACTTTTGTAAAGAGGGTTTTTATTGAGTCAAATGTATTATGGGTAATTCTTTTCTTAAAAATGATATTTTTACTATAAAAATGTATTTCTATACTTTCATAATGTTAACTATTTACCCATAGTAAGGACCCTAACAGGTGTTAACACCCAGATCAGAGTAGACCTGGTAACAAAACAAAATGTGGTTCTATGCTCCTTAAAACCTCCCGATCAGAGCCCTTGCTGCCAGATGTAGTTTGTCATACCCAGGAGAATTGATATTTTTAAATTATGAGGTCAGTGGTCAATTTGACACTGTATTTATCTTTATAAACAGACTAAACACACACACACACACTCTGTTTTTTTTTTTTGTTTTTTTTTCTGACAAATATTATTAGAAAAAGTTCTAATGAATAGTAATCTACAAAAATTCTTAAAAAAAATAAATAGTGCCATTAGGGTGGCACAGAAGTTCCTAATTCTCTTTTCTTTTTTTTTTCTTTTTTTGCATAATGTTAAGAAATGTTAGTGTCTTTAACTTGATTTTTTACTGCATATGTAATCCATCAGCTATAGCACAGAATTTTACAAGTTATAGGAAGAATTCTAAATCTAGGAAAACTGGTTTCCTATGAACTGACGGAAAGGTACTTCAATCAACATTTAAATGCTTGTATTTCTTTCTCGTCTTCCTTTGTAAAGGAAAAGGTATCTTTGCACAATGTCATTTTAGTGATGACAAATGAATTTATTATGTGAATCCAAAAATGAAAGTTTTGATAAAGTCCAGGACAGCTTTTATCATCACCAGCTAAGTGGAATTAATCTACTGGAGTACGTGTAGATATTATGAGTTTGGTGGGATTCAATGGGACTTCTCTATTATGGATTACTAAAACCTGGATAGGCTGTCTCTGTGAAACATGGCAGGAAACCAGTAATTTTCTAGAACAATTCATTGCAAGAGAAAATATCTTTCTAGATAAAGAAGTCAGCTGATAAGTTTGCTTCTATGACCAAGCAAACAAACATGTAGCTGAGTTAGGAAATTCTTCCACTTAGAAGTATATTCTCAAAACCTGTTATATTCAAAGTGCACCACACAACAATCTTGTCTGGTAAGCTTTTCAAACAAACTCAAGATATCAAAATTTTCTTGAAAATGATTTTGTTGAAATGATTAAGGAAACTTTGGCATCAACCACTTCTTACTAAATTTGTCATCTCTGTTAAGACTTATTGCTGCATTGTTATAACATTGTTGCCAGTGTTGTCTCATTTCAGAGTGGGAAAAATACTAAATGTTTACCTATTTGTTGAGCATTTAGGCACAAAGCAATTTCTTATGGGCACTGTCATTTGGGTTTCAGTGTGATACCCTGCCAGACTAAGCTAAATGACCCACCTTCAGCTCAATATAAAGAATACATCACAAAAGAGGCTGTATTGTTTGCTACTATTTTTTTTACTGATTTGGAAATAGCACTAGTCAATAATAAAACAAGATAGGAACTGACATCTCATTTTTTTAATGTCAACAGCAAGCAATGTATGTTTGATAGAGATGGGTAAATATCTTCACACCTGTAAAAGTGGTATTTTTTTTTTTTATCAATCTAAATTCTCAGCATTTCCGTAATAAGATTGTGGATTACTTGTGATAATATTGTGAACATTGTCTAGAACAATAATCAAATAGAAAACTTTTTATTCTTTAATGTTATTTGCTTATGATGAAAATGTATGTGGTTTGGACCTTTGCTATGGTAACAGAGCTAAAGTATAGTAAAGCCACTTAGCACAGATTGGCTATGAATTCTGTTGTCCATGCACACTAAGTTATAAGGTACTCAGTCATTTCTGTTGCTTATAGCAGTTCTTGGAAATAAAGTGTGTAGAGTGTGGTTGTCTCACCAGACCACAGATGTTCTATCAGTGACCATGTTTTGTGCAACAGTTTCTGGTCAAGCACAACTTTCTGCAGGTCTGACAATCACTATATTCCCCAGATCTTGCACCTTGCAATTTTTTTTCTTTCCAAAATTTAAGATGTGAAAAATCCAAGAGAATGCAGCCAGGTGATGGCTCACTTATCCCAAAAAAGAAGTTCCAGGAACACTTCCATAAACGGATACTATGGCTTCAGAAAGGAACTACTTTGAAGAAGATTAAATGCCAAATTGATATGTGTTGTAGTTTTCGTTTTATAGCACTGATTCTGATACTTTTTGATTCAACTTCATATCTGTTTCTTTTGTTTTAATTTAAAATGCATTGAGAAATGTTATGCTTTGATTCAAAGATCTGTTAATCACGGAAAAAAAATGATCATCCTTCTTAGTTTACTAACCTTTGAAAAAAAAAAAAAAGAAAATAGCTAAAGGTCATATTCAACTATAAGTAAAAGGCCTCTGTTTATGAAATTGATATATATTCCACTCAATGATATTGAATTTGCCCACCCAAACTAGCTAATGATAAAAAGAAGATATTGTCTCAAATCCTGTCAATATCCAATGAATCGTTTGAACTGGCATTCTTGCCTTTCATGAAAATATTAGCCAAAATAACTCATCAAATAGTTCTAACTCTACCAAATCAAAAAGAAGTTTTACCTTTTAAATTCTTTAATCTTATGATTATTGAAATGTTACAATTCTATTTCTAGAATCTACTTAAAAATCTGTTTGGTACTCTATAGATATCTACTATAAAATTATATCATAAAGTAGCAATTTAAATTATTTGTCTAACATTGTCCTTTTCATGCACAAAGATTGTACAGACTTCAGTGTATGCAACAGTCTTTTTTGTACATCTTTATTTTCAGCAATAACATTACACACACACACACACACACACACACACACACACACACACACACACATTCTTTTATACTTAGTATTTTTGTACTAGTTATGTATAACTTCTATCCAACTGTTATTACTGCTTTCATTTTGCACCCTTCTCTAAATGTTTTTTTTTACCCTTCTTTGTCATAATTTTTAGAGTTCTTTGCTGCTACACAATAAATGATGTTATTTCCTCAAAGAATAATCTCTTTATTTGACTTTTATTATATTCTTCATCAAAATAAAAAAATTATTCAGTCTGAAAAAGAAGTCATCTTTCTTTCCCTTCAGGCCATGCTTGCATAACAGCTTTCATGACAAACTAGCCATTGCTTTTCTGTGTGATATCCGTTATAAACTGATGAAATAGAAATTTATAAAAGCATTATATTCTTGGTGAGAATAATTAGTTTTATGAACAAATGCTTTAATAGATTTACAAGATTTCATTATCTGGCTGTTTCTCATATTTTAATTCTGGAAATAATAGATTTATGTAATTGAATAACGAGTATAGTACCTGAAAATAAAATGCAAGATTATGAATTGTTATTGTCTAGGGTCAAAGCATTACTCCCAGGCTTTGCTTTGGATCAGAATATAGTATCTGTACAACAAAACATGAACTTTGAATAATGTGTCACCAATTTTTATTTATATCTACAACTTGTTGAAAAACAAAATTTAAAAATATAGTATTAAAAGTAAATGCACACAGCTTGTTAGCTGAGTTTGCCAAAATTTGTTCAATTTTTTTTTTTTACTGATGTATCTAAAGATATAGTGAAAACTAAAGTTGACACCAAATGACAACAGTTTGTTTGATTCTTGAATGCAATCTTTTGCATTCGAGCATCAGACTATTGTCACTTGGTGTTAATTTCACTATCCAATTTACATTTAGATACACTCTATCTCTGATATTGAGTAATTTTACCCATAAATATCAGTCAGTTAAGTGCCATACATGATTTATGTTTGGGCAAACATGTTACTTTTGAGAACATGACTGACTAGGCAGAATATTTTTCCATGAAAAGTTGCCATTTCTTCCTGTGGTAGACTGATTGCCAACCAAAGCTAAAGAACCCAATCTGTCCTACTATTCAACCCATACCTGGAAGAAGAGATGGATTCATACCTTTCTCAAGATTATTTGCACATAAGTGAATGCAACAAACTCAACTGGAATTCAAACTCAGCTCTTGGACTTCTCATTTTAAGCCTATATCCATTGTACCACAATGCCATCATACTCATAAATATAGCAGAACATAAAATTATATTTTTATCATACGTAAGTGTGTGTATTTCATTAAAAAATGACTAACAGGTACTGTAGTTAAGATTTTTTATTTTCTAGATATCAAATGTCTTGTGTGCTCGAGCACTTTCAGCTATAATTTTAGCCATTATCAAGGATGAATTTTATTTTTAACTGAATGTATGTGTTATCTCCCTTGATCTGGAGTTGTTGCATATAAATAATCACCATATTGGTTAGCACAGACTCTTAACAGTATGGATTGTTTTATGTATGTATCTAGAGTTATAGGAATGTTGTATTTTCCAAACACAATCGGCATATTGTGGCTATGTTTTTAGTTGATACTATGTTGGCTTTTTTTTTTAATTATTGCTATTATAATGCTTCCATTATTTTTTATATGTGAATGATGTTATTATATTTGTATTATCAATTAAAATTTAAAATAGAATTCTTCCTTGATAATGACTAATCATGTGGACATACAAAACATTTGTACAATTTTTATATAATTTATGTCCAGAAACGAAAAATATTTATAAGACATGAAAAATTAAAGAAAAAACTTAACCACTGTACCTTATCAGTCATTTTTAATATATATATATATATATATATATATATATATATATATTGAAATTTAGTGCATCCAAAATGAAACTGCTCACTATTAATCATGTTAAAGAGTCTTTTTTTTTTTTTTTTTTTTTTTTTTTTTTTTTTGTCATCAGCTTGGCTGATGTTAAACTCACCGCACCTTCTTGGTTTCACGTTTTTTGCCAACATGAAGTGGAACATTTGAATCAATTGCTAGGTCTGCTGCTAGAAGATTATGTACACTATGTTGTGCTAAACAATTCTTGCTAAAATCTATCTTGCATGTTGTACCATTCATCTTTGCATCAAATATTACTGCCACATTTAGTCTGAGGCTTGTGATATGTGCCTAGAGATTCTTGTCAACATCCAAAGAAGCATCTCCATTTCAGTCATTTTCACCCAATCATAATGTATCTTTTATGCTTTTTCTATAAAAATGTTCATGGTAATTGTCCTGATGTGATTTCTCTTTTTGGTATCCGAACATCACAAATTTAAGCATAGTACTAGATTAGCAGCTAGGTCTCATAATTTTATAGTTGATATTTCTAGTTGTAACCTTAATTTTCATGCTAATGGTTTCTTCTCCCAAACTTCTTGCTTGTGAAACTCTCTCTGGGCTTTTTGCTATTCCTCACAATCTTCAAAAATTTAATGCAATGTTACTCGTGATCTGTTTTCTTGAATCCTGTTCATTTATTGTCCTCTGTTTTTTATTTCCCTTCCAGTAACCCATTGCATTTTAGTGGCTTTTATCACCTTGCTTTGCACGAGATCATTAAAAAACAAAAGGAAAAAAGGGGATTATTTGATCATGCTAAAACTGCATTGAAACAGCTGGTTGAATCAGTAAATTTTAAAATGAAAATAAAACATTTTTAGCTGAACAAGTTGCTCACTAAATTTTCTTTGTATCTGTTTCATCTGACAGAAAAAGTATTCTCTGCCTCATTAAATATGCTTGAATATCTGTGATAATGGTGTTGTTTGGTGAAAATTTGAGATATTTTATGCGGGATAAAGCAAGAGAGGAGAGCCGGGATGATGTAAGTTAACAAATGGCAAATAAATTAATCTCCATATTGACATCTATGATAAATGTCTTTAAAAAAAATAAACCTTGATGGTTATTTTGTATGGTAGTTGTCTACATACTGAAAGTACAGCTGTAAATCAAGTTGTTATAAAGCAATTATAGACTTGTTACAGCTATATTTTTTATATTTATGGCCTATTCATTTTATTGATTTGCCTTATGATGAAAAATACCTTAATGAAACATCATTTTTATATCTTTTGGTTTACAGTATTCTTTTATCTATTTTATATGCTATACATGATGATAGAAAAATAAAATAACATGTTTTACACAAATATAGTGTAAATACAAAAATGACATTTGCATAAAACCTTTTGAGTATTGTTCCTCATCCTCTAAGAATGGATAAGTTGGTGGGGGTTGACAACAATCAACTCTTTTGGATTGTATAAAGGGTTCAGTTTAGAATTTTAATGTTACTCAGTATGCAGATGCCTGAGGGTAGCCACAGAGTATGGTAACTGAAACATTGTGCATATAACAATCAAGATAAATATAGGAGTCCGGTAATGCACATAATGGTTGGATTTATTTTGGCTAATATAGGCTGCAGCCCAAAGACCCCAAGATTAAAAAAGCCTTCTAGTTATGGGCTCCTAATTTAGCTAAAAAAATTAAGTATCTAAGAACAGAGGATATTTGTTTATTTTCAGATTGAATAAGGATCCTCTGAATTGAAACAATTTAGAGTATTTAGAGTATTTATTTGAAGTGGGTCTTTAAAATTTTATGGAGCCACATATATATTGTCTGTATCTATATATTTGATTTCTCACCATGATACAAGTAATCTTTCATTACAATGTGATATAGCCACGAGTATGTTATTTCCTATCTAATCTTTATTAGCAATTTGAAGTAGATAATTTTAAAAATAAGTATAATTAATTTTTTTCTGTGGTGATCTAGGATTGCAAGGTTATACTTGTCAAATTCTTTCTTCTCCACCATCTTTGTTTTTTAGAATGCTTTGCTGGTGAATTTGAAAAGAATTTCAGTGTAATACAGGCCCTTCATTCTAGATACATTTCTCTAGACAGTGATTCATATGTATGATTGAATTCAAATATCCTTTCATAAATGTTCCTTTTAACATTGGACTTCAATCATGTGAAGAAGAATTGGCCACTATTTCTAGTAATCAAAACAGTCTACAATACCCATTGATACATTTTGGATTTCACCACAAAATGAATATTCCACATTAGCTAAAAAGACTTTATCAGTTATATTGCAATTTTCTACTTATTTATGTGAATTAGGCTTTTCAACTCTAAATAACATAAAAATAAAAAGCGAGAAAGACTACACTCAACTAAAGAAGAAATGAGGATCTGCTTATTTCATATTTGACCAAATATTGAAGAAATTGCCAAAAAACACTAGGCACAGATTTTACACTAAATAAGCTGCACAAATAGTTGAATAGAAACATTGAAATAAAGTAAGTTTATATTAATAGGGTGCATTTTTTTAATCTATGCTTTTATTTCATAACATTTAAAAAATTTTGTTAAGTGTGTCATATTTTCATTTGCTCCTAGGTGTGCCATTGCTTAAAAAGGTTGAGAAACACTGCTCTAGGTTGTAAAGCTCAGATAAAAAAAATCTCATGAAGTTGCTAATGAAATAAATTGGATAAGTTCCCAAATCATTAAAAATTTTAATTGAAATGTTTCATGTTTTATACCACACACAAAAACATCATCTAAAAATATCATTATTTATTTATATATATATATATATATATATATATATATATACACACACACAGTGGATGTGAACATGTGTAATGAAGGGGCTTCCAATTGTTATTAGCCCAAGGGCCTCTTAAGGCCTAGATCTAGCCCTGCATATAATAATGGCAAATCTTCATCTTGAAAATGTTGCTTTTCTGGTCTAAATTTTAATTGCTTAGAATAATTATTTTGTAAACAGAAGATATTTAGAATATTTCTCAAGTCAGGTTCAAAAGCTAAATATAGATCTCCATGAGGAGGACCATTGCTTATTAATTAAGACAATTTTTTTCTAGCTGAACACATTTTCATGAATTCAATTTGTAAGTTTTATAAATGTTTAAAAGTTTTATATTCTAATTTTCAGTTAAGATATATATTGTCTCTCCAACAGTAAACTATTTTCCATTGTTTTCAATAAAATAAGAACATTTTTACATCATATTCTTGCCTCTCAAATTAACACCCTTAAAATAAGGTGTGCAGATGAGTATCTCTTAATTTTCAAAATTTTAACAAGTGTACCCCTTCATTTATTTGAAAGGCAAGAATACAGAATGAAGAAAATTATATTTGTGTGAACAGGGAAAATGTGCTTATTTAAATTTGGAAAATAAAAATCCTCACTCATGCACTACTTTATTTGAGAAGCAATATTATGATTACAGCTGAGAGGCATTTAGCCCTCACTGGGTGCTCTATACAAAATTCAACATTAAATAATGCAACAAGAGTTGACATGCAAAATCAGACATGCAAAATCAGTTAAGCTAACATTTTTTTAATTTTAGATTATATACACACACACACACACACACACAGTGCACCAGATAATTTTAGAAGAATTTTAATATAGAAAAATTTAATTTAAAAAGGTTATATTTTTTTTAAAAAATAATAATCTGCATGTATTTAACTTGGAAAAAAAGAAAAAGCTTATTTCACCAAGTCACTTTTAGGCTTGATGCTTGTTTGAAAGTGACTGCATACCTGGATCAGATTTTCATTCATGTTTATCATCAGATCCACATTGGTAGCCTTTCACAAATCCTTGGCATTGTAGAACTGTTGGTCTCTCTCTCTACAAAGCACAGATGTTGTAGTAATGAGGGATTAATACCAGGAAAGCTATAGGGCTACACCTTCATGGTGAAAATTCTTGGCCAGCCACTCCTAGGTCATATTGTGCATATGAGAGAGAAAGCAATGGCCTGTCAGAACACATGAACAATCTCTCAATCTAAGACTTGATCACCTAGTCTAGTACCTCAGTGTATAACAAAGCCCTTGTTGCTTATGACCTTCTGAACCATCATAGATATAGTATGCATTGCTATAGGTACCCACCATTGTTCTTCCAGTTTACCTGACCTTTTTCTAAAAGCTCTACATTTCCATGTAGGGCCATTCGACTGGAAAGTCCCATGTTCACACTCTAAATACATTTGAAAGAGAAATGGGAATGTTAAAATTTGGCATATGCCCCATTACATTAGATTGTTTTCCATTTATAGCTCACAAAAGATGTGTTCTCTAATACCTAGTAGACTCTCTCTTTTTATATTTAGTGTATCGAGGCAGCAAATAATTTTCTAAACATATACTATTAAATATAAGAGACAATGAATGTCTATTATGTTTAATCATGAGCCGTTCTAAACATTGTATTTTGGCTTTAATTTCAGTTGAAAATAAAGACAAAAACCCTCCAACATTTGGATAATTTTTTATTAATCAAGGTCAAAATAGAGCATCAAGAGTAGAATATGCTATTGAGCCCCTATACGTTGAATACAACAGGAAAGTCCATCCATCATGTATAAAATGAAGAGGAGCCATTTAAGTTTTCATTTGATTACACACACACACACACACACACACACACACACAAGGTTGGTTTAAAAAGTATTGGGGTCGTTTCTATGATAATAGAGCTAAAATATGCACTTGGCACAGAATGCTCTTGAATTGTGTCTCACATACACACTAAGTTATGTTTTTGTCAATTCCAATGTTTATATCAATGCTTGGAAGAAAAGTGTATAGAGTGTGGCTGCCTCACCGCACCACAGGTTAAATCAGTGACCATAGCAGAGTAAATTGCACAGAGAACCTGCTTCAAATTTTGCCAAAAGCTTTGTTATATCTAAACAGAGACTTTCACAAAGTTGCAGAAAATGTATAAACCTGATACGAGTGTACAAGTGGTTCAAAGGTTTCCAAGATTGACAACAAAATATCTACAGTAATACACATTCTGGGAAACCTGCAATCAACAGAACAGATGAAAACATCGCAGATGTGCATGCAGCTGTTAAGAAAGATCATCGTATCACTGTATGTGGAGAATGTGTTCTCACTGAAGGTTTGGATATGAGATGTGTCTGCCAAATTTGTGCCAAAAACTGCTTTTCAGTTGACTAAAAAAAATCTAGTTTCAATTGTGCAGGTTTTCCTTGATTGTATCAAGGAAGATGAAAACATTTTGGAAATAGTCATAACAGGTGATGAATTGTGATCCTATGGCTGCAATACTTAAACCAAGGCTCAGTCTTTGCAGCGGAAGACTCCAACATCTCTCAGACTGAATAATACTGTCGCATGTTATGGCATTTGTGGGATGGAGTTCATTGGAATAGAACAGGATTGCATGCTTCTGGTGAGTGACAATTCCACCATGACAATGCACTCATTCGGTGCAGCTTATCCAGTAGTTTTTGTCCAAGCACAACATTCTACAGGTTCAGCAACTACCATATTCCCCAGATCTCTCTCTCTAACTTTTTCTTCTTCCCAAAAATCAAATCCTACTTGAACAAAATTTCAAGTCAAAGAAATCTAAGAAAATGTGATAAGGAGCTGTTCAATACCCCAAAAAAGATGTTCCAGAAATGCTTTCATTGATGGAAACAATACTGGATAAAATGGTTGTGTACTACTTCAAAGGAGATTAAATACCAAATAAAAGTCTGTTGTAGTTCTCTTTTTATAGCAACCAGAATATGTATGTTTTATTTATTTCTTTAGATGTTATAGAGTACATGTTGTCTAAAGTGTTTACTTATTCAGTTCTTTTCTTTTTTTTTTTCTTTTTTTTTTTACACTTCTCTTCAACAGTTATTACTTTTCCTAATTTCCTTGTTATATTTCATGCATTTGCGCATTTGAACCAAATGTTTGGTCGTTATCACAGGAAAGCAATGTACAGCTAGTTTCTTCAAATCTTTATTTTCCTCAGTAAATTTGCAGACCTCCAACCCTATCATGCCCTGAAGAATCTCACCTATTTTACTGAATTTCCATTTTCTCTAATCTCATCATTAGTATTTTGACATGGTGCCAAACAGCACAGTCTGAAGAATTTGTTACAAATATTTGCAATTTCTATATATTTCCCCACTCACAATCTTTATGCTGTCATCTGCTGACACTGCCCAGAGCCACATTATATTTTTGGACAGAGTGGAAAGATGCTGTGGATATCACGGATCGAGCATGTGAACAATGATGAGGTTCTGGAAAGGTCGGAAACATAAAAGAAACTCATACTAAGCACCAGGAAGAGACAGCTAAGGTTCCTAGGACATGTGATGAGGAAGGAGGACTTGGAGAATCAGATACTCACAGGTCAGATAGAAGGAAAGAGCAACAGGGGAAAGCAGCAGATAACATATTTGAAGGGCCTGAGCAAGTGGATGACAGAATGGGGCTTGTGGTGTAACAGGAGAAAGCATGCTAAGAGCCACCAAGGATAGGGAGATGTGGAAGGCTACGATCATCTATGTCCTGAAGAGACATGACATATAGAAGAAGGGTAGTTTAGATCTCCAATCATCAGAACATTTAATACACAGGAAAGCAAGAATACACTGGTTTGTGCTGAGATTATTTGTTTGCATAGTTTAACCCAAATGTTCACACTCTCACACACTCTTTCGTTTTCATCTTCCTCGTTCATTCCTCATTTTCATATTCTTTGTCTTCATCTTTATTTTGTTTTTAGTATTTTCATCTTTATTTTGTTTTTAGTATTTTCATCTTTATCTTTATTGTTTTTATCATTTTCATCTTCACTTTTGTTATTATTTCACTTGTTTTTTTTTTTGTTTTTTTTTCTCTCTCTCACTTTCAGTTTACTTAATATTTTAAAAACAAAATGTTAAGGGAGTTTTCTAACATATTGACTGTAGTGATCACTGAAGAGTAAAAATCTTTTGCTGAAAACCTGTAATGTTGCCCCCTGTCTCAGAATTCAACAGGGCATCTGGAAGACAGCCACACCTTTCATTCACTCTCCCTACCCCAGCAGTAAATTTTAACTCTGTTAATGATTTCTCCACATTTTTGTAACAGTCTGGCTATTTCCATTTTATATCTTAGCATTTAACAGAAAGAATTCCAATTTTGTAATAAAGTGGACTACATCTTTCTAATTTTTTTATTCAAGAAACAAGAGACTGACATCATTGTTTTCATATTGAGGTGGCTGTGAGCGGGATTATTCGGCTCTTTTGTTTTATTGTTTTTGTATCTTTTTTGACTAATAGCCTACTTCATTTAAGAATTTCTATGTGTTCATGTTCTAAGAATTTACAGCAGCATTGAATGAAATAGTTTTGCTTTGGTTATTAGATTTAGAAAATAACCTATTGTTATATAAATGTCTTTGATGTTTGATTTTTTTATATTAAGTACAAAAGAGAATATGGTGGATTATCTTTTGGTGATTTTATTTTATGGGAAAACCTCATTTTAGCATTTTAAAGCACATGATTAAAGTGGTTTGCCTAATTGCTTGCGCTTGTAATATATATCTTATGTGACTTGTCCCTTAAGGACATGAACGATCATGGCTTTCTACAACATCCTGTTTCTTGTTGCTTCAGGAGACCTTTGACTTCTTTCCATTCTTCTTTTTCTATGCTCTGCCATCCATTTACCTAAATAAATTCGGTATGTCACTTGCTGTTTCTCTGTTCTTTCTTCTTTCAGTATCTCTTATGAATGTTAGATTCCCACAGCCTTCTTTCCTCATAATGAGTCTCAGAAACTTCAGTTGTCTCTTTAGTAGTTTAAGTACAGGTTCCCTTTTAATTTCCATTTTCCTTAAAACTTCCTCATTGTTAACATATTCTGTCCACTGTCCATGGTATTCTCAGCAATCATCCATAGAACTAAAGCTCTGTCAATTCGAGTCTCTTCTTCAGGACTAGATGTTTGATAAATTGATTGAACTTATTATCAAATTTTTTTATTTATACTCCCTCTTAACTGAATGAACAATATTTAAAATGATAATTAGAAATGTACAATAATGATGAAGGAATAAATATATAATATATATATATATATATATATATATATATTCATTTTTAAACGAGTTATTTCACTACCTTGGTTTCCACTATGAGTGGTTTCTTCAGGCGATTTTTAATAACTTTTAGTTATTAAAAATTTATATTAAAAATGAAAAATATTCAAAAGTTCTACAATATAATTGTATAGAACACTTTTTAATACAAATGTGTACTAGTCTAACCCTATTAGGACCAAAAACTAAGTATTAAACAATCAAAATATATATATATATATATAATATTTTCTAAACATATACTGTTAAATATAAGAGACAATGAATGCTATTATGTTTAATCATGAGGCGTTCTAAACGTCGTATTTTGGCTTTAATTTCAGTTGAAAATAAACACAAAAATTCTCCAACATTTGGATAATTTCTTATTAATTTGGTTCTAAGCTTTCGGCTCACATGAGACATCTTCAGAGTGGTTATTAAAATGGTAATACAATAACATCCACCATCACCAACGATTTTATTTTGTGTTGACATAAAACTCCGCTAGGCAACAGCAATAGTTACCAAAAATAACAAACGCAGTTCGCAAATTTGCCATGCAGTTTTATGACGTCACACCGTGTGATAGCATGAAATGACAACAGAACCATGTATTCAAATGCAATGTAATGTGTGACGTCAAATGTTGGAGAATTTTTGTCTTTATTTTCAACTGAAATTAAAGCCAAAATACAACGTTTAGAATTGCTCATGATTAGACATTCATTGTCTCTTATATTTAACAGTATATGTTTAGAAAATTATTTGCTGCCTCGATACAATATATATATATATATATATATATATATATATATATATATATATATATATACTAATTCCAAATTTAAATCTGATGTTTCTATTGCAACTCTGTTAAGAATTTCAGATTTTAAATTTGAAAGAATTAGCATCTGTTCATTCAGAAAGTGTATAAATAGAAGATCTGATAAGTTCAATAGATCTATCAAACATCTGGCCCTGGTGAGTTTTGGGATGAGGAAAAAAAAAAAACATGAAATTCTTGTAATTTTCACATTTTCCCTAATTGTCTTGTTATTTAAAATGCTTAAAAATATATCTATGAAGTTTTGTCAATTTTACAATATAAATAAATATTAATGAGATGGGGGGGTGTCTAATGAGCTCCAAGAAAGAAAATATTAAAAAATCTAATTTTGATAATTGTTTAACAATATTTGTGTGAACTCAATAAATTATGTTAACGTATCTTTCAGAAAACCACCTGTAAATCTTAAAAATGTTACCCCCTTTTTCTCTTTTTTTTTTTTTTTTTTTTTTTTTTTTTAAATCTAATAATAGATGAAATTGTCATGTTGTGAGGCTCTCATTCTATTGCATTCAATGAAGACTAAAAAAAAATCTTTTCAGACCATAATCTCATGATTTCTCTCTAGTTGTAGAAATTAAATGATGTTTGCTACAATAAAAACAAGTATCTGTATCTATCCTGTGAAAGCAACATTGAAAGAAGTGTAAAATTTAAAAACAAAACATATAATGACATTCCACTTGGTGTCCAGTACATCAAAGAGGTGATTGTGTTGGGGAGATACTATAAAATTATGAAATGAAAACCACCTTTTTATTTTTTTTATTTTGATATTTTTTCCATTTTTTTTTTAATTTGGAAGAATCATGTCTCATGTGCCTAACTTGATATGTAAATGAGTTTGCCATTGAAATATTCTTGTGTTAGTATTTTTAATAATTGTTTTTTGTCATGCATGAATAATAGTGGAAATTGATTTAGATCCTGCATCATGTAAGGTTAATGAAGAAATTTCAATCTACAGAATTGATCTTTCTCTTTCCTTTCACTTAACATTCTACATATGCTTGCATTATATCCAGTTTATTGAAATACAGTCCTAAGTACTTACCTTTTCTCATCTGTATATCGTTGGTTTTGATTATATTTTCAAGATAACTTCTTTTTTTTTTTTGTAATGAAGTGACAAAAATATTTGATCTAATTTCAATGTCTGTATCATCCAATTTTTGTCTCTTTTGACTTAATGATAATTATAATAACCATCGGCTATTGTTAGGCTTATGACTGCATCACATTGAAATACCAATTTCTGTACAATCGGTGAAGTTAATCAACATCATTACTTAGATGGGTGACCACTTTCAAATACCAGGTGCTATAAGCTCAGATGTGTGGGTGATGTAATCTATAATGGCTTGGAATTATTACTTGGAGAACCGCTTTCCAATTTCTGCTGGTTTTGTTGTATTCACTTATGTGCAATACCCTTGGGAAAGGTATGAATCCACTTCTCTCCCCATCCCCTTCCAGCTGAGTTAATTAGTAAGACTTGTATCACTAAAAAAAAAAAAAACATTCTTATAAATTAAAAATATATAAAGGGTTGATAAGCCATAAAAAATGAATCAATCCATCTATTGCTATTCTATAGCGAGACAAAAGCCTTCTACGACTGCTGTGACTGTTCTATTTTCTGCTCATCAGTAAACTCCTCTATTACATCTTTCCATTTACTAATGGGTTTTTCCTTCTGTCTTTACTCTTCATTGGGTGCCAATCAAGTAATCTTTTTACTCCATCTGCTGTCTTTGTTTCTTGCCATGTGTCCTGCCTATTTCTATAATATCTTTTATCTAGTTCTATTCTCTCATCTATATTTATCCTAGTTTTGAATTGCTTTTTCCATTGATGTTTGTACATCTTTACTGTTTTGCACATATATGTCATAGCTGGCATTATGTATTCATTATTTTAATTATATTGGCAAGGTACATTTCATTACGTCTCCATAAGCTTACAGCCACATCATGTTGAAACACCAGTTTCTATATGACCACCAAAATTAAGCAATATCAAGCCTGGTCAGCACCTTGATGAGTGTCTAATTTGAAATACCAGGTGCTGTAAGTTTGATGCGTGGGTTGTGTAATGGATAATGACTCAGAATTGTTAATCGGAAGAGCCGAGTTCCAGTTTCAGTTGGGTTCATTATATTCACTTAACATGCAAGTACTCTTATGAGAGGTATGATTTCATTGCATTTTACCCTCAGTTAAGGGTTACTTAGTAAGACTTGTATCACTAAATTACCCCCCCCCCCCCAAAAAAAAAATTCTTACAATCTAAAAAATATTTTCTGGTTTTAAATAACTTGCAATGGGTTGATAAGCTATAGAAAACAAATTGTTCAATGAATCATTACATCTCCATCTATCTATATATAATGTCCTGTGGCTTCTATTAGCTCACCAACCCATCCATTACACCCTCTAAAATAGCCATACATTGATCAAAACCAAATTTTGGAGAGAATTGCAAACAGGTAAGGGGATACAAAGTACAGTTGGTGTTACTTGGGTGCATAGCTTAGTACAATAAATTTTCATTAGTTTTTTGGAAAAATTAAATTTTATTGATTAACATAGAAAATATTCCCACTATTTTAAAAAAAAATTTAACAAATTTTTTATTTAATAAATGCAATATCTTTTTATTTGTATCTATTTGTTTGTGAAATTAAATGAAATGTAGAGTTTGTAAGTCTTAACCAAAAATGTTAGTGATAATTTCAACAATATTAAATACTGTGAGGATTTCAGAATGTTGCAAAAAAATGGTTTATTTTTTAAAATGCTTTTCCTTGTATCATTGTGTCTTATTTCATTTCCATAGCCTTCTTTAAAGTTATCACCTGTTCTAAGTATTTGTAATCTTAACTTCTAGTTCAGCATCTTCTATTTTCACAATCTCTTTTGGAACAATTGAACATTATTCTTTTATTTCTGTTCATTTTAAAATCTCCATTGAGGTTTTCTATGTTTAGATTATTTAGCATTTCTTGTAATTCATTTAATGTTTTTGATGTTAGAAAAATGTCATCAGTAAATTCGAGATGGTTTCAATATTATCCTTTAATATTTATTCTCATTGCTTCCCACTTCATTTCATGAAGGATACTATCAAAGCTTGCTGTAAATAGTTTACACAAAATTATATCTCCTTGCTTCACTTCTTTTCCAGTCTTTATTTTATATGTATTTTTTGTGCAATAAAATTATTGTAGTATTATCATATTGATAACTTTCATATAGTTTTTGTTACTGCCTTTCTCTCAGTCAAAGACTGGCATATATTCTCCTGATTTAAATGCTTTTACATAGTTGAGTAAGTCTAAACAAATTGGTTTGTTCTTTTTTTGATTGGTTGATCAATGGTTTTTCAACAATAAGCCATCTATAAACAAGAGTTTGTAGATGGTTTATTGTTGAAAAACCATTCCTAAAACTTGCCTGTGTGCATGGTTGGTTTTCATCTATGTTATTTTTTTTGTCAGTGTTTTTATTAATAATTTTTCTGTTCAACAGTAATGTGATAGGGCAACAGATGTCAATATCTTTATCTTCTCCTTTTTTTTATAAACTAGAATTACCATTTGCAGACTGAACTTTTAAGGATGCATTGGTTGAATAGTTGTATTAATCCTTTGTGGAATTCTCCTGCATCTTTCATAAGATTTGTTACTCTGCTTGGTGCTTTATCACATTTCAAGTACAAACTTTATTTCATCTCTTCTTACCTGTGGAACATCCCTAGTATCTGCTGGTGTGACTCTTAATGGTATTTTTTATTTTCCAAGTATACATGTTTGCATTCTGTTATTCTTGCCTCTACATTTGGTAACATTCCCATTTCTGTCTTTCAATAGAAGTAGTTGCTGTTTTCTTTTGGGTTGTGGATTTCAAAGTCTTCCCTTTCCTGATAAAATACAAGCAAAGTTCAGCTTCCATTCTTTGTCTCTCACTTTTTTTGATTAGTTTAATTCTGCATTTTTTTTTATTTCTTTTTTTTTTTTTTACTATTATCTCTCAATATTTTCAATTATATTTCTCCTTTCTTCCTAATTTGGTGCCAGTGTTGTTTTTGAATATTTTACTTTTGTTATTACTATTTCCTTTTTGTTTTCCCATTTAATATTTGGTGCCTTTTTAATTAGTTACTAAATTTACTGTTTCTATCTTCTGTTATTTTCATTAATCCACAAAGGCTTGAAATTCTGTGATGTTCTCTCTACTTATTACAATAGGTTTCTTTTCTTAGAATCATTTTGTTTCACTTGATTTTCAGGTTAAATTTTAGCTCTACAAACTACTATTCTATTAATAATCATAAGCTATTGTTAGTCAATCATAGGACAAAGCTTGTTCCCAAATCCTTCCAAGATTCTGTTATTATTATCTTCCATGTTTTACTCACAAATCTCTATGCATGTCTATGGATTCTATCAAGTCTTTTCATACACAGTGGATCTCAGTGTTAATATTAAATATTTTAACTCGCATCTCCTTTTCTCCTCTTGCCACATTTGTATACCAACAAAAACATTAATATAGATAATCCATACATAAAGTTACTGAACTTTAGATAGTTTCATTAAAGTTGTTTTTATGCATTTTCTGATTAAATTTATAGTAGGGAAAAATTTAAAATTTTCAAAATTCTGAATAAATCCTCAACTTTTGAACAGTAGCTTAGAATTTAATCATTTGCTACATGATATTTTCTAAATTTAAAGATATAAAATTAAAGAATTTCACTAAAAGTGTATATTATAATTTCCTGTTTGTATTTTATAAACAAGATATATTGCAATTTTCTGCATTGTCTAAATGATGTACAAGCAAATGAGAATTTTACTTATGGCGTTATTGCTTCATATTAACAGACTGTGGCATTAAAGGTTGTCATCTGATTGAAAACGGAAAACTGTTTAAATTTATGGTTATGTAAACTTGGATGTATTCATTGTCTTCCTGAAGATGACTGCTAGTTGAAAGATTAAAAATAAAACAAGACAACAATATTTTACTCAAAGTTCATGCATAACCTATTCAAATCTTATTCATAAAATAAGATTCTCTCTGATAAAAAGTTAATATTTAATTTGCTGAAGATGTTTAACTCTTGTTTTAAAAGTTAGACTTTTTTTAGTCTGTATTTTCATGGAAAACACTGTTAGTCATTTGTTTATTCTGCTGATGTCTCTGATAGACTCAAGATTTATGGTATTAAAAATATCAAGATGATGCACATGCATTTAAGACTTGTTTCTGCAAATCTTCTACGTGATATAATTTTCTTACAGCTTGAAGATTGTCTATACTGTTACATGTCTACAGAAAGGGAAACAGCATATATAAGTCACATATTGAGTGACCTGTTAGATTCACTTACAAGATTAATTTGTTTTTTTTTATGTCTTATCAACATTTGTGGGTTATTTAAAACCAGAATATATCTTGGATTTTGAGAATTTTTGTGAGTGAATATATATTTGCATATATGCTCTACCTCTGATATTGAGTACTTTTACTTATAAATATAGCATAACTTAAAACTATATTTTTATCACATATACTTTGAACTCACTACAGCAACAATAGTCTGTCATTAGCTTCAAATCCATTACTTCATAATGTTTGATTGTATATTATTGATATTAGCTGCTTATGACACAAGATCATAATTGTGGAGCACTCAGTAAAGAGGAGACCCACAATAGTAGTAATGGCCTTTGAGATTAGCTTGTTAATCATTACTCCACAGGAAGATCCTATTAACATTATTATTACTGAGGGCAGCATACCTTGAAAGTGATGTTGGGGTACAGATATACACAGTCTAGTATACTCTCATGACACCCAGTAATGCTCATTAGAATTATCAGCAAATAAATTTTCATACTTTTTACCTTTTTTCCAAAAAAGTAAAAAATGTTTGTTCCTTTTTTATTTTTATTTTTTTGTTTTCAATCCAAAATAAAATGTATTCTGATAACTCGCTGTTACAGAAAGTAACAAATGAATTTTACTTAGTTTGTAGTTGTTGAAAATGTTGGAACATTATGCTGAATCATTAGATTTCATTAGATTAATTTAGAAAATTATTAAAATGGCTTTCTTTTTTGCATCCATAGTTAAAATGTGGATCTTTAAATGTAGAATTTATTTTTTTTAATCATTTCACCTCCAAGCAAGGTGATAATACCACTTGGACAGAGAGTTCCAGGGAGAGAAAGAAAAGAGAAGACTTTAGTGAGGAAAGAGAAAAGAACAGGATTCAGGAAATGAGAAGATGGCAATCGACATTGCATTTAAATTTTTGAAGATTGTAAGTGGTAAGGAAGCAAGAAATTGTGAGTTTCACAGGTGACAAGTATGAGAATAGAAACTGTTAAAATAGACTGTATTTAACTAGTTCAACAGTAAAACAGTGAAACCTAATTGCCAATCTAGTAGCATGCTTACACTGATGTAGTCAAGCCACTAGGCAGGGGGGATAGCTCATCAGAACAGTTTCCATGGAAATATTTATAGAAAAGACAGGGAAACCACATCACATCAGTGAGAAAGTGACTGAAGTCAAGATGCCAGGTCTGGATTGATTATATTACAGACTCTTCTTTGAATTATTTAAAAATATATTTTTCTTATTTTAAAATTTTGATACAAAATTCAAAAATGGTGTAAAGTAAAAAATAGATTATTCAGTTGCAATTTTTTTGCAGACATAAATGCATTTTGATAAAAGAAAGAATTCTAATGTATCTGGTTGGAAGCAGAGTTCTTACTGTTTGTAGAACATTAAATTTATTTAAAGACAAGAACTTTCTTACAAACCAAATAGTTTTACTTGATTGGTCTGATTTGTGACTATTCTAGACTTTATCGGTATTTGTCTGCTTATTAAAAGAAATGGTTCATATTTCTGCTTTCAAAATTCATTTTCCATTTGATGACATACAGATAAGAATTTTTTAAGGCATTCAAATTTGTAAAGGTGCAGATGGCATTATAGTTAGTATCATAGAAAATGGACTCTGTTTAGAACAGTTTGTACTGATATTCCTAAAAAAGGCATGAATCTACTCCTCTCTGTCAGTGAGGGGAAATAATAGAGCAATTGGAATCCTTAGATGTCAGATTTGCAATCCAGATTTATAAAAATTTATTTACTACCAAAATTATATCAGCATCACTCATTTTTGCTGTCTTATACTGCACAAGAATAATTTAGAAAAGGGAGAAAAAAAAACATTGAAAATGATATTAATTCTCTTTTGAAGACTGAATGAAACAAACTTTTTAAGTGATATGTTGGAAAAACATGAGATTAAAACTAATTTTTTTTCTTATAAGGATTAATTAAAGGAAAATATTTTCCCAATTGTGGGATCTAATTTACCATTAAGTTACTCTATTGGATAATTTCTGTAATCCAACTGATTTCATGTGAGCAACACAAGGTTTTAGAGAAAATGGAAACAGTAAGTAAACTTACACTTGTCAGGAAGAGACAGTTGAAATTTCTAGGGCATATAATGAGAAATAAGGGTTTGGAAAATCTGATACCCACAGGAAAGATATAGGGCAAGAGGAACAAAGAGAAACAATGTATGACATAATAATGAGCTTGAGTAAATAGATGTCTGATCAGGGTTTAGGAAAAATAACGAAAAGACAAAATTTATTAAACTCTACAGAGAACAGGAAATTGTGGAGAGCCATTATCACCTACAACATGAAGGGAAATGACGCATAAATATCTTATTTCATAAAATTCAGAGGGAATAAAATCACATAAGTACAACAAATAAAATATTTGATTTGGTATGGTATCTTTATAATTTCATGCTAACCTCGCATCATAAGTTTAACTTCAAATAAACATTTTAGATTTCTGGCAGAAATGATATCTAGCAGTGAAAGTTAGGTTTTTCACCTGTAAATAAATTTAGCATTCTACAAAATGCTTTAAAAATTATAATGATCATTTATATATATATATATATATATATATATATATATATATATTAAAAAGATATAGCAAACAAAATCTTCAGGCTGAAACCACGATAAATTGATAAGGTTATTCTATCTTTTTAAGATAATATTTATGAATATTGCATTACAAACTAGGTAAAATCTATTGGAGTTGGTAGGATTTAATCCCATACTTGATTTATACAAGAAATATATATATATATATATATATATATATATATTCTAAGGATATTTGACAGTACTTGATAACAAGTAAAATGGTGAAAGAAAAAGCAAACATTCAATTTGTGGCATAGTTTCCAATAATCTTTTGGCTGGCTGTTCAAACAAAGCGTTTGTTTAAAAAAATAATAATCTGCTTGTAGGCCAACAGTGTCTCCTCGGATAAGTACATTTGCACTGGGCTGGCAGCTTTGTTTTTAGGATGTTGTTGACTTACTGTTCTGAATGGGATGCTGTTGAGTTTGAGCAAGTCTTTTCATTTCTTGGCTATCAATAAAAAGCAAAAAATAGCAGTTGTTAGAATTTTGAACAATCTGATAAAGCTCAACGATAGAGTATATAATTAATGGACATTATTACTAACTACAAATTTATCCATGACAGACACTAATTTTACACACTAGCAAAGAGCTATTCACTCTTAAAATTAAGTTACCTATTCCAGAGGTTAAACAGAATATTTTTTATTTGAACAATCTAAAAGTAAAAGTATGATTTTAAAACAAATTATTTTGCAAGTTTTTATAAACTGAAATATTAGCATGATCTTTCTTTTTATTGGGCTCAAAGTTTTATATAACAAAGATAAATCAAATGCTGATCAACTTTGTATTCTTTTAAAATTACTTTTTTTTTTCTTATGCACTAATATACTTAGACTAGTGTCCTCTTTTTGGTTGTTAATTAGATCAAACATAAGAAATTTAAGAAAATATTTTATTTACACTATTTAAAATGTTCAAACTGTTATCCTCATCTTTGTTGCCATATTCACAATGTTTCGGCCATTGTATGCTCTAGCCTTCTTCTGGTGATTATAATTTTGAACTAAACCCTTTATTCCATTCCTTGGAGTAAATTGTTCTAGCTCCATAAGACATGACTCTTCCAGATGTCTCAGTGTCAGTTATCTCCATTTAATTGAACTCTCAAAGTTTTTTTCACCTCTGCTGTAGCTAGGTATTGAACTCACAACTTTTTGGGTCAAGTCACTGGATTCAACCAATGCTTTTATCCATTGGGCCATGTGTCCTGATTAACTTAACAGATGAATAGATCACTCAATCTAAACCATAGGTACTTATAATGTAATACTACTTTGGAATTTTGGTAAATTTATATGCTAACAATAAGGTAACATTTTACTTTTTCATATAAAACAGGTTTATTTTCACTTAAACTTATTTCATATACATCAAATCTTTCATGTTTTTTCTGTCATGTCTGAAGCAGATATTAATGCTTATATTCTTTCATGTTTGGGAAGAATAGCTTTGATAGAATTCTCTCCAAAAGTTGACTTCTAGAATGGCAAAGGCAGCACTTTAATTAAATTTTAAAGAATCCCTCCAAACATTAAAAACTCATAAATTCTTCTATATAATAATTTGTGTCTAATTCTACCATCTTTTACTTAAAACTGTATATACTTTTCATAAAATGTTTTGTGCTGCACTATTTCGCTTCATAAAAAATTTCATAGATAACTATTATTTCTACTTTTTATTAGATGAAGCAGTATCAATCATTATTATTAAAGTTTTACTAGTACTTACTATCATTTTAGTTATCAAAGTCAACTGCTAGTGAGTGTGCTCTCTCTCTCTCTCACACCCATTTTTTTTTTAATTCAGAGCTGTTCTTCCACTAGACTGGTTGCCATCCAAGGCTATAAGACCCAGTCTGTTTTGCTATTTACCCATTGCTTTGGGGGTTGAAGAGATGAATTCATAAATTTCCCTAGGAGATTTGCATATAAGTGAATGTAAGAAACTCAACTAAAATTCAAACTTGGCTCTCTGATTCCCTACTATCCATTACTCCACCATACAATGATTGACGAAATAATTTTTTTTTTTATGGAAAGAAAAAATGAAATAAAAATATTGAGTTCAAAAAGGAGATGTCTGTATTTGATCATAGAGATGCCTGTCTCATAAAAAAATCTTTAACTTTTCACTATTTTCCATCTGCAATATTCCTACTTGGCAATCACTAAAACAATGAATCTTGCACATATTTACTAACTCTGGCAAATGAACAAAATGTTGATTTTTCTCTCTCTCTCTCTCTCTGAAAAACTTCCCATGTGGAAGAGTATGTAACACTTGGTGGCTGCCAGCTGTATCCTGGCAGTACCCTGAAGCAACTAATCACTGAGCCTAGACAGCTTTCCTGCCTAGCCACCAACTATTGTTTACATAGCAGTTTCATTCTTGAACACCCAACAGGCATCATGTTGCAAACAGCCATCTATATACAAAATCACACAGCTCCTCTGCTTCTGTTGATGAGGCATAATACTAAAGCTGTATGCAATTCTTTGCTCAGTCTTTGTATTGAATGTTTTTAAACCTTGAAATATTGTTCTCTGCTTTGAGAGAATGTATGAAATTGTTTTTCTGCCTGGTTTTTGTGTCTGTCCTAAATGCTATTAAAGTATTGGGTCGGTTTTTTTTTTTCTATGAAATTTGCTTTTATTAGAATATTTTATTTTCATCTCTGCTATATCTCAATGCAAAGACTAAATTTTCTTTTATTGTCCTCGAGAATTGCTCTTTTTAGTAGCAGTTTCTTTTTTAATAACCCATTCACTATATTCAAGAAATATGGCACCTGTTAGCTTAAAAGTTAAAACACATTTTTACTATCAGAAATAATTTCCATATTTTTTTACCTTTTATATAGAACCTTAGTTTCTTATATAAAACTCTCCAAAGTTTGTTTAATTTTAAATCAGTGGCAGTTAATTAAATTGTAGGTATTATTAATAACCAAAAGACTAGCATCAGTTCAATGAAGTATTTGCATTGCTATAACAACTGAATCTTCTTTGGGTTTTTTTTCTTTTTTTAATTCTATGTCCCTTTGGGATGTCAGCAAACCTGACTCACCACAGATTCTTTTTCTTTATGGAAATTCACACATATTGATGAATTGCCATGGCTTCTTGGCAATGATAGTGAAATATTTTCTTCGTTGCCTTCTCTATGGTTTTAAATTCAATTTTCCTTCACTTAGACTGGCTGCCACCAAAGGCTAGAGAATCCAGTCTATTTTACTTTTTAACCCATAACTGGATAGAGAAGAGATGAATTCATACCTTTCCTAAAAGTAGTTATATAAAAGTGAATGCAGTAGGTTATGTTAGTTATCATCTAAATTATGCAAAAAAAAAAAAAAAATCTTGAAATACTAAAGAGAAAATTTATTCAATAAAATCACTGTTGGCTTCAACTACGGCCTCCAGACAACTTTGGAATGTCTTGTAACTTTTCTGGAGAGTCTTCTTGTATAAATTGGGGAATGCTGCCATAATCCTTGCCTTCAGTTCATCTTTGGTGTTACATGAAGTTTTGTTGGTCTCCTGCTCAACTGCACCCCACACATAATAATCAAGGGGATTGCAAGTCTGGGGAGTTAGTTTTTACTTTAGTTTAAACTTATCATCCAACATGCACAGAATAAGAAACAGATAAAAACTAGATCTTTTATATTGTTATAACCCAAATGGAGGTTGGAAAGAAAATATTTAGAATATCATCAAATACAAGACTCGCAAGGTGCATGAAATAAATAACCACTGCTAGTAGAGAACTGCTAGACAGTAAGAAAACACCACTCTCAATAGAGTCAAACGTATTACATAAGGATTGGGACATACTCATTACTGTCCATAGGTACATACATATATGCAATATTACAGCTTTGAACACAGTGAGAACAAAAATTGTTCTCAAAGTTTTAGGTTCCTGGGCATGACAGTAAACTGCATCTGATTGGCAGGTTGTGAGGAACATGGAACCACCTCTTAATTGCAGTTGTTCTCAGGTCCACTCTGACCCAGAGTGGTAGCACCTGTTATGATCCCAGCTATGGGCAAATAGTTAAATGGGGTCAAAACACTATAAAATTATAAAAACTACACTTTTATAGAAAAATATACATTTTTTTTTAAGGAAAAATATTACCAACAATACATTTTGGACGAAAAAATTATTACAATAACACATTTTTTGAAGGAAAAAAAAATTATTCTCAGCAAAATATTTTTGAATACAAAACTAGAAGACATTTTCAGTTTTCTAAAATGAAAAGGAATAAAAACAACAAATTTTCATTAAAATCTGACTAAATTAATCTTTTCACTATAAATGAACATTTAAAAAAAAATACCTTAAAATCCCCACCTTTTTGGCATTAAATAACCCACAAAGGTTGATATGCTGTTAAACAAAACTTAAACTCTCATGACAGCAACATGCATTCTACTGTATTCTAGATCAATGTTTAACTGTTTTTGTTTTTTGTTTTTATGCAGATGTTTGTTCTGGCAATTTCTTTTCCCTCCCTCTCTTGTTTGGGTGGTTGTGGTAAGGATTATTATATAGTTCACCTTACCCCTAGTCCATGGTCACAATATTTATTCAACTTGCTTTTCCCTTTCTTTATTGCTGTATCTGGTTGTCTACCTTCAACATATATATGTATACACACACACACACACACACACACACACACACACACACACTTTACATTGAAATTTTTGTAAAAGGCTCAAAATTTAACTCATTAAAGCCCACAGTAAAATCTGGTATTATAAAAATAAGTCTGGTATTAAGGTTTCTAAAATAAATTTTACAAAAACAAATAAATAAATAAATAAATAAACTGGCATTACAGGTTTCTTTGAAAAAAATTGGTTATAGGTTTATAAAAATTTGATATTAATGCCAATTATCCCCAAAATGAGAAATTGGTTAAAAAGATTTTTCTTGTTTTAATATTCATACAACTTAACATTTGTCAAGTCTTTGATAAGTTTTTACTTCTTCCTTAGATTAAATGTACACAAAACTATTAGTAAAGTGACAGATGAACAACAAATAAAATACATTAAAGTCTTCACAAAACTGTCATGAAGTATTCCTTTATTTTCTCTTATACATCTATTTATATTACAATTGTTGATATTTGAGTTCAATCATCACTTGTAGATAGAATTTAAATTCGCCCATATAACCAACTTCCCAGTCACATGTATATGTACAGAATATGTGAGCCAGAAAATGATTGCCGAGTAAAAGAGGAAATAATGAGTGGTGTGTGAGTAAGTGATTAGGTTCTGAGTGATTATTAACTAGAAGAGTTGATACAGACTGCATTATTGCTGCAAAGTTCTTTTAAGAATAGACTCCAACTGATAATGAACTGTCAGCTGTTTTTATTTATTTGTGCAATTATTTTTCAGCCTACTCTGTTTCATGAATAGCAATGGTTTGTGTAACAAAGTAAATTCTTTCTTCCTAAAGCCATAAATGTTTGCTAGTACTTGTTCAACCAAGACATCTCTATTGTAAACAAAATGCTTGCCTGTGTTTATTGGTTGGTCTGTTGGCTACAACATACAAAGCTTTTGTTCGGATGTTTGGATTTCCTGATAAAAAGGGATTTCTCTTCATTATGGAGGATGAGCTTTGGTTTAAATCTACTTCTTGATAATAGTTCCGCCTCTTATTAAATCTATGATTAATACTGATCTTTATATACTTTTCCATATTCACTATTTTTATATCTTTTTTAGTCTTTATTTCTTTTTCTGATATGTTCCCTCTTGTTCTTTTTTTCTTTTTATCATTGTTTTCAATTTACATAACTTTTATAAATCATATTTTTATCTTGAATTCTGTTCCCAACGTTCTGCTATACATAATCTTTTTATTTAATTAATTTTTATTGTATATTATGATTGTAATTTATGGATAGTTGCATGCATTTATGTTATAAAATTAGATTGTCGCACCAGTAATCAATAAGTTATTGTCTGCTTTTTTTTTTTTCTTTTCTTATCCAAGTCATTTTTTTTTTTGTTCTCAATTGGAGTAGATACTTAACTATCGCCCGGTTCACACTCCACCCACACCTGTTGGACGGGTGAAGAGGCTCATCCCTTGTTTCCTGTTTGGGATGCGGTTTGCGGTTTTTCTCCTTTCTAATCTTACTGTTTTCTTTTTTTTTTTTTTTTTTTTTTTTTTTTTTGTTTTGTTTTTTCAATTGGAGTAGATAGACTAAACTATCGCCCGGTTCACACTCCACCCACGTCTATTGAACAGGTGAAGAGGCTTATCCCTTGTTTCCTGTTTAGGATGCGGTTTCCGGTTTTTCTCTTTTCTAATCTTCTCACTCTTATGTAGCCCCCTGCACATCAGTGGCGTTACCGCCTTGCTTGGGGTGATATGATTAAAAAAAAAAAAACTTAAGATAAATACATTGACTGAATGATTTCAGTTTTGAACATGATTACATTTGAATACTTATGAGTAAATGGTCAAACATCAGACTTTATTTTTGTAACCTTTCTTGATCGAGCTGTGAACCTTCCACCACCTCCTTATATTTTAGTAAGAAAAGAAAAATACAGTATATAATAAGTCAAAACAAGGTTTATGCCTTTTATTTATTTTTAAATTTTATATACAAGGAAAGAAAGAATCTCCCAGAGAATAATGGCTCTAAATAAATCACTCTTGTCCACATGTTTGAAAGTATCTAAACTGTTAAGAAGAGGACAAGTGGGTATAGGATCTTCAGTGTTAAATGTCTACCTTTATACAGTTCCAAGCCATCTTTGAGGAGATTGTAAAACAATGTCAGTCTGCTACTGGTATGCAAGTAGATTAGAATTTACATATTCAATACACTTTTATATTTTTAAAAACAGTTTTTATTAAAAATGTTTTTAAAATTTGCTTTACACTATATTAATTATTATATAAGAGCTAATTTATATTACCTGCAATATTTTTGAAAAGAAAAAATGGTTTTATCTTTCTTTTTAATACTTAAAATCTTGAGAGAAAAGAAAAATTAAAAATCATTTAAAATTGATCCACTGATCAATACATACTTTATGCACTAATGAACCCCTGCTGAGATCAAGAGCTGTCTTTTCAGACACAAACTTGTGTTTACAATCATTAATGTCCTATCAAAGCCCTCTGCCTTTTATCTTTTATTTTTAAGAATTACAATGTTCTCATAATGAATAATATTGGTGATAGGAAAAGACTTCGATTTATTCTTAGTAATTATGTAAAAAAACTATTTTTGTGCTTGCTGAAGCAAAGAAATCATGTTAATTAATATTCTGATTTTCATTAATTAATTTGTTATTTTAAATTCTTTGAATATTCAAATCAATTCATAGAAGAAAAGACACTTTACTTAAAAAAAAATCAGTTAATGACGCACTTTGTGAAGACATTGGAATTAGTAAAAACTATTTATATTTATTTTTAAAATGATGTTAGTGGGTGACATATTTTGAAGCAATCTTCAATAGTATTTTTCTATTATTAATTGCTAAATGTTGATTTAATAATAAACAAAAAATAACAACAGGAAAAGTTTACGCCTCCATGGCAAATTAATAATATGTATATATATTTGGATGTGCATTGTGGTGCATTGGATATCAGCTCGAAACGAGAAATCAGGGAGCCGAGTTCAAATTCCAGCTGAATTCATTGCATTCACTTACACACAAATACCCTTAGGAAAGGTATTAATCCATCTATTCCTTCCAGTTATGGATTAAATAACAGGACAGATTGGGTTCTATAGCCTTGGTCGGCAACCAGTCTACCGCAGAAAGCAATGGCAACCTACTGCGGGATAATTTTCTGCCCAGTCAGTCATGTCTCTTTTGAGACATGATCGCCCAAGCGTGTATCACGTATGGCACTTAACTGACTGATAGATATTATACAAGCAATGCCAAAAAATTATCTTCCCAACCCACTTTCTAAAATCTGACTGAACAATTTATCATCAGAATTTTAGGGTGGGGTGGAGTGTGGGCATCTTAATTTGGCCAAGAACTTTTCAACTATTATTTTACTAAAAGCAAAATAAGTTAAAATTATATTGTTTTGAAAATAATCCAAGGAATTAAAATTATGATTGAACAGAAATATATTAAAAACAAATACCAATTTATAATTCGTTTTTTTTGTTTTTTTTTTTTTTCCTAACAGCAACTGAGAAAGCCAGTTAGAATTCCTACCACAAACTTAATTTGTCATTATTTTTATGTTACTCTGTGTGCACGTGTGTGTGTGTGTGCACGCATAGACACATGGTGCAATGAATAAATTGTCATCAAAATTGCACAAAAATGAAAATAACACTGATATCTCGTTTTGACATATATTTACTAAATTTACACAAAAAGATTTTGAAATACCAAATAGTAAATTTATTCTATAAAATCATCATTGGTTTCAACTATGGTCTCTAAATGACTTCAGAATCTCCTGCAACTGTTTTAAACAGTCACCTTATTTAAGTTGGTGAATGCTGTCATAATCCTTGCCTTCAGTTCTTTTTTAGTGTTACGTGAAGTTTTGTTGGTCTCTCGCTCAACTGCACCCCACTCATAATAATCTAGGGGATTGCAATCTGAGCAGTTAAGTGGCCAGATGTAAGAGATGACGTGGTTGCAGAAATTGCCTGACAGCCATGACTGGGTTCTCCTGCTTTGTGTAGCATGGTGCAGTGTCCTGTTGCCAGACATAGGTTCTTCCAACAGACACCCTCTTGAACCAGGGCAACAATATCTCAAGACACTTGATTTAGACCTGTGGGAAGATGAAGGCATAATGTTGCTATCACTAGTGATCACTTCAAGCATCGTTTGTAATCACCATTAAACTCATCCAACTCTTTTCGAATCCTCTCAACTGTCCTCAGATTGACACTCAAACACTCTGAAATGTTAATATTGAGACTTCCAGCACAAATGTCAACCAGTACAGCATGCCGTTTCAAAATCTCTTGCATCATGGTACTCTTTTTCTTACAGACAGTAGCCAACTGACCCCACTATACTGTGCAAAATCAAAATCAAAACAGCACACATGCACAAAATTGAAAATATTAAATGGCGACAATTTACCTATTGTACTCTGTGTGCATGCAGAGTAGTTCCCTTAATTGTACTAACATAATACATTTATGAAGAAGTCTCAAATGATTTCTTTTTTTACCAGTATCGACATCCAAGTGTTGGTATTTATAATACTTCCTATAGCAGATTCTACTAGTCACTTGAAAGAGAAAAAAATCGATTTCCTGGCCTTGTTTACAATTAAATATATCTTTCTTGATAGATTTACAGTAAAATGTAATCAATCCACTATATATATTGGAACATCTAAGTTATTGCTAGTAGATTGTTTTGACCACTGAGTTAAAACAACAAATTTATACAAATCTCTTGTATTCACTGCTCTGCCAGTCTCTTTAGAGAAGCCAAATTCTTAGAAATAGAGACACTACCTTTCATTTGGTATGTAGGTTAGCAGTATCAGTTGTTTATGCTTTGAACAGCTTTGGTAAGAAACAAGACGGTCAGAATAATCAATCAATAATGGCTAAGCGTCTCAATCTCCATTCCTGTATAGGCAGCTATAAACAGGGACTTGCACTTGAATCTCTTCCCAAAAACAGAGTTATAAGCTATTAGAGGGGTCACTTTGTAAGATTATTTACCATATTGGATTTTGTTGAATTTTTATAGATAGTGCTCTCTAGCTCAAAATTCTAAGAGGTTACAAATGGACAGGCTTATTTGCTATATTAACTTAACTATTATCCTATTGTAAGGGTTTTATTTATTATTGGTGCAAGTCATTTGTTTGTTCTTCTATATATTGATTTGTATAAATACACATTAAATGAAAGAACAATCTTGTCTTGACATTTAACCTTGAGGGTTTCATTATTTATATTGACTAATGTCCTCATTTTTGTTGCTATTACCACATTTCAATCATTGTGCCTTCCAGCCTTCTTGCTTTCTTCAGGTGTCTGTTGATCCAGATAACTTTCAGAGGATTTTAAAGTGAACCTTTTATTTAATCTAGTAGCAGCAGATAGAGAGTTTTTATTCCATTATCTATGTCTAAGGCTATCTCATCTTGTTCTTTTTTAGACATGGACAGCAGTATGATAACAATCTATTCTTCTAGATTAAATAGAGTTCTGTTTGAAACTCTTTGAAGGTTACCCAGATCAACTGACACCCGAGGACACAATAGCCAAAATATAATAACAACAAAGATGAAGATATTAGTCTGAATGTAATTAATAATAACTCCTCATCCTTCAGGGCGCAGTAAAATATTTTGCTTTAAAATATTTGTACCACTCTCTTCCTAATGTACACAGAAAAACCTTTTCTACACTTTAACTAGTTACTTTCTAAATTTAATAGAGATAATGCCGCATGGTTTGGCTCAACTTGCTAAAGTTAAGATACTATGGCAGATCATCATTAACCTTTTCATTTTTATTTTGATCCCCATTAAACATCAGTAATTATTTAAAGCAGAAATTAACATGTCATAAGTAAAGAAATGTGTTTGAGTCAAGTCTGAAATTACTTTTCTTAGTTGTTTTACTTGTGAATATTAAAGACTTATGTAATCCTTCCCTTTTCAATTCAGCTTATTCAATTTAGTCTACTATAAGGCACTACAGTCATGTTTTAAAAATCTTAAAATGAATTCATTCTAAATAGAATGTTTGAATATTTTAATATGTGTACTTTTGAATTTAGTTGCTTATGTTAGGATTTTTATTTTGTTTTTTACAATGATATTCACTCTGTAGAAGGCCCAAGAGCCACTCAAGATAGTGGGTTACAGAGTAAGAGGCACAGTTTATGTAGATAGGTGAGGAAGATAACAGTTGACCCTAGACTTGAGCAGGTTAAGATGGTAGTGTTCTCTTGGCTGGTAGATTCACAATGCAGGGGTTTGTGAGAAGGAGTGGCTCATACATTGCATACATCTCACCAACAGAATACAATGGGAATGAGGGTGGTTCACTACATTGTGTGTGGCATGGCATGTTTTAGCTGTTGAGGTTAGAACTGGTGGAATTAAGGAATATAGTTTTAACACTTTCTATTGAAATAGTGAATGAGAGACTTGCAATGTTTCATCTGTAAGAAAAGGATTGCAGGGTGAAAAATAATTCATCACCCACAAGGACATGGTGACGTTTTTAAATTCTATAAAGGCTGAAAAGTGAAGTCTGGACAGTACTTCATTTTCAGCCTGATCTGGCTCTTGTAAAGTTAGGAGGGATCAGGCATTTACTGGAGCAGTACAGAAAACCTACCTTTTATCTGGCATCTTTAGTGATGAATGGGGGTTCCCTCAGGAAGGCCCCATGCCCTGGGTAACTGTTGGGAATTAAAATCGACTTATGACTTAAATGGTATTTGTACATGTACGAATACCATTCATTGTGATCGGTTTACATTCCAGGTCTGCTCAGTGATGATGGAACATCATTTGGTTATCTGAGTAAAAATACAAATAGGAAATGAAATATAAATAAGTTTTTTAAAACAATTTGCATAGATTAAATAGTTACCCTACTTATTTCTTTTGCTTTGTACAATTAATATTTCTAGATAATCATTGTCATGGCACAATGTCTGTGACTTGTTTAAAAAGAAACTCGAATAAAAAGAAAACTTCTTTTTAAAAAAAAATGCTTTGTTCACAAAATCCTGACTTTTTGGTTATTATATATTATTACTCTGATATTCTATTTTTAGCCAAGTTAAAAATAAAATAATTGCAGAAAAATACCACTTTTGTTTAGTTACTTTGGAGAAGTGGTTTGTTGCTTGTTAATTCTTCCAGCAGAAATAGTTTTCAAGAGAATAATGGATTATGTTAAGAATCCTTCTTTATACTTAAAGGATTATTAATCCTAACTGGCATATCAGGAACAAGGATAATCTAAAATCCTCTGCTTAGGCTCAGTATTTGTTATTATTTCTTAATGGCTTAGCTGTTTCTGATATTAGCATGTAGATGCAACAGATAAATAAATAAAAGTATGAAATTTTAAGGTAAATTTGGTTTTAATAAATATTACTTTTCAGTTAGAAACCACAGTAGTTCTATAAAAGTTATTATTAAAATTACTGGACTTTATTCAGTGTTGAAGTGGACAAAAATAAGACTTCCTCACAATTCTTTTCATTCTTCATGCATACTATGATCAGATTATAAAGGTTGCAGCAGAAATCCTTCCCAGATTTAAATGGTTGACCAAAAAACCCCAAAATAACTGCTATTCAAAAATGTATTTCACTGTTGTTAAAACAAAGGGTTACAGTTTTTTTATTGATTTGCTCCAAGCCATGATGGCAACTGATAGTATCTAGGGAAAAAATGGTAAGCTGTTAGCTAGATGAAGACATCATTGTCACTTGGTTAAGTTCACTAGCACCACACAGACGACAGTTTAAAATGTGGGAGGTATTTCTGCCACACGCTGTGTAATTCCTAACCATCCAAATATCTGCTTGAGTAATGTCGGAAATCCATGACAGTAAAGGAGTTATTTTTATTTTTGGCAATTCTTTAAAATCAAAAACCAATTTTCTTTTAACTCATATGTTTTTTTTTCTAGTTTTGAAATCTTTACCAGTAATCATTCAGATCTTATAAAAATTTTATTGTATTTCACCAATTATACAAATTTCCAATTTTCACCACTTGCATCCAGATTTGCATGACTGGACTACTTTTGAAAGCCCAACACTTTCTAAATTTTAAATTTATGACTTTTTGGCAATTGTTTAAAATAGATTACCTTTGGCTATTAATAAGAAATTCATTTCAAAATTTAATCATACTGCCCTTTCAAAGTTTGCCCAATTTGCTACTTGTAGCTCAATCTGGCAACCCAGCTTGTACAATCATGTTATATCAGTGTATATTTTAAAGGACTAATTTAGCTTAATAAACTTATCTTTATATAAATATCTATGAATTTTAGATTGTTGATAATAATCAATATTTTAAGTTAGTTTCTTCATATATATTGTCTGTTTGTTCATGTTAAAACTGGTATTAATCATCAAGTACTTTAAAGTGCAAAACTGAGCAATTAAATAATGAACAAATTTAAAAAAATTTTTTTCTTTTTATAACTATTTTATATCAGCAACATATTTCTGTTTAATATCTATGATGTATACTCTTTAATTATTGATTTAGAGCACCTCGAGGTGATGTAATGGTTAGCAAGCTTGTCTTGCTAGAATCCTTACACTTGAAAAGTGAGTTCGATCCTCACTAGTTGCTCCATACTTGCAGGCATGTGCCATATCTATACTGCACTTAGAAAATCATTATTCTTTAATTATTGACTTGAGGAATATGTATCAATTATTTACATAAATTCCCTATGAATATGTTTACATCGTTGTTATAAAATATTTTTATTAACAGCACATTGTCCATAAAATATCCATAATATAGACTATAATTTAAATATAACAAATAAAATTGTAAAAATAGAAAATATGAAATTTTAATTATTTAATTTTAGAAAATGTAATTTTTCTTGTAAAATCTACAATTTTGTTCATAATTACAATTTCTGCTACTTTTTTTTATTTGGGGAATAGAGATCAATTTAGTGCATGTTTTTTCTTGTAATATTTTTCAAACAATATAAAGCTTTGTGGTATAGTCATTTCATCTATTAAGGCATTAACTATTATAGTTAACAAACTATGACTTTGAAATTACTTTGAAACAAAAACAGTAATTTTATTTTGCATCTTAGCTGACTGAGTGTTAATCTATGAACAAAAGCAGATAACACAAATTAATTTTATTAATCTGTTGTGATTTTAAGTTTTATTAAAATTTGTTAGTTTCTCATTTTCTGAGCATTCTTTTTCTAGCAGACAATAACCTATTATTAGGCAAGTTTAATTGTAGAAGTAGGAATATTTATACTTGTGGTTTAGTTTACTGATATTAGGCAAGCAAACCTATAAATTTACCTACTAACCCAGCTCGTATGATTCTATAATCTTTCTGGTCCTGCAGGTAGTAACCTATTAACTGCTGTGCTGAAAAAATAACTTTATCAAACACCTATTTGTATTGTTTTTTTTTGTTTTTTTTTTAATCATATCACCCCAAGCAAGGCGGTAACGCCACTGATGTGCAGGGGGCTACATAAGACTGAGAAGATTAGAAAAGAGAAAACCGGAAACCGCATCCTAAACAGGAAACAAGGGATGAGCCTCTTCACCTGTTCAATAGATGTGGGTGGAGTGTGAACCAAGCAATAGTTTAGTCTAATACTGAATTGCTGTTTTGGTTTATATCCGTATAATTATATTTTCACAACTACTGACATTTAGTTATGAGATTATGTAAATTTTTATTTTCTGTGTGTTTTTATAAAGTGGACACTGAGTAGTGACAGTCTGTTTCATGCTTGAGCACAATCTTCAGATTTAAAAGTTGCATTTATATATGAAACGTCCTCTACCCGTTGTTGACTGTAATATCTACTTTTCTATTTATTTACACACACTCTATCTCTGATATTGAACACTTTTACCTATAAATATAGCATACTTCAAAATGATATTTGTTATTTATATATATAGTCATCCGCAGACAGATCTGTTTTGCTGTATCACAGCTCATCAGTATGGTTAGACTCTGATTGCTTCTAACTCAGGATTGAAACCCAACCGAATTGGCATCAGTCAGTGATTCTACCTCTGAGCTATGGGTGTTTGGTAGAAGAAGGCAGCCTTTTTAGCATGTATATTGTCATTATACACGCCCAATAGCCAGAGTGCTCTAATTTATGAGTGAATGAGCGATGCGTGTATGTGAGAGTAGCTACTGTTTTTCAAAGTCTGCCATAATTCCAGAGTGCTCAATCAAGGTGTGAGAGCGTAAATATATATATATTTTTTTTTTTTATCAAGAATCCTTTAATTGCAAATCAAAGAAAATGAACATGTTTGCAGATGTGCTTAAGTAATATATTTTATAAAACCAAAAGCAAATTCAGTTTTCTGTGATAAACAGTCATTGGAAGAAATAAAATTAATACAATCATTTTTCACTACTTAAAGCTCTTACTATGCTATATCTGAACCAAGCTTTCTTTTGATTAAATTAATATGATGCACATTTGTTTGTTTGATGAGTTGTTTTAATTAATGAATGAATGCAAGCAATAAAACACAATATAAAAGGTTAATGTGATCAGTGTTGATCCAAACAAAGTAAATCACATTTTCATTTTATTATTCTCGGCTGTTCTTTGCAACTTAAAAAAATAAAAAAAAAACAATTTTAACCACTTTCTTTAAGAAAGACACCATGATCTGAAGTTATATCATATTTCTTACAAATTATCTTATTTTCCTGACAGTTTCTCTCTGCCAACCAGTTCTTCCTTATATATCTTCTTTTTTTTTTTTTCCACCCCCCACCCCCACTTCCATTCTTCTTCATGATTGCTGTCAGTTTTTCTTCCATCCTAACTATTCCCTTTCCAGGGGTTTCTATTCCAACACTTCTTTTTCTCTCTTATTTCTTTTAAACAACTTGCTTCCCTTCATCGAAATCCTACCATCTCTTATCATTCTTCACTCTTCACCTTACAGAAATGACCTCTTCAATACTTCTTTCTACTCTAATCCTTTGCTGGAACTGGGTCTAGACACTGGCTAGACATTTTGGCACTTTCTCTACTTTATGTATGTGCCAACTTTGTTTGCTAAGTTCTTTGTACATTTATCCTTCTCCTATCTTTGTTTTTATTCAGTTCTATCATCAACTGAATTCACCTCATTTTCATTTTCTTTTAGCAAAATAGAAAAAAAAATGTGTCATTACTGTATTTATGAGGTTTATACATTGGTGTTATAGTGTATTATACTTACTAAATTTAATTCCAGGACTTTGTAAATAATGCTGTTGCTAAAATCAACTACTCTTAATTATAAAATAAGAAGCCACTTAAACTAACAAAATAAAATATATCCAATGATTTAAATTTTTCCTTACTCTCAAATTAAGTTCACCAAATTTAGAGGAAGAATTGTATTAAAATTTCAGAGACAATGCTTTCTTGACCATCTGTCATTACTGATAATGTATATTAGTTATTTTGCAATCAATATTTTGCAAGCAATAATGTCTGTAGTAGATTGTCAATATAACCATTCTCAATCTCTTTGTTCTTTTCTTTCTCACCTTTGTGGGAATACAGTGATCAGAACCATGAGCAGTAGAACTAAGGACAAAAAGAAGAAAAAAAAATCATTATTTCTGCCTGTGGCACAAAATTAACTCCAATAGATATAACTTGGACTTGATTCCCTAAGTGTATTTTCAAAGTTACTACCAAATTCAATAAATCCTCCATGAAATTTGGTTATTGTTTGTTCTTAATTTTATCTATAAAAAAAAAAATCTGATGTTTATTGTTTACAAAAGCTGAGTGACATGATTTAAAAGTAAATTTTTTTTAGTGATTAATATTGTCTCTAAGAAAGGGACGGCCAGATAAAAACAATCTGAAAATGTCTGGGGAAATCAATCAATTAAAATGCTGAAATTGAGAAAATCAAAACTTATTAGACCTCATCAAAATCATTAGCTAGTCTATCATGTCTGATGTGAAAATCTGTGCTCAGTTATGAGAATATGAAAGGAAGAAAAATATAAGTGCTATCAATAAATTAGAGCCACCACCATTTTTTTGGGAAAAGGGTGAATATCATTGTATAAAAATTTATTTGTTCACCAAAGTTGTAGCCTGGTATTAGTGGATAATGGCATTGGTTAGTTTCAGTAACTTGATCCAAAACGTTGTGAGTTCAATACCTGACTACAGCAGTGGTGAACTAACTTTAAGAGTTGAGTTAAAGGAAGATAACTACATGACTACCGGAAATAGCATCACACATGGAATGAGAATAATATACCTCAGTGATCAAAATAAAGGGGTCGATTCAAAATTCCTAGCACCTGAAGAAGGCCGGAGTGTACAACAGCCAAAACATCATAAACATGACAAAGATGAGGACAACAGTCGGAACAATGTAAATAATGGTACTTTATGAATTTAAACGGCTAGAGAGTCCAGTCTATTCTGCTATTTAACCCATAGATGTGGTGGGTAGATTCATGCCTAAGTTATTTGTCTGAAAGCAACTGGAAATTGAACTCAGTTCACTGATTTTTCTGTCCAAGCCTCTAACCATTATACCATCTGCACCAGTTGCTCTGTAGATCAAGATAATTACTTATTTGTTTCTAGGTATATCAATGTCTAATCATATATTAATCTAAATTGTACATTTTTTTATTATTATTATTAGTTATTCATTGAATTTATTTAAATTTTGAATTATATATTTGGCTTAGCTAACAAAACAATGTGAAACAAAAAACCTTATTTTTATCAAGTTTGTGGCCACAAAAACTTTGGAACTTTGTCTGAAGTAGACACAAAAATCTGAGATTCTATTCCTGGTACATTATTTCCAAGATAAAAAGAGGAAGTACAATTATACACCAAGCTAAAGATAACTCTTTATAGCAGTTACCATCTCTTACTAATGATACTATTGGTCAAATGGATAATGTTTTTACTTGTCTTTCATCTTATTTCTGTTGATTTTTATTGCAACTCTTGTTGAGGAACAATTTGATAGTAGCAATAAAGAGCACCAAATAAGATGAAAGGCTAGTGAAAAATTAATAATAATGCTTCATCTAAGAAACTCATAAACTTTTATATCTAATGCTACTCCTGTAAATAAGCAATTTGGCGACAACAGCAATTGAAAAAGTGAGATATCATATGACATATTTGAGTGCTACCCATTAGTAAAGTCTTTGTAAGTCAATAATGGTGCCACTACACTAAGACAGGCTCCTATTGATGAAGAATACAGGTTCAAATCTTATCAATGATTTATTTTATATTTTCACTCTGGGTTTTGTAATAAAAAGCAAAAGAAATGAGATGAAAGAAAGAAAGAAGTAAAAAAAATTCCTAATTGATAGCAATGCATCATCTGAGAAATTCATAAATTATTACATCACAGCCAGTTCAATCAGCCATACACAATACACACTTGAGCGATCATATCTCTTGCAATTAATGACTGATTAGAAGATTTTCTCATAGTAAGTAGCCATTTCTTTCTGTAATAGACTAGTTGCCAACCAAGGCTATATGATGCACTTTTTTTTTTTACCAATAGCTTGTGAGAATAGAGATAGATTCATAGCCTTTGCCAAGGGTAGTAGTGTGTGAATAAATGTAAATGAACCCAACTGGAATTTGAACTCGGCTCTCTGATTTCTCATCCCAAGTTTTTATACATTACATCATAGCACACATTCACAGCTAAATACTACTTGTATAAATAACAAATATAGCATAATAGTAGCTATGGAGGAAGTAAAAAATATTGCCTAGAATTTGAATAAGTACTGGTAAATATGCATGCTGACAGAGGGTAAATGATTACTTAGTCTAGTCTGGTCTGATCTGGTCAACAATTACTGCTGACTAGTGGTTTGATCCTGATGATGGGCCCTATACAAAAATTGAACATTAAATAACTCTCCAAGAGTTGACATATTGTAAAATTGACCAATCAATCTAACTTATGGTAAACTAGTAATGGTGCTGCCATGGAAAACAGGCTCCAAAAAAGAAGAAATAGGACTTCAGATTTTGCCAAAGGTTTATTAGTTATTTTCAGTTCATACTGTTTGTTAAACAGTTGTAAAATAATGAGCTGAGAGTTGTGACAAAAGAAATAAGATAAAAAAGAAGTTAAAAATATGACAACACTACTGCTTCTAAGAATTAAAATTATCATCTTAGAGCTTCAGTTGAGAAAACATTATATAAGAAAATGATTTTACACTAGTTTAGATTCTTTAACTCAGCGCTATTTTATAAGATTCTCATTTCATTTATATGAAGATCATAGAACAATTTAATAAAATAGATACTGTGTTTAAATTTGTCTTGTCAAACTAAGTGTTTTTGTGTCTAAAATAATCATCCATTTTCCACTGTCTATTTTTATTGATTTTCATCAAACAAAAGAAAATTATATAATTCACCTTCTTCATGGCCTATTCAATAAAAAATGACCTTTTTATAGGGTACTTAACTTGTTCAACTTAATAGACCACTTCTCTTTTAAGAGCTTTTATAAATGACTATTGTGTTAAACTGTGGACACTTATAATTCTAGTTTTGAGCCAGTTATTTGCTTTCTTGTTTTTATTTTTTCTTTCTCTCTTCTTTTGTATTTGTCTCCAACAATGTCTTTGTCTTTGAGACTAATCACCTGAGGTTTCATAGTTATTAACTTTTAAAAAACTGCCATTCTCTATACTAACCCATTACATTAAAATACACAAAATAATTATATTAATCAATATGCCATTAAATAGTATTTGCAATTTTCAAGGTCATTAAATTCTTTTTTTTCTTCTTTATTTGTTTACATTTCTAAGAGAAATAAAACTCCAAGAATTAGTATTTCTATGAAGATTTTAAAAAAAAAATCCCAAGTAAAAAACAAAACAAACATATTTTCAGATTAAATTAACATAGAAATTAAGAATTATTCACTTGTTGTTTGGTATATACCTTCATCTATGGCTTAAATAATAGTTGTGTTAATGCAATATTCATTCACAAAAACAGAATTATCCTTACAATCCTAAATGTTTCAGCTTTAAATAACTAACAAAACAAAAGGTAATTAATATATCTTTTGTGTGGAGAAGGAGGCATGAAGAGGCCAATCCTCCCCTCCAAATTTTTACTGGCCCCTCTGTTGCTTCCCCCTACATATACACACACTTTTATAAGCATCAAAAATTTATGAAATTGATCAGTCTCTGAAATTAAAATCAAAAGTAAAATTGAAGCTGTATAGCATGTATGTTAGTTTAGGTTTGTGCCAACCTAGCAGCTCTATTTCATGTTTTATTTCAGGATCATGGAAAAATGATATTATATATTATCTAAATTATTTCCTTATTTCAAAGTAGCTTCTTGATCATATGGTCAGACTTTGCCAAAAACATAAATTTTTAGCTAATTTTTGTACAGTTGTACACACAGCATTTTGACTGATTTCATTGCATTGTTTTATTTTCATATTTATTTTTTTTTCTCAGATTTATTTTTTGTGCTTCAAAAAAGTTTCGTAAGGAAAAAAAAAACATCAGAGCAGACAAATCACACTGTTCTGTTAGTATTGACGTTAGTATTAAACATTTTGAAATTAACCTCTCGTGTTCCAACAGCTTGAGAGTGGAAAAGAGGGCAAGAATAGATTAGAACTCCACTATTATAAATGAAAAGTTATTCCATTTAATTTAGTGAAGTAACATACTTATAACAAACTCATTCCTATGTTGTGTATTCGATAGTGGTGTAGTATGAAAATGAAGATGCTGCTTGAGTTTTCCTCCCTCCTCCTCAGAAAAATTTCAGCCCCTAAGTGCTCCCACCACTTCATAAGTCTTTCTCATATATATATATATATATATATATATATGAAAAAATTAAAACTATTTTTGTTCATGTTCCAATGTTTGCCAAAAATTAATATTTGTAGATGATGCTATAGTAGCATTAATATTATGTTTGAGAGCAACATATCCTACATTTTTCCAGATTAAGTAGGGCTTTTTCCTTCTTTTTTTTTTCTTTTTTTAATGCTATTTATAAATTATTCTTGTAAATAAACAATCTAATAAATATATAGTAAATTTTCCAAGCACTGCTTAGATGTGGCACAAGGCCAAAGGTATGAGGCACCCAGTGAGAATCAAAATCACTACCCAGTTGTCACAGGTTCTAGCAAGACAAGCTTGCTAACCATTACACTACACCGAGGTGCCCCTAATGAATATAAAGTGTTTATTATTTGTGTTGTAAATTCATAAAAACAAAGAAAAATGTATAAATTCACTTTCATATGTTCAGGTTTTATTATAATTCTGATAACTTTTTAAAACAAAGATTGCCAAAGAGTGAAGGTAGTTAAAATATGGCGGTGTCAATGGAAAAAACTATCTTCTTGACATGCTCTCTTTTTTTTTTTCTTTTTTTTTTAAAGCTAATGTCATTATGATACATTATTCAAGCTATTCCTCATTTTGTATATTATAGTCATCACATTCCAGCTATTGTAATCTCATTGTTTTTTTTAGACATTGTTATATTTAGTAAACAGGCAAATTTCTAACTAAACTCTTTATTCAATTGATTGAAGCAGAAACATTGTGACTATGACAGCTAAGGTAAGAACACTATATTCATATTTCATCTATAGGCCTCAACCCAACTATGAGGTCTGTCAGTCAATTGCCATACATGAAACACTTGGGCAATCATGTCTCTTTCAACCGGGTAGCTCAACTCCAGTCACTTTCTCACCAACGTAATGTGGCTTTTCTCTGTCTCTTCTACAAATACTTCTCTCGGTTTCTGCTCCAATGAGTTTAGATCCCTGGTGCCCCACTTCACGAATTTATTCGACCTACCAGATTAGTGACTAGGTCTCACCCTTTTACAGTGAAACCGATCAAATGTAACTGCAACTTCTTCTCTAACAGCTTCTTTTCTTGCACTATAGAATTCCTTTCCATATGCTTGCTTCCCTGACAGCTACAATGTAAATGCAATGTTAATTGCCAACTCTTATCTCCTTGACTTGCATCCTTTCCCTGACAAGCCTTGTATCATGTTGTTTTCCCTTTCAACTCTACTATCATGCAGTTCTCTTCACATAAGTGCTCTCATCCCTCTCTTGTCCATTCTCTGACACCCACTGTAACTTGTTCCTGTTTCTCATCACTCACCTCTTATGTAACCCCCTGCACACCAGTGACAGTACTGCCTTGCTTGGGGTGAAATGATTATTAAAAAAAAAAAAAAAAAGAAATGGACAACTGACGAGGCAGAAGATTTTCCAGCAGTAGCTTGCCATTACTTTCTGCAGTAGATCACTTGCCTGTTTTGTTATTCAACCCATAGCTAGAAATAGAAGAGATAGATTCTTACCTTTCCCGATTGTATTAGTGTATAAGTGAATGAAACAAATCTAACTCAGTAGTACTTTTTCCTAAATTTATAAATTTAATTTGGAGTATTACAATAGTTTAATCATTTGATAAGAGTCACAGTCATAGAAATTTAAAGAATGCAATGTTATATGAATCTATGAGTTCAAATCCTACAATCCACCTAATCAAAGCTTGTCTCTCTGCCAAAGTTGATGTAAACGAAAAGATCTTATAGATTCACAGGAAGAAAATAATCAACTTAGATTACATCATTCACTAATTATTAAGGAAAATCATAAAGTGAATTTAAAACATTACTTCAAAGTGTTAACTACCCAGATTAAACTGATTAGTGCTCAGCTATCTGTAAGCGTACAAGAGGTTGCTGCAAAATTCTCACCCTAACCCAATTTGGAAAATCAGTACTCTGATGTTTGGTTATTGGAAAATGAGCCAAGCCAAAAATCTTCCGACAACATTTTTCATATCTACTTATCAGATAATGCCTTTTTTTTTTTTTTACATATAGATCATACTCCAGAAATCTATATAATGCTTAGGTGAAAATGATAAATATTACAAATGGATTTGTGGGCATCACTGAAGAAAGAAGAATCAGTGAAGTTCAAATTCCAGGCTAGTCTGCTACATTCACATTCTTGGTAACATCTTTGGGAAAAGAGTGACTCCATCTCTTCTCCCTCTAGCTATGCTAAATAGCAGGGTAGACTGAACTCTCTAGCTTTGCCTAAGAAAAGGAAACCTCTGAACTACCAAGATTGCATGACAGTTCACAGATAACAGAATCTGGAATGTCATTTAAAAGGGGCTTTTATCACATGGGCAAAGAAAACTTATTCAATAACTAGCTTAGGTATGTTCTCAGTACTGAGTAAGGCTCATACCAATTATCACTTAAAAGTTCTGGAATCCATGTACATTAAGTCCTACCGACAATCAATTTGTCAGCAGGAATAGTTAATAGGTTTAAGGGTAAATACCTTTTAACGTTATAATTCTTTATTGATTTTTTTTTTTTTTGTCTCCTGAGAGAGAAAAAAATAAACTAGTTTAGTTGTTTTTAATTGTTATTAATTTTCTTTGTTACCTCTTTATTATGAAATGCTTTTGAATATGTCTGCTTTTATTGGTCTAATAAAATTCTGTATCCCTACAAAAATATTACAGTATCTATTTGGTTTCTGAAGTGAGTTGACATGGATTAGATATTCACACTGTTTTGTTCATTATAAAGCAATGAATACAGGCTTTTTTGTGTAGAGATAATATAGCATCATAGACACAAGCAGGTTTTATTGAAGGCTGCAGACAAGTTTTGGATTAACAACAGGCAGAAACTGATTTTAAAAGTACAAGATATTAAATGTTTCCAAGGATATGTGTTCATATTTTAGGTAGAAGTACTTTCTTCTTCTTTAAAAAAAACAAAAACAATATATATATATTATATATACTGATTTATTTAAACTGCTATCCTCATAATTACTGACACAGTCACTGGCTGTTGTACTCTCTGGCCCTTTTCAGGTGATTATTGTATTTTTTAAATTTCAAACTGAAACTTTTATTCAATGCATGGGTACAAACAAACAAACAAAATAATTAGTCAAAGATATCCCCTAATCTGAACATTGGAGAATGTGAACAGATTCACTTTGTGTTTTTCTTAAATATTTCAAGTAGAAATTCCAAGAATGTTATGAGATGCAACAGGCCCCTTAAGAAGGATAGAGAGTACAACATCCAAAATATTGGTGCTAACAACCAGAATAAGGATCAGTTTGAATTAATCTGTATATAATAATTTCTCATCGCTGAAATTCAGATACAAATGTTAGTTAAGTTGAGCCTGTTAAAGTATTGATGGCAATAAGGTGATATCGCTGAGTGGTAAAATTTTATTTCCAACATTCCAAGTAGAGCCGTTTTTGATGATGAAATCCTGAAGACAGAATAAACTTACTGCACTTTTTTTTTCTTTTTTTTTTTTTATCTGAACAAGTACTGTAACCCATTGAGATTGTAGGAGCAACCACGTGTGCTCCTAATTGAGCCCATCCCTCTTCAGGCTGGTTTTGAATTCAAATTTTTTCCTTTCCTAGACTTGTTGCATCTTCAATGAAAAAGAGCACAGTCAGCCTTGTTTATTTAACCCATAACTGGGAGGGGATAGAAAAAGGATGGGTTCATACCTTTCCCAAGCGTATTTGTGCAAAAGCGAAGGTAATAAACTCTGTCAGTATTTAAACTTAGTTTATTTTCTCTTTCAATTTTGCTAAACATTACACTATCACATATCCAACTTAAAAAACCAATTATATTTCTTTAATTGCATTTTAGACAGATTGTCATCAGTAGAGATTAATAATTAACAACTTAGCTGCTGTCAGTGTGTGTTGACTCCATTAGTGTAATATTTTAGATAGCCATGCTTCTCAGCTAAACCCATTATCCAACTCATCAATTTATACTCATTACCCTAACCTTTGAGTTATATGCATATTCACATAATAAATAAATAAAAGCTCAGTGATGGGTTTTTAGTCAGTAACAAAAGGATAATTATTTGCCATGTATCTCATTCTCATGATATTTTAAAGGAAATTAATTTTATTGCTCTGTGATTTAGAGCAGAAAATTGTATTCAGATTTTAGGCATCAGCCACATAATTCTGTTACTTCCCAAATGCAGAATCATATTTATAGCTGCTTTAACTTTTCTTCATGAATTCTATTAATAGAAAACAAACCCTAAAAGACCTGTTTTACTGTATTATTTGACGAAGCTGAAATTCCCTTATCGTATGTTTGCTTTATCTTTTTCTTAGTTTCATTCACTCTCTTTGTCTATTTCCCAAGGTTTCATTTATCACCTTGTAACACAAGACTAATCTCATTTGAATGTTTTTGTTGTTTATAACTTCTCGTTTTCTGCCACTTTCTTCTTTTTTTTTCTTTTTTTGTGAAGAATTTAAAATGTAACTGTCTTATCTACCTGACTCTACAAGATCCATTTATCCAACAGTTGCCTTATATTGTCCATGCTTATGTCATCATGTATGCATGTTTAATGGAATATAGATTTTGTTGTGTGCAGTTACAGCAATATTTTTAAGAGAATAAAACTAGAAATTATTTTCTGTCTGAATTTCTCAACTGAGAACATCATTTGATTGCTTAACCGATCCTAATATATATTCTGTTTATGTGCATACAAAGGTGGATCATTCACAGCCTGCTATACACTTAAGATCTTAAATTTTCATAGTATTATGTTCAGTCTGTGATAAATATTTGCCACTGAAGTAAGTGTATTGGCAAGAGAAGATTACATTGATAAATATTTGTTCTGTATAATAAATGTTCTTTATTAGTTTATAGACAGATTTATCACACACACACACACAAAGGAGTGACACTCTTTCATGCTTAAATAATATATAATAAAGTTGACTTTGAAGTCAATACCAAGTCTTCATTTTTATATTTGTATTGTCATATGCTCAATCTCTAATATTGAGCACTTTTACACATAAATATAGCACACCTTAAAACTCATATAAGAAAAAAGTGCGGGAGGCCATGAACGTTTTGTTTAAAATGTGGATTTGTTGTTGTTTTTATTAATATTAATTGCTTTTTGTATTATATATTAAGTGTCCATGATGGTATTTGTGTCACTACACATGTTTCAAGTTCAAAGTTAACTCTCTTCAGTCAAATAAACTTGTGACTTTACATATCAAGATCCGTTTGTCTTTCTGATAGCCAAAATATTGTGTATATATAGATAAGTGGTCAGTAAGCAGGTCAGAAAGTTCATGTGTACACGTGTTTGTGGGGTTTTTTTTGGGGGGGTGGGGGTTACACTTACTCCTTAAATTACTTGTTTTGGGAATCGGTCACCTTTCATTGACCAGAAAAGGTTTTCTTACACTGACTTGCGGAATTTGATTTCTTTTTTATACTTCAAAATTGTTTTCAGCGATTTTGATTCAGTTCTGTGGTTCATCTAGTTGTTTTTGGTTTTGCAGTGGCTCATTTTTATTTTTTTATTTTATTTTTTTAGCACATTTTGAATTTAGTGTGTCTTAGGTTTTTCATGTTGTTTTGTTGAGGGATGGCTTGTATTTTTTTATAAATATTTTTTCCTGCATCATGAGCATGACCATAATCTGCATTTTGGTAGACAGGCATTACTTTGAATTTACCTTCACTACATTTGTATAAATAATACGAAACATACAATTTCCTGTTATTGGCTAGTTTAATGTTACTTCTGTGCAGGGTTTCTCTTTTATTCAAGCCTTGTGTCACCTCCACATATATTTTTGCACATTCGTTGCATTTTTAGAGCATAAATTACGTTTTTAGATTTTGCAGCTCAGATTTGTTTTTATTTCAAATATAGATGTGTTTTCAAACTTGATCTGGTTTCCTTCTATTATTATGTTGCATACCCCACATCTTTTTTGCTGCATTTTGTAATTTTGTTGAGTAATACTATGTGTCTTTTTATCTTTTTAAATAATTCTGGGTTGATTTTGTTTTGCATGGAGATGCTTGTGAGAATGTTTTCTTCTTTTTCATGTTTTTTGTGTTTTTGAATTCTGGGGAGATTCTAATGGTATTTCTTCTGCCAGTTGGAAATCTTTGATTATTAGTGGAGTGTGGTACCCTGTTATTTGTAATGTCTTTTGTAGTTCGCCTAGGCATATTTTATGAAGAGTTTCATCAGCTACTGTTGTGCAAATTCGTCGTGCTAAGGAGTAGGGGATGGATTTTAGACAACTTATAGCAGGTGATTCTGGGTATTATTGGGTGTCTGTGGGTTTCTGGTAAATGTCTGTGATGATGTAATTGTTTTTGTTTTTTATTAGTGAGTCTAGGAATGGCAATTCATTAAAACTGTATTCTAGTGTGAACTTAATTTTGGGGCACAAGTTTTGGAGTAGATTGTCTAGTTTATTTATGTTTCCCCATGTTGATCTCCAAAAGATAAAACAATCATTCAGATATCTTTTCTTGGACTTGAAACACAAATACCATTATGGACACTTAATATATCATACAAAAAGCAAGTAATATTAATAATAGTAATAACAATAAATCTACACTTTAAACAAAACATTCATGGCTTCTTGTACTTCTTTTTTCTTCTATACCAATTTCTCTCATTGGAACAACCCCTATTTCTGTTTTCAATATTGCTCATTCACTAATGAATTAGAGCACACTGGCTATTGGGCGTGTATAATGATAATATACATGCTAAAAAGTCTGCCTTCTTCTACCAAGCGCCCATAGCCCAGAGGTAGAATCGCCGACTGACGCCACTTTGGTCGGGTTTCAATCCTGGGTTAAAAGCAATCGGAGTCTAACTGTACTGATGATCTGTGAAACAGGTCTGTCTGTGGATGACTGTGTGTGTGTGTGTGTGTGTGTATATATATAACTTTCAAACTGTTTTACAATACAGCATAATCTGATCTGCTTGTCTTCTTGCATCCCCCTTCTCTGCTATATATGCTGGGGTTTGATAAATCCATATTCATATTTTACAACTTTTGGATATAATCTGACTATTTACATACCTCATATTCCTTTCACTTAAAGAAAAAAAATTAATTATTTGTGTAACTGTTTTATTCTTCTTAATTTTTTAATATCTCCATATTCCTATTCCATTACCACCACCACCACATCAATTGAGTACAATAAAAATGCACAAGATTTATGGAAATTCCATGCTGCATTAATTAATATATTAATATATTTAAAAAAAAAAAATTGGGCAAAAATAATTTAGTTTTATTGGTACTGAAAGTAGGATTGGCAAGCCAAGTTCAAATTTCAGGCTAGTCTGTTGCATTCATTTTCATACAAATGGCATAAATTTATTTCTTTTAACTTCTCAAGGACTGTTTGACTTTTGCATTTACTTGTACGTTTCGTAATGCCGCTGGCTCTATTAAAATAACATAACTTTGTCCATAGCTAATTATAGCAAGTCCATTCAAACATTGTCAGAAGTTTGCCTTTAAAATTTATTTATTGCCTTTGAGTAGCAAAGGTGATTTTTTTTTTGTCTCTGTTATTAGAATAAGAAGATCCATTTTATTTCAGGTAATTTGTGACAATCAAGTTAGTTTATTTAGAGTAACTATAAAAATGCATCATTGGTATGTAGGTTAGTATAAAAAAATACAATATTAATATGTAGATATTTTTATTAATGTTTGGGAAATGTCACTCTCTTTTACATTTATTAGAGGCGATTAAAGGGCAGTCTTATTTTCTAAAAAGTCTTTACTGTTCATCATGCTGTCATTATCCTGTTTCTTAAATTTTGACCATTAGAATTAAAATGATTTATTGCGTATAACTAATGTTTCAAGAGAAGAATATAATTACTACTATCTTAAAATATATATGTCACTGTATCACAGTTATTCACAATGCTATTGAACCTGTTGCTCATTTAGTAATGGGAATAACTTTTTTCATTTGATTTACATTTTAATCTGGGAATGTGAGTTTTTTGTTTTGTTTTGTATTTTTTGTTTTTTTAATTTAAAATTTGAAATAGCTTTGATGTTGGATGCTTTTTCTGTATGCTTGTATCAGAAAAACATCTATTTTAAGTCATCTTAAAATATGAGTCAAAGTACTTGAATAATCTTCTTTTTAACATTATTATAAATGGCCTTTCATAGTTATTAGGGAACTTTCATTTTTGTTGTAATATTAAGAATTTGAGAGTGGAATAGGTTAAGATTTCAATTATAAAGTATGGCTAGTTTTTGGTTCTAAAGTTTTTTTGTTTTTTTTTTAATATAACTGGTCAACAGTGCATTTACAAGATCTAGTTTTTGGTAGTTTGACCACAAATAGTTCAACTGATCTGGTTTGCAACAAATCAAAATTTTTATCACTATACTTTAAATTTTCTATACTTTATTTTTAAAATAATGAGTTTTCAGTTTTATTGGTAAATATATTAATATATAATAGTTTGGAATTGGCTGGAACATGAGTAAATATTTGAATTAAAATAAATTTCAATATCTGTCCTAAGTAAATTTTTGAGTTACCATTTGTGATGACTGTCTCATTCCTTTTTTTTCTTATTTAATAAGTTTATTTTAATGGCAATGATTAAATTTTCTACTCTTAGGAAAATCCTTAACATACATTACTAAGTTGTAAATAGGTTTTCCTCTCTAGTTATTGTAATAATCATAATCTTCACTTAGGATTGCACCTAAAATCTTTCATGTTTTCATGAATTGGTAACCTTAGTTTCAGATATCTGTAGTTGACCTCATCAGCAGAACTTGTCTGTTCAAATCTTTTATTTTTAAAGTAAAACCACAAAATATATTTCAAAGAACTAAAATATAAACAAACAAGACAGACATAAGTTTTTAATAATATTCATAATAGTATTTTTAAAATATTTTTAAAAAATATATTTATAAAGCTCTTAAGTCATCACTTCTTGAGGATATGGGGAGGTCAAATTAATAAAAACAAATTTTGTACATTGACTACTGAAATGTAAGTCAAATATATTTCTTCTAGTTTTTGAATAATGTTGATTTACCATTAGAAATTTTATAATATACTTAGTGTTTGTTTATGTGTGTAAATATTTTATCATCCATAATATATATATATATATATATATATATATATAGGGAGGATGCAAAAAGTATTTATACAGTGAATTTAAAAAAATACACATTTAGCACAGTTCATTTTCATTTATTATATATTTTACATATCAAATATTTATTTTTCTGAGGCATAATTGTATTTTTTTTAAAATTATTTTACTCCTAAGCAAAGCAATAATGCCACTAAGACACAAAGGGTTGCTGGAAGTGAAAGAGAATAAGACTTTCGTGAGGAAAAAGGACAATAAAAGAACAGGGTACAGGAAGTCAGAAAATAGTTATTGATGTCGCATTTAAATTTTTGAAAATCATAGAAAGCAAAGAAATAAGAAACCAATGTTCCACAGGTAAGAAGTGCAAGAAAAGAAACTATTAGAGTAGAATTTATGGTTACATTTAGCTATTTTAACAGTAAAATAATGACTACTAGTTGCCAATCTAGTAGTACATTTAAATTCATGCAAATTACCAAGGAAGAGAACTCATTAGAACAATTGCCATGAAAACATTTATAGAAAATAGGGAGAAGCCAACTTTCATATCTACTTTTGCACCCATTTTTCTCTCTCTCTCTCTCTCTCATATATATAACTCTTCAGTCATGGATTGAGTTCTTTCAGCTGCTAGCATGTGTATATGCCTTAAAGTTTTCTCCTCTCAGCCGTACGCCAATAGCTTAGGGCTAGACTCTCCAACCAATACCAAATCGGTTGAGTTTCAATCCTATCCGGAAGCAAACAGATGTCTAGCCACACTGATGAGCTGTGATACAGCGAAACAGGCTTGTATATGAATGACTATATATATATATAAATAAAACTATTAAATCTTTTTATATATATATATATATATATATATATATATATATATAAGATTTAATAGTTTTATAAGATTTAATAGTTTTATTTTTAATGCCACATTTTTATTACTTCAGATGCTTTAACAAGTCTGAAGTTATATACACGTGCACACACACATGCACACACACACATACTTGTTCAGTAAATAAATTAGTATTATACATATATACTTATTCAATAAATATATCAGTATTACTGCAAGTACTGACTGTATCAAGATCTCAACTTGCATTTGTGAGGAGCTTTTGAAGGGGCCAGCTTATTTCCGTGCAGAATGTCAGTACTTTAATTCACAGCACTTCCCCCACCAGAGTACTACTTAACATTATAGTACACCTTCTGGTTGTGTCCTAATAATCAGGTCTGCAATTAGAAGAAGCATTCCTAGAGGGATAGTCACGTATCGTCTGTTATTGATTGGTGATTAGTCAACACTGGATATGCAGGTCTCACTCGACCGTGCTCCCGACTTGTCTCTGTTTCAATCATGTATCATCCGAAAGTCATCACCACTCAATCAGATCTTGTGACTGAAATCCATTCTTTATTTCCAGCCTTCACTTTATTGAAAATAGACGTTCTCTGTTGGAATTCTTCCCTCTCGTTTCTGAAAGACACATTTGCACAATAATATAGCCAGGGAAGGAAAGAAACAAAATACAGTTCTTCTTTCTTAAATTATTTTATACTTGTAAAATTCTTTTAGTGAATGTTATGTAGACACTTAATAGAAAGCAAGTTTTCTAGATATTGCCTTTTTTTGTTTTTTGGGGGGGGTTTCTTCCCCCTTGTATATGAAATTAAAATCAAGACAACAAGATGTAATTTGAAAAATTGCTTCAAGAAATAATGTTAAAATATGGTCATTCCATTGCTAAAGTTATTTTACAATAATTAAATTAGATACAATAGATTGATGATTAAAATTTGACATTAAAAAGACTTTTTACTGATTTGGTCATTAAATTGAAACGCAATTCTGTCAACTACTATCCTCCTCTTTTTCCTTACGTCTTTAATTTCCATTTCTGGAGACAGACGGACACACACAGACATAGCAAAAGAGATTGCTATTCCTGTCTTGTCTTGTGATTTGCTGTGTGGTGTAGCCATGACAACTGGCACTGTGGGTATGGCCCAAAATGAATGCTACCTCTCTTAGTAATTAGGTGTTGCGCTTCAGTGAGGGTAGAGACTATGCTCATATTGTAAAAATGTTGGCATTTTTTAATGTTTTCATCTGTTTGCTAATGGTTGCAATATTAGACTTGACAGAATAGTCATTCCGTGTCAAATCAACAAGGGTCTGACCAACACGAACACAATTTTTTTTTTTTTTTTTTTTTCAAATTTGGTACACTCGTAAAGCTTGATGATTCAAATTGAATGGCACCTATTTTACGTCTCTAGCTCAAAGCATTCCTTAGATATGACCCTTTGACCTTTGTCAAAAATGTGGATTTTGGAAAATGGTCACAAAATTTAAATATAAATATCTTAGTTGTTTTTTCACCTACAAAGTTAAATTATATAACATTTTAAAGTACTTTAGTAGATCTAAAAGGTGATCAATTTTTTAAGGTCAAATAAGGTAATTTGACCTTGACCTTAACTTTTGACTTTTAATTTCACAAAAAAAACTCTTTAATTTTTTTTATTTGACATGAATTTGCTTGCTTTATGACAAGATAGGTAAAAAATGTTGTAATAGACTTTTGATTGTGGTCTGAGTTATAAGGGTTTTACTGAGCTGAGCCAAATTCAAAATGGCAGGTTTTGTTATTTGCCACTATATGCTAACATTTTCATGTCTCTCAATATGGTCTAGTTGTAAATCTTTAGAAAGCTCTTTGATAGATGACTAATATTCACATAACTATGATCATAAAATCAGCAGGATTTGTTATTTGTGGTTAAATATTAACCAATTCAGCGGTAAATAAACAACCTTATTTTTGATTGTGTTTACATTTTTATTATACAACAAATAGATGTTGATATGAAAAAGTGAGATAATGAAAATAATTATTTAAAAAAAGTGTCATGAATTAATATTACAATAACATAAAATTTTAAAATATGTAACAAATGATGTTAATGGTTAAATTTTTGGTGATATTTGTCATGTTACACTAAATGCGCAAAACAATCAAATTTTGAGTATTTTTATATATATTTAAATAATGCAGTTTTGATCTGAAAAAGTGATACAAAAAAAGAATATTAAAAGAAATCTTAACATTTACAAGGAGATTAACAAGCAAACTTCTTTTTCTTGTTGGAGTACATGTTTAAATAGAAAATAATAATTTGAATATGGAGACCACTTACTTTTTCACTCAAAGTTTTTGCAATGCCCAAAGTTGATTGTATCTTTATTTAAGGTTATTTCAAGAAATTCTTTTTCTTAAAATATTTGAAGCATTATTTCATCTCATTTTTCAAAAGTTTATAAGTTCTTCCAGCGTCAATTATTGGATCAGCTAAAGTAAGAATATCGAAATAATATAAAATTAATATATCTGGATATAATAGATAACAGAAAAATGAGAAAAGGCCCTTCAATTGTAAAAATGTCAATTTTACCTCTTCATTATCAGGATATTTTTCAAGCAAGCATCCTAACCACTAATTCCTCTCATAGATTGCTGTAACATGTCCCTTAAAGTTTTCAAGCTTTATATTGTTCCGTTTTATAATTGCAACTGTTTTCCTTTTATCCTGAGTTGACATTGTTTTTACTTCCACCTTTTCCTGAAGCACAAGAATAAAATGTAGTCTTTGAGTTATTTTTGCTTCATTTGTTGAAGAATGCAAAATATTTGTGCCTGAAATGTTTTTTCTTGCATAATCAAACAACTCTCTTGGTGTCATTATTTGTTCATTATAGGGTCACTCTAGGCTTGCTTTTGCTGCTAATCTCTTCATAGTGCCACTTAACACATCACATCGTCTTTTCCAATGAGATGTAGTAAAAAAAGTGCCACTCTGCATCAATACCAAAGTCATTTGATAAAATTTGTATAATGTAAAGTGGTGTCATCAGAGAAATAGATAAGATTTTTTTTATATTTTTAAATAAGAATTTTTTTTACTTCTATAATTATTCTTTGGAACAAATGGATAGCTGCTGTGTTATACTTGAGACAATGTGATATAATTAGAATATTAATATGCTCCAGCTCTTTGTCATTTCTGTAATAACAGACATATGGATTTAATGTGACATGAGAATTATTCCAGTGAAAGCCTTGTGCAGCAACCTGCAAAATAAATGAATAACTCAGCAGAATCTGTAATAAATGACCTCACCATTCATCAAAGAATTTTCTTAGAACAAAATTTTGATTGTTTTTTGGCAATATTTGATTGTTTGAAGGCCTACACAAAAAGTTTGAATAAATTCTTCTGTAGATTGTGATACAGTTTGCGGTGTGGTTCTATCAGTTGATAGCTACTGTTTGTAGATAAAATCATCTATTAAATTTTTATTTAGAAATTCTTCAATTTATATAAAACATCCTTCATCAAATTGCTACAAGTTGAGCAGTCGCCCAAGTAGCAGTTAGAGGTTGCTTCATTGCCTGTAACAGTAGCTATGCATTGGTGGTAATCTGTTAAATGATATTGTTCATCTTGAGTCAGTGTACCAAGATGATCCCTCACACTCAACAGATTCATATTTTCATGTATTATACAAACATACACATAGTGAGTTTCAGCACCATCTGCTATAATACATTCTTTTGGTTTAAGCTCAGCAAATATTGAAATACTAATTCTATTTGGAATTTTTTACTTAAATAATTGTTTATGTCTCTTTTAGTTTGCAGAGTACAAGATATTTATTTATATATATGAATTCTTCTACCATTCTTTAAGACTGTCTTATATTCATTTTTTTTTTTACAGGCATCATTCTACTGACTTCACTCTTATAAAAAGCACAACTTTGTCATTTCTCTTGTGGGAATCTTCGTTCATTTACAAATTTTTTGGATTTTTTGCCATGTATGTTGTGGTGTTAAATTCCATATGAATTCTTTTGATACTCCAGCTTTTTGGAAGTATTGTCAAAATTTGTGTTTTCTGGGACCTCTTTTCACAAACTGAATTTTTTTTTTTAATTGTGTAATAATTTCACTTTCATCAGATCTTTGTTCTCCTCTACACTGATAGATTCTTGTGAAATCGTAGTTGAAATCAGCTTAATTTTCTTTGAAACGGCTCCTTTAATTTTTCCTACTTTTTATTCCTCATAACTGGTTTGTTTTTCAAGATTTTGATACTTGATTGATGATTTATGAAGGTGTTCATTTACAGTATCTACAAAAATGCTGGAAGGCTGTGGCTGGTCTTCTGTTGATGTTGAAGTACATTTTAAAAAAACACGAGTAATGCTGTTAATTTTATTTTTTGTAAATATTAGGATTTTTAAAAAAAATATTTATTTCAACATATCACTTCAGATCAAACCTAATTTCATGAAATTTGTAGAAATTAAATGGTCTGCAAACCAAACTGTTTTATTAGTTAAACACAGGACACCTTGGAGAATGTAAATAATTTTTTTTTTCTTCACACAGTCACCCCTTTTCTGAAAATCTGTTTCTAATAGTAAAATTAAAAAAAAGGCAATAAAACTGGTATTACTAGATAAGCATTTAATATATTATATTAAATATATATATTAAGGACGTTATTACCCGAAGAAAAGAAATTGTGATAAATAATGAAGTTTTACAAGAATTGTTTTCATTTTTTTCTTTTTTAAATTATAATAATTTATATTTTCAAAAATCTTTTTAAAATTCTCCAAAACTTTGTCTGCATTAGGTTATTAAGTGTAGTAAGCAAAAATTGAAAAGCTTATACAAATCTTATGCTCTAAGATTTTTTTCATGTGTATAAAATGTGCCCATTTTAAAAGTATGAATGACTATACTCAACATTATCCGAAAATACAATCAATGACTAAAGTAAATTTGAAGTCAGCATTCCTAAAATTAGATTACAGAGAACATTTCCAACATTTGTAAGACTACTGAGTACTTAAAAATTATATAAAAAAGCATTTATCTGTCATTTTCTTAAATTATGTTTTAACAGATAAAGTTTCTGTAGAAAGCAATAAACATGTAATAGCTTATCACTTCTTGTCAGGTGTTGAAAGATACATAATTCACTACTACTGTTTGTTTTTAAATCGTTTTTCTGCTGTTTTTTTTTTGGGGGGGGGGGGGGTTCTAACTTAAAGTTAATATTTGTTTCAAATCATTAATTATACTTTAAATCAGCTAATTTTCCTCAAATAAGGTTTCAGAAAATTTTTTTTTTTAAGATTTTTTAATAAATAACAATTACATTGCAATAAAAAACAGCAAAAAAGGGTGCTAATCAGCTATTTTTTTAAAAAATTAGAAAATTAATTCCAATCAATTTCCATTTGAAAAATACAAAAGTATTTTGCTTACTGGAAATAGTAAATTTAATCTTTTAACCTTCAATTAAAGCTAAAATGAAGGCCTTAAAAAAGGCATTTTCATTTATCAAAATTCATTTTAAAACTTACAAATTATTGCCAAAAAGTGGGAGTACTGAAACAATATTTAACTGGCTTAAATATCCATTACATAATAGTCTGTTCAACATGAAATTCAACCAATCTGTTTAAATCTTGATATTTTTACTATTTTTGTGAAAATGACAATGTTTTACATTGATATTCTGGTATATATTTATTGATTCTTCAATAAAAATGTAATCTATTTTGTTTACTAGTTTAACAATGATGTCAAAAATGATGGCAATATTTAAGTTTAGATATTTTCTTTTGCAATTGAAAAATTACTATCCATTTATTTGTAAGTTAAAGCAGTTTAAGGTACAAATAAATTAGAGTATTTTGCCAAGTTCAGAATAATAGAAAATTCTATTTCTTTTAGGTTCAATAGATGAAGAGGGGAATAAAGTCAGACAAGGAAATAAAATCAAATACCAAAGCAAGTCACAAGAAATTATTATCATGGAATACTTAAATACAACATTAAGAATAGAATAAGATAGTAAAATGGCCCTAGTAATTATGGATTTTGGTGACGTGATGAATGTGCGTTGTAGTACAGTGGATATCGGCTCGGAACGAGAAACCGGGGAGCCGAGTTCGAATTCCAGTTGAATCCATTGTATTCACTTACGCGCAAATACCCTTGGGAAAGGTATTAATCCGACTCTTCCTTCCAGTTATGGGTTAAATAGCAGGACAGATTGGGTTCTATAGCCTTGGTCGGCAACCAGTCTACTGCAGAAAGCAATGGCAACCTACTGCGGGATAATCTTCTGCCCAGTCAGTCATGTCTCTTTCGAGACATGATCGCCCAAGCGTGTATCACGTATGGCACTTTAACTGACTGATGAACACATAAATGGATTCATTGGTGCAGAGAGAATGGCCAAGTAATAATCAACACTGTTTGAAGAACACCCAAGATGCTTGTTGACATAGAAAAGCTTAGGAGACATTAAAAAGTAGATAGACTACCTGAGCATCAACAATTTCAAAATACAGTTTTCTGCTCTAAAAAATTATGTCTATAGTAATGTAAGTATGGTGTAAGTTTTTACAATCAGTTTTTTTACACAAAAAATAGGGGAGCTCTATACACAGAATTTTTTTTTTAAATTTAAGAGTTTAAAAAAAATCATGCATTTTAAGTGACGGTTGCACTATACACAAGTAAATATTTTTCTAGGGGGGTTAAAATCCATTTAAAAATTTCAGGAGTTGCACTATATATAAAGTTGGCTTATATACAAGTATATATATTATCCCAGCATTAACTGTAAGAGCACTTCCCAATCATATGCAAATTAAGAGTAAACTTGCAAAAATAAAAGAATCCTAAAATAAATGTGAAATTGTGATACGAAAAACTCTATCGCAACTCCATTTGCAAACAATGTTGTTGAGAACAAATATAAAACTTTGGAACAACTCAAGAATTTAAAGTGGAACACTTTAAGGTAAGCACCAGTGGCAAAATCAGTAAATCATTACAAGGGAAGAAATACAGGAAAAAATAAAGTGGATGACTTAGTTTGATGAAAGAAAGACAACAGATGGTACCAAAAATGGCACAATATATGAGGTTAAACAAAACCATCAGAAATGCAAGCAAGTAAAAGATGAATGACTCAATATTATTGCTGAGATCAAAACAGATGGAGGCAGGAATGCCGGAAAAGATAAGGACAAAAAAATATGCTCTTTGGTAGGATTCACAAAATCTAACAAGAGAACAATCATAATAGAAAAAGAAAATATATTACAGAGATGGAATGACTATAAAAGACCTCTTTCATGATAACTAGAGAGAAATCTATACGCCATAAAAACAAGGACAGGACCTATACTATTAATATCGAGGTAAGATCTCCACCAGCCAAGATAAACAACAAAGCATCAAGATCAGATGAAATTGTCACAAGAGGTGCTGACAGCTTTAAATGATTTAGAGATGGTTACCAAAGTGATAAATGACAGCAGCCAGAATATTTTTGTAGATCTATCTTCATAACATTAGGAATTAAATAAAGTACAAATAGATGCAAACTTTGTCAGATAATGTTTGATGGACCTTCTAACAAAACTAAATCGTTATAATAAATAAGTCTTGTAGAAGAAATTGAGTGAAAACAGTGTCTTTGTTCAAGACACTAAAAAAAAACAGTAAAAATGGAGAAAGATCTATACCCATGTCTCATGGCATCTGGTAGTGTATGACACAAGGACAGTGTCTTTGAAATATTAAAAAAGTTTTACATGGAAAAGATATTCAAGTAATCCATAACTTCTACTAGAGCCAAAAAGTGTGTATGTCAGTAGAGGATGAGTTTAGTGAATGAATGAAAATTGAAAGGATATGTCTTGTCTGGTTTTATTTAACCTTTATAGAGAGACAATTCTAAAGCAACCAGATTTATTTTATTCATTTTTACCTGACATAACCATCATGTACATTACACAGATGACACTATTTGGCAGATGAATTCAGAAAGAATACTGAAAACATTATTAAACAAGGTAACTACGAAAAGTAAGAAGAAAGGACTCACCCTAAATAATACTGGACACATGGTTGTTAGCAAAAGAGATAGCCTTGGTTGTTAGTTATACATCAAAGATGTAAAAATTAAATGGGTACAGAAATTTAAAAGGAAACGCTGCTAATACCAAGAAAGAGACTACTGAAATTTCTGGGGCACATAATGAGGAAATGGGATTTGGAGAATTTTAGCAAAAAAAGCAAATTAAAGAATAGATAAGCAGGTGCAAACAGTAACCTACTTGACAAGCCTGAATAGACAACACACAAGCACAAAGACAAAGTTGGTTAAAAAGACAAGTTACTGAGAGCTTGGGTCAGACTAGATTTAAAAGTAAGTCTATGAGAAATATTTCCTTAATGAAAATTTCTGGAATCTATGCATATATGTAAAATATAAAGTTTTGCTAATATTGTGGCGTTTAAAAAAAAATGACTTTTTTTTTCATGATGACTTAAGCTAGTTAGAGTTAACTTATTGGGATAATAAAAATAAAATTACCATTTTTTTTTTTTTTTTATCATATGGTTAGGTAAACGAATTAGATTAAATTACTTGAGGGTGGACTTAATGCTAAAGAGCTCTATGTATTCTGGTACATGGTCACAATAAAGCCATTTGGTAGGTGCTGCAGAGAGTTATGGTCAGTTACTATAAAAAAAAAAAAAAGGATCCAGAAAATAGTTAAATTTTGAATACATTCTGGGAGAAAGTACTCAAACCCAGACCAGCTGTTAGCTCATATACTTCAAGGTAGAAACAGTCATAAAAATCAAAAATCCCTTCTGCTGATGACATAAGATACACAGCACCAAACAAATTTGTATTTATTATGAAAATATTAAAATTTCGTTAATTATTGCCAACTGAATCAAATCTTTGAAGAAACAACTGGGTGATGCCAATCCAGATTTTTATCCTGTGATTCTATGAGCTGCCAGTTGATGTGGGACCCATTTCAACCAATATGTTGAGGTACCTCTTCATACTTAAATAATACTTAAGCAATCATGTGGAGGTGGAAAGAGCTTCATTGTATGACACTTGCAGTAGTGCTACAATAATATATTTCAGTGAAATTTTCACTTGCCAAAATTAGGGTTTCAATATATAAAAAACACGTGTCAGTTTAAACTGTTGACTGGAGAGCCTGGTTTAAGAATTTTTTGTAAATAAAATTGTTTAACATTATCAGTAATTGATGTGCCATAAAAATTAATTTTTGCATCTATATGCTTTTTTGTTTAGATTTGTGCTTAGGTTTCTACTATTAAGTTTTCTTTCCTATGTTCATTTTTTTCCACTTCCCCCACTTTTTACCAGTCTCTTATTACTTAGTCTACTCTTTTGTTTACTTACAGATTCTCAGATCCGCAAACCCATCTGGTCACCTGTTAAAACTAAAGGTCATGATTCTTCCAAACCCAAAGACATTCTGAGTGACACAGATGGAAACACGAAAGATCAAGCAATGTCCACGCCAAATATGGAATATTCATCAGATGGTTGCAGAGGGCGTAGAACAAGAGCAATGCAGGTTATTTTTATGTTTGCTTTTTATAATTACTGCCATAAAATCCTCTTTCTTTCTTTTTTTTTTAATCGTATCACCCCAAGCAAGGCAGTAATGCCACTGATGTGTAGGGGGCTACGTAATAGTGAAAAGATTGGTAAAGAGAAAGCCGGAAACCACATCCTAAACAGGGAACAAGGGATGAGCCTCTTAACCTGTTCAATAGACGTGGGTGGAGTGTGAACTGGGCGGTAGATAGATCTATCTACTCCAATTGAAAAAAAAAAAAAAAAAAAAAATGGTAGTAAAAGTTCAGTCAAGAGATTTCTGCTAAAATCGAAAAAAGAAAGAATTAAAGAAAGCCAATTAAACATGAAAAGCTTAAAATTTAAAATTAGGCAGAAAAAAAAGACTTCATTTAAGAATATTTCAAATAAAAGATTCTCAACTCGACACGAGGGTCTTCTGTTTCGACATTGAAGGAACGATGTTTCATCAGGTAGTTAACGCTATTTTAAAAATGGTATTTGCTAACTAATTTATCATAAATACTCGGATCTATTTCTATATTGAGCATTGTTTTAAATTAATGTTTTTAATGTTGTTAATATTTTCTTCGTTCCTTATACATTTGGATATATAAAATTACTAAGTTTTAACTAGTATAAGTCGAAAATGGCTGAATTCAAAGATTAACAGTTTTCGAAATTCTTTCCTTGGAAGAGGTCACTAGCAGAATAACAAAAATTTCAAACTATCTGTATCGAACGACCTATAAACAACCGGGCAATTTAGTATAATTTAGTAACAAAGAATTGGATAACAATTATAAGTGAATGAAATACAAATTCAGTAGAATAAATTAAACAGAAACTCAACCTTACACACGTGCCGATAACTGAAAAAGTTGATAAAATTTCTGTCGGACATGCCTGATTTTACACTTGTTCTCCAGAATAAATTTTGTCGGTGAGTTGCAGCCCGTAAAGTAAGCAGAGAGAAAAAGAGAGGGGGGGTGGAAGAAGAGTGTCCAGTAACCCGATATGGGTTCTATCATTAATTTCAAAATCATTATTTTTCTTTTCATTTCCCTCATCTATCAATCTCATAGAGTTAATATTGATTGGTCTATTGTTATTCATAAAATTAAAATAAAACAAATTAACATTTATATGTATTTATAACTGTCAAATTTTCTGAAGAAACCCATAGAATTCAATTCAGATTTTAAATGTGATGGTAAAATTTTACCTTTCAAACTTTTTAAAACTGTTTCAGGGTGGATAAAAACAAAAGTCTACAGCCTGAATTTCAATCTGAGATTTTCACTGTGTAATGTTCAGTTTATATATTTAATATTCACCACTAAATTCAAGTAAAGAGATTATGTTGGAAAATAAATGTTTGTTGTGGCTGAGAACTTATTAATGGATGTGCATTGTGGTGCATTGGATATTGGCTCGGAACGAGAAATCGGGAAGCTGAGTTCGAATTCCAGCCGAATTCATTGCATTCACTTACACGCAAATACCCTTGGGTAAGGTATTAATCCATCTATTCCTTCCAGTTATGGGTTAAATAACAGAACAGATTGGGTTCTATAGCCTTGGTCGGCAACCAGTCTATCACAGAAAGAAATGGCAACCTACTGCGGGATAATCTTCTGCCCAGTCAGTCATGTCTCTTTCGAGACATGATCGCCCAAGCGTATATCACGTATGGCACTTAACTGACTTAACTGACTGTGAACTTATTAATGTATTACATATCCAAAAACTGTGAAATTAATGCCTCTTTATTTCCATGGAAACTAAAATGAATACCAAGATCACAAAAACACATTTTTTTTTTCTTTCACATACAACTACTGAGTATGCTTTTTTGCCAGCAATGAATAAGAACCTGCATTTCATGTTGATGGCTTATGGCCATATCACATTGAAACACAAGTTCCCAAATAATCATTTAAATTCAGCAATTTTGAGCCTGATCAATATCTAGATGGGACCACTTGGGAATACCCTGTGCTTAAGCTTGGATATGCAGGTAGTGTAATGAATAATGGTGCAGAATTGAAGATCTGAGTGCTGAGTTCCCCAGTCAAGTTTGTTAAATGCACTTATGTGAAAATATCCTTGGGAAAGGTATGAATCCACCTCTTGTTATCTCCCAAAAATCTTACAATCTAAAAATAATTTCTGGCTTTAAATAACCTGCAAAAGTTTGATAACTTATAAAAAGTGTGTGTGTGTGTGTGTGTATTTTGTTAACCAGTTTTTGGTCATAATTAAATTAGACCAGTATACAGTTATATTAGGAAGTGCTCAATACATATATACTGTAGAGCTTTTGAATATTTTTCATTTGGAAACCAGTTATTTGCACAAATTTGGTTTCAGCCTTTTGGTACCTTCAGGTGATTTATAATAACTGATTTTTCAGCATTTTCAAACATACAACAAAAATTTTTTACGAACATGTGACTGGAAGTTTAAAATAACTGAAATTTTCAGAATTAGGGAGAAAATTTTTAAGGAATTTAAACATTTACATCCAGGTTTGTATGATCCTAAAATATTTTCTAATCTGAAAGGAAAGGTTTTTTTGCATTGTATTATGACCAGCGATGAAAAGTGGATACATTATGATAACCTTAAGCATAGAAGATCATGGGGTAAGCCTGGCCAGGCATCAACATTAGCAGCAAAGTTCGAAGCTTCTGCTCTACATTTGGTGGGATCAGCTGGGTGTAGTTTATTATATCTGCTCAAGCTAACTGAAACCATCATGGGAGATCGCTATCGACTTCAATTAATGTGCTTGAGCAGAGTATTGAAGAAAAAACAGCAACTATATGAGCAGATATACAACAGTGTGAGTTTGCAACATGGCAACATGTTGTAAAACTGGTGAAAACCTACTTGGAAACACTTAAATGGGAAGTCCTACCCCACCCACAATGTTCACTCGACATTGCCTGTCTGATTATCACATGACCTGGCTTAGCAGCATTTTCATTATTATGAAGATGCAAAAAAAATGGGTCTACTTGTGATTAGTCTCAAAAGACATGTTTTTTTTTCAATGTGAAATTCAAATGCTACTAGAAAGATAGGAAAAGGTAATGGCTGTCAATGGACTTGTTTCTTATTAATTTTTCTAAATAAAACATTACTTTTCATGAAAAATCAGTGAAAGCTTATTCAATTATATATTATGCATTTCAAGATACTGACTCCTTACATTCCTTACATTGGGTGCTGTAGAATGTTTTGGCATTATAGTGTTGTATTTTGATTGTTCATGATGTGCTGGTCAATATGTGCTCAGATTACTTGGAGTTTCAACAGGTTAACCTACAAGAAAATGTTGCAAATGTGTGCCTGATGTAAAAAAATTAAATCTGTTTTGCTTTTAATAATTTTGGAGATGTAATCTCCCAGATGGTGTGAGACTTCATAAACATTATTTTTTACACAGAAAGACTTTTGAGTTCCCATATTGTTAGTAATGTTTAAATGTTTTTAAACTTTTTTTTATAGTAGATGATAAATCTTAGGTGTTTGTTAGGATCATTCAGTGATATGTAGCGATGATACATATTTTTAATTTTTTTTTTTTCCTGTTTATAATAAGGGTGCATCTGGTTAATAGAATAATTTAATGGTGTGTTTACTTGTTTGCATCAGGATGGAGTTTTGCATTGTTTATTTCTTTAAGGCTTAATTTGTCAAATGTACATTTAGGCAAGTTATTGTTCTTTAGAGTTTATCTTAGTCAACACCAACTTCCATAAAATTACTCTCTCTTTATAAAAACCTGCAAGCAGAAACTTGTCAACTCAACTGCAAAAGTAAAAAAAAAAAATTGTTACAAAAACCTGATTTACTAGGCAAAAAAAAAAAATCTGTCTTTTTCAGATACTCACACATTGGAATTAAGCAACATGAAACAAACTTTAATCAACAATAACTTCCCTAACCAAAGAATACAAGGATGCAGACGAAGGAATTCTGTCTACTGCACAGATTTTACATTGGTTCTTGAAAATGACTGAGATTTTCAAAAGTATTTAAACAAAACAGCACTGCATGAACTTCAGAAAGTTTATCCACAATTTTGGTCCCAGTATATAACACCTTATTTGAAAATTGAAAAAAAAAAAAATAAAACAGATTTTGTCAGTTTTTTTTTTTTAAACTTGTTTGAAGATATATACACACACCTATCTCTAATTTTTCTGTTTCTCTGCTATGTGTTAAATTGTCTTTGTTCCAGATCAAAACCATTCTTATTTATTATGATCTGCTCAAACTGTCTTGTTGATCCTATTGTTTCTTGGCCTTTGATATAGTCTCTCTTATTCATTTCATTTATCCTCTGCTAATCACTGAATGTTTGTCTGTGGTACTTGTACCATTTGACTTATATGATCTTGCTTAATAGTTGTATTAAATCTTAAAATTAATGAAATCTATCAGTTTTTATTCTCTCTGGTGCATACATTCTATTAAAAATTCTGATTTACAGAAACATTATCAGAAATATTATCTTCACATGTTTGGTATTTTTGTTAATAGTATCATAATTGTAATGCTTTCACTCTGTAGTGTGAGTGTAAGATTTGGTCGAGAGTGAACACAGGTAACTTCAGGTTCACTGCTCTAAAAAGCATGCACCAATATCTCCCCACGCTGTGCTCCACAAACGACTGAGCCACTGCAATTAAGTCTTTTCTTTTTTTGTGAGGGCATTCATTGTGTGATTTAGTTTAGCATCTGGGGTACTCTTCAGGTCAGTGAGGATTTTGTGTTTGTCTAAATGAACTACTGCTTAAGGTTAATTCTCTTTATAGTGAACATTGGCAATAAAATGAAGTTACAAAGTGTAAAATATCTTTGGGTCCTTACTTTCTCTATGAGAAAGTTAATCGGATGGTTACCGGTAGGATGTAAAAAGCTATCAAGATAAAATTGCTTAACATTTTATATGCATCTTAATTTTTTGTAGTGCAAAGAAAGAATTAAAATAACTAATTCATTTAGCATTCAGCATCAGTGTGTGTGTGTGTGTGTGTATATATATATATATATATATATATATATATATATATATCTTCATTCAAACATGTTTGAAATTTTAAAATAAATATAACATGTGTGTTTTTTAAATCACTATCACAATGAAATGCAGATTTTGTCACAGATACAATAAATTTGTAATTCATCCCTAAGGATGATCTTGAATAGGAAAAAAACTATGGCACCTTCCTTGATAAATTTTATTTTGGTATGAAACTGATTAGAGAACTGGAAGAGATCATTATAAAAAAAAATAGATGTAATATGTCTATATTATTCAATGAAACATATATTGATTCATATCTCTGTTTTTTTCTTTTGGAATGAAATTGATGAAGTAATTTCTAATTTTTGCCAGTAATAGTTGAAGTACTATTATGGTTATTTTTTTATGAAGCAAATAGCAAGTTTATTAAAATTTGCTTTAAAATTAAAATAAAGAAATAAAATAATTTGGTTCGTTTAAAATATTTCTGATTTCTGTGATATCTTATCTCAATAACTAAGAAATATGTTAGTAATATGAACTGATCTATTTTTCCCTTTTAATTCTTCTCTTTTCAGATATTTAATATTGGTAAGTTGGTGAGCATTGGTATCTTATTGGGATAAAAAAAAGAAGGATGTATATCTTTTGGTTTTATGTAATTTACACAATTCATGATAGATTTTTTTTTTTTTTTTACTCTTTCAAGTTAGGTCAGATTTGATCTGTAATTATTATAATTGGTATCTGTTAATCTGGATTTAATTCTGTTAATATTTTTTTCTTTTTTTATATGCTCTCTCACATGTGGCTTTTCTGAACCTTTTTATCTACCTTACATTTACAGTTTTACTTCAACATCCAAATAACAAAGACAATTTGCCAGGCATTGGTGACTTGGATTAAATCTTGTCTATTTTTCTTTATTAAACTTGCATTTTGTCTTTAATTATATATACAACATAAAACTGTAACAAAGTAATTAATAAAAAAATCTAATACTCTTTTGTATGGTCTCATTTTCTTAACATTTTAAGTAGTGTGCCTAATATGTAATGATAATATTACAAGATTATTTTCTCAGTGTTTATGTGATTATGATTAAAACAGAAAGAACTGCTTCAGTGTTAATTATGACACTCTTTGAACTGATCAGGCTGACCTTATAAATATATAACTTATGAGAATTCAAATAATAAATATAGGTGCTAAAATTGTTTTCAGCTAAACTGTTTTTACTCCATAAACTTTGACAATAGAACTGCCTATAATAGTCTCTCTCCCATTTATTTTTCACTGTCTGTACTTTGTTCAAAAGCACACACACACACACACACACACAAGTGGTTGAAAGGCCCTGGTCTTTCCTTTTTGAGGGTTTAAGTGATGACATGGTGGTAGTGGTAGATGAAATAGCAGCAGCAGCCACATTGTCTGCAGTTATAAAGCATGTGTCACAAGCAACCTTGTTTGTTGACAGGTCAGTCTAGACTAAATGCTAGCCCCATTTACAAGTCAATGGGAGATCAACCATAGAGAAGGGGACTAAATGCAGTAATACCTTGACTTCCTTGCTTACCTATTAAGAAAACTGATTCAGACCTTTAGAATCCATTAGAAAATTTAATATAAACTACTTACCATTAAGTGTGGGGCTAATCAGCTATTTTTCTACTCTCTCTTTATTTCCCTTTAGCATTAAGTGGTAATGACAAAATTCTTTTGATTCTATAAATTTATTACTTTCTTTAACTTTTATAATTTTGTTTTTAATAGATTCCTTAAGGACTATGTATTATCAGGATTTGATCTGCAATTATGCCAGGATGATGCTTTCAATTTCTTCAGTTTTCTCTTTTTGAAAATCACATTAAACAAAGAAAGCAAGTCATGCTTAATACTATATAATCCCTGTAGACATGATTCACAAAATTAGATTCAAATTTCATTATGTATATAGATGTTCAAAATAAAACATCTAAAATGAATATTTATCCTTTAATAACTTTGAATTAACCTTTTAAGGTATTTAAAAAAAAGTGTTCATAATCTTAAAGAGGATCATCTGTAATTTCTTTGTCTGAAATTTAAACAAAGAATAATGAATCCTAATACACATTTTTATAACTTGTTTTTGTTTTTTTAATATAGTTCATAAAAAAAATCTAAATGACAGATAAAAAAAAATTCACTCTGTATTTATTTTTGGTAAGTAGCTTTGTTAGATGTATTTAAACAAGGTGGTAAACAGTAATGTAATCTTTTATGGGCTATCTGGAAATTTTCCACCAATTCTTTCTCAACACAGATATTTACAAATTTCTCCCTAACCCATCTTCTATAGGAATAGATTGGCAAATGCCCATTGGAAATCGTGGCAAACTTTCAAAATCACATCAAACAATCTGCTGATCTTTCTGAGTAAATATGTTCAATGATGTGAATGATATACTCTTAGTTTTTTTTTCTCCCCTGTTTCTTTTTGTTTTTCTATAAATTAAACATTCATCATTAGAGACACTCAAATTCCTTATTTAAAATATCTAATAATAAGTACCACATCCATTTCACATGATGAACTTTACCATATTGGAGATTATAGTTTTTCTTGTAAGTACAGTTGTGGTAAACTAAGACATAATCTTTGATTTAAAGTGCACATAAGCAATATCAGTAAACTGAATTATATTAATTACTGGAGTGAATGAGTTTTAATGTTGGGTAAAACCTGGTTTTGTCATTTTTGGTCATCCTTACTTCAGCTATTCCATGTGATGCTCATAAAAGTAAATGTGTTTTTTATCATGTGGGTAAGGGAAATTGACTCAGTACTCACTTGACCTTGTAACTGAGTTGAGAAATAAGACACCTGCAATATATTTTGTGCATTAAAGACAACTGACACTGGCTTTTATATTGGTAGATTATAAAAGTATGAAATCAGTTGGTACACTGAAAACAGTATAGGCAGAATTTGGATCTTTTTATTTATGTCTAAATTGGATTGATGCATGAATCTGTTGACATAGTTGTGAGTTCAATCCTTGGACAAGGTAGTTTAAACTTAGATTCAGTGGAAACAGGACAAGCAATAACTGAGCAGTACTAAAAAAAAGTAGCAAGACAAGATATCCTTATATCACTGACAATGAAACAAGAACAATCTCCACCATAGATTAAATAAAATGATCACTTCAGAATTCCCTGAAATTTAAACATCGACAAACACCTGCTGGAGGCCAAAGGACACAACAGCCAAAATGTGGGGATAAAGACAACAAAGATGAGGACATAGTCTGAATATAAATAATATAAATAGTAAGAAATTATTATAATTAAATAAATAAATATTTGATTTCATAAATATACTTACTTGAAGTAATAGAAATTTTGTTATTTATGCAATAACTACAATCTAATAATGAATGTGTATGCTTACTTAGATATTTAGGATCAAGCAACCAAACTTTATTTTATTCATTGGTCTCATATTTTGAAGAAAGTTTATTACAAAGATTCTGAGTGTTGAGTGTCTCAACAAAATATGAATCCTGAAAGTAAAGACCAATTTAGTTGTTACCAATTTCAGCACTTAAATTTTCAAAAACTAATATCTTACTAAAACACCTATTGCATATGAAATATTTGAAAGCAGCATTTTATACAAGAGTATAACTTTTTTAATTTTAAGAATGACTAGCAATATTTATTGATTCTGTCAGATTAAAATAAATTCCATATCTAACATTGTTTCACAAATCTGGTTGAGGTAACCATGTTTGCTATGAAAAGAATGTTATTTTGATAGATATACTGATATTACTCAGCAGATAGATATTTCTATCATAGTGCTGATATATTTATTAACATTTACTCTGCAAGAATGGAATAAGCATTGGTTTGGCTTGAGCCATCTCATTGCACTTATCTTGCTGCTTGCAGTCGGCATTGATATTTGTTTAATTAATTTAGCTTATCTCCTAGTTTGAAATTGGTAGCAAACGCTTGCATGCACTCAATATCTTTTCTAGTTTCATTAAGGCTTCTTTCTAACAAATTTAAAAGATTAGAATCTTTGCTGACAACAGGGAATTCGGTAAATCATGAACGTCTGTCAATGCTAAATAAATCACTTTGCAGTCATATACACCAAACCTGACAGATATACATGCATTCTTTTCAGGATTTTTTAAAGCTCCAATGATAAATGCAAATTTGCTCTTTTTGCCACTGTTTCAATAATTCTTTTAATGATTAGGCAAAGAAAAGATGATATTTTATGCATTTCTTATAGGTTTTATTTTGCTATTGTTGTTCTGTTAATTGCAGCTATGACTGCTATGGTTTCAGTCAGTTAAGTGCCATACGTGAAACACGCTTGGGCGATCATGTCTCGAAAGAGACATGACTGACTGGGCAGAAGATTATCCCACAGTAGGTTGCCATTGCTTTCTGCAGTAGACTGGTTGCCGACCAAGGCTATAGAACCCAATCTGTCCTGTTATTTAACCCATAATTGGAAGGAATAAGATTATCCCGCAGTAGGTTGCCATTGCTTTCTGCGGTAGATTGGTTGCCAGCCAAGGCTATAGAACCCAATCTATCCTGTTATTTAACCCATAACTGGATGGAAGAGACGGATTAATACCTTTCCCAAAGGTATTTACGTGTAAGTGAATGCAATGAATTCAACCGAGCCGATATCCACTGCACCACAACACACATCCGCTATGGTTTACTGCTACAAAAACTTTTTTATTTACCTTTTTCTTAATAAACTAATTGAAAAGGCCAATGTTGTTTGCATTTGAAATTTAAGTTCCATTTTACCTTGATAATTTAATAGTTTCAGCCAGAGCAAATTAATTATTTTTTAGGTTAAGTTAGGTTAGCAGCATGTCTTCAGCATTAGTAAGGCTTTGATGTCTTAAAACAAAGCCATGCAAATTCAAATCCCAACACATTTTTCTTTTTTATTTCAATGTGAGTATTTTTTGTTTCTGAAATAACACTAATTAACATGATCAACTGATTATTGTAATTCTCTCTCTCTCTCTCATGCACACATGCTCGATTTACATGTATCTGCATCGAAATCTATTAAAACAAGTTTGGCAACGGTGAAAAATGATTTCTAAAACACTTTCAACAGATTAGAAATAGAGAATGAATTTAAAGATGTTGGATATTTTTTCTTGGATTGATACTTTCAACTTTAAATTTTACTACCAGTTCTTTTCCACAATGTTACAATTAATGCATAAAATTTGTATGCAAATGTAACCATATATTTTTTGGCAGAGGTAGTATAATTTATTATATACAAAATATTTTAATGTTTTATCTATTTAACACAATTTATAAATGAGTTGCCTAATGTCATTTTTTTTATATGGCTTTTTCTTCATTAAGCTATATGTTGCCATAAAGTTTAAATTTTATTCCAAATACCAAGTTGGTGACAAGTATCCAAAAACTGTCAAAAAACAAAACTTTATTAGTAAGCTTAGACTAATGGTCTTTTTTCACTAAAGTTAATCTTGAAATTTTTTTTTATATCCAGTTGATGTACATCTTTGTAGCAAAAGGCCAATTTTACTGTGTATTTGTTCCTCAGATAAATTTGACCCTCAGAGAAAATACTACTTGGTTCTCTTTATCTCCTATGCAAGTCAATATATCCAAAATTTCATTTGTGTTTCTGTTTGCTTTAATTTCAGCAAGAATTCAATGAACGGAGACCTGTGCGTAGGTGTTCAGAGTTCAATGAAACTCAGCTTGCCTTTCTGGAGTCTCAGTGGAAAGAAGGAATGGTGTCTGTCACCCGTGAATGTTACAAGATGATTGAAGAGACTGCTGAGTGCATTGGAATTTCACCTGCTAGAGTAAAAGTAAGTAATAACAGTTGGTCATACACACCCACCAAAAGAATTCTCAAAGTAATGTAAGTTTTTCAGCCTCGGAATAATTTAAGGCTTGCAATGTTTTCTATTGATTCTTTACATTTCACATATATATGTGATATTGTAACATCTTGTTTTCACTTTTTACTTATCCGTGGAATGTGGGCAAATTATATGTCTGTTTACTAAATTTCAAGTATGACCATGCTCTTAATCATTGCTTGACTTTTTCAAATTCTTCAAATAGTTTTTAAAAATCACCAAATAAATCTTATATTTTTCTCCACAAACTGATAGTGATATTTTAGGTCTACCATTTATTTATTTAAATAAAATATATATTGTTTTTGCTTTTAATAATGACATAATCATTTGATGTAATTTTGCAGCGATGGATAAAAGACTATGGCAAAGCAAATGGTGTTGTCGTTAATGAACCAGTAGCCAAAAAACGCAGGCTGTCAGTGTCTAGTCAGAAAACACTGAAAGGTAAACTCCTGAAACTTTTATATTGACTATATTTATTCATTAAAACGAAAATTAATATTAAAATAATTTGTATGTGGAATGCATGACACTATTTTGACTATAAAATGGTACATATCTTTTAGCATTTTCTATGTACTCAACAGCATTTACTATTAAAATTAAAATGAGTCAGATCAACTAATGTGTTCCAATGGTTGTTCTTCTAGATTTCAGTTTTTCTAATGACAAATCAATCTAAAATATGTTGGTTTGTTCAAACAAATGGTTCGGAAGTTAAGGCAAATTGAAATTTACTTCTCTTTTCACCCCCACTCCCCAATCCACAAGTATAATTTTGCAAATTTTACACTTCAAAACTTTGGTATTTCAGATATTAAGCCGAAACTTTCTTTATCCATGTAGTTTTCCATCCAGATAAGCTATTTCTAGCTTTATTTTATCTCTATTCGAAGCAGTTTGCGTCTTTCAAAATGGCTTAAATTTTATCCACAAATGGAAACCAGGGATTTTATCCACAAATGGAAACCAGGGTGTTTAAATAAAAATCACACTTGAATATTTTCACTTTATATATTTCTTTTCTTTTGATCAAAACAAGACAATTACAGTAAAAATTCAGTTTTAATACTCTTTGAAAAGAAATGTAGACAGTTGAAAAAGTTTCGAGTTTTTCTGAATTATAGTTCATTCCCTTTTATTCCTGAAAATTTTTAAAATATTTATTCAAATGTAAGTTGACCAAAGTGTCACAGACTACATTTTAGAGAATTATTTTTATTTATCTATTTATTTCAATATTGTGATTGTGTGTCAGTATAGATTAAAGCATTATAACTCTTGAAATCCATGTTACATTAGGTGTAATACAAGTTCTCATTCATAAATATAGTTATCAATGTATTATTAGAGCTGAAACACCTCTTCTATTGCTGAAATCATATCAAAATGGGCTAAAATAGTTTCTGCTCATTTCTAAGAAATGAAATATAATATCATTACAATTATTTAAAAGGAGGCACACAGTAAGAAAACTTTTTTAGTTTAAATATCAAGTACTTTTTACAGACTTGTTTAATTATTTACTCTTAAGGTTTTAAATTAGTTTTCTATCGAAAGGAGGTCTTAGCATGCTTCATGAGTAGCCAGTATAGCAATTAATGAATAGGTGTAAAAAACACTATTTACATTATTTGGACTATTGTTCTCATCTTGGTTGCCTTTTATATGATGTTTCGGTCATTGTATGCTCTGGCCTTCTTCAGGTGCTAGGAATCATTAGTGTCAAATATTGCAATACGAACTCTGGTAAAAAAATACTAGAGAAAACTATTAACATCAAAAATTGCAATATGAACTGTGGTAAAAAAAAAAAAAATGGTTACTGAACATTTGGTTTATAAGTCCCAGAATTTCATATTGTTGTCCTTGAGGACAATGGCTCAGTGGATATAGGCATTGGTTAGTTCCAGTGCCTTGACTTAGTTGTGAGTTCAATATCAGATTACAGCAGTGGTGAAGGGTTAGGAGATAATTCATGACTATCAAAAGAGGCTTTGCACAAGGAATGAGAATGATATACCCCAGTGATCACAATAAAGGGTATAGTTCAAAATTCCTAGCACCTAAATAAGGCCCGAGCGTACAATGGCCAAAACGTTGTACAAATGGCAACCAAGATGTTGACAGTAGTTCAGATAGTGTAAATACTACCTCATCTCAGAAATATAGACAAATGTAAAAATGTCAAGTGTTGGTAAATGGTATCTGCTTTGATATTAAGACCAGCATGTCCATCTTGGTTGTTATGCTCATAATGTTTCAGTTGTTTTACTCTCAAGCCTTCATTAGAAGATTACCAGATATGAAGAACATCGGAGTTTACAATGACTGAAATGTTGTGATCATAACAAGCAAGGTGAGCATGCTGGTTTGAGTAGTAAATGATATGATAACTAATCTCAAAATTTCCAACTTCAATTAGGAAAAAGGTAATAAAATTTAGAAATTGTTTTTGAGACAACAAAAATATTACTGGATTTTCTCATAAGCCAAAAGTTTATTTCATTGCCAATCAGAAGCTGTTTTGAATTATTATATTGACAAATGATGTGCAAACCTTTGGGTTAACACTCTGCAGTAGAATTCTTGACAGCTTCAAAGTAGGGATGACAATTGTTGATGCTGTATTGGAAAATTTCTGGAGGATTAATGTTATAAAATTACTCATTGCAGAAATACTGGACATTTTGATGTAAGTTGTTAGATGTTAACAAAACAGTTGTTCTAAAAAGTTCTTTATCAACCTTTTCACCCTACTGATTCCTGTATCTCTCATGTATACAGATTCTAGGAGAGTTCAACAAAAAAAAAACAAAAAAACTAATAAACCAGAATGCCGTATTGAACACATATTTTCAAGAAGCAAGCAATACAAGATGGATCAACAGCTAAGAAATCATAAAATTTTAAAAACATGGCTTCAAAGATTATGAGAGGTTGTGTTACAATCTTGAAAAAAAGTTGCTGCAGGTCCTTACAAAAGTTCAAGTCTCATAAGAAAAATATTACAAAAGCTGCCTTCAGAAGGTTGTAAGTAAACATGAAACCAGTACAGAAATTTTGCACAAATTGATAAATAAAACTTGATAAAAAAAAAACATAGTCCAAAAAAACAATACTAATATGAATGACAAATACTAGTGTTACTAACTAATGGAACAATCATGATAGTGCTAGTCTACTGGGTGTCTTTCCACTTAAAAATGGCAAAGAGAGAGTTTGGTATAGAAAGAAAAAAGCAAAGCTGAGAAAGAGAAGTACTTACTGATTTAGTTCCTTGTGATCTGAAATAATATGACTTAGTATCTGATAATTATCATTTTAAAATGTCTATATGGGTAGATAGATTTGTTGATGTAATGAAAAAAAATGGTGGCAAATTCTTCATTAAAAAAAAAGGTCAAATTTACTGACATTAGCTACTAATAGTTGCACTGTTGTCAAAATATGTGAAGAGCTTTCACTTTCAGGCCACCTAGTGAAGAAAGCTAGAAAAGAATGAAGTAACAATGGGATTCTTGCTGAACTCAAAAAAATACAGGGATGCCTATTACCAATGATGTAAAAAAAAAAAAAAAAAGGATTGTTTTTTTGTCTATATCAAAGAGCAAAAGTTCATCTTAACTCTAAGTATTCAACCTGCCATAACCTACCCCCTGTATATCCTGCCATGATATATGACTGCATCATTGCAAATAATGCAAGAAGTTGCACAAACAGGGATATTTTGAGGGTCAATATTTATGGGGTAGATTTCAGCATGTAGACTCTAAATGTTTAAGCAAGTTGGAGATCAAAATGCTTTACCCAAATATTAGTTTTTCACAAGTTTTGTGAATTGCATCCAAGATGGCACATTAACTAATTATGTTAATTGTAATAGCTGCACTTTTTGATTGTGCTCTTATTAAAATGCGAAGCTGATGTATTCTCAACTTTCATCCTGTTATAAAGCCTTAATAGAACTGTGCCAAAGATCTCAACAATCATGTTGCATGTTTCAGTTGTAGGCAAACTGTTCAACAAAAACTCAACTATCAGAAACTATGGATTATATTTGAACAAAAAACTTTTCCTTGTACTTCATAGTCCCCCACCCCCCCGTATCCCCAATTTTATTCACTGAATAGTGTATTCCAACATGAAAATCTGACTAATCATGACAAATTTGTCATAGACAAGCAGTACCAAATTTATAGTAACTAGAATATAATAATTAGAAGAGAAGTTAACTCCAGTCACCAACCTTCCATTTATAGGATGCAGGGTGGTTTTTGTAGATATTTCATCGGAAAAATGTATCTTATAAGCAGAAAAATATGGCCAATTACTTCCAGTCAATGTTACTTAGAACAATTCAAAAGTAAAGAACATTAGTCTATGTACTATATTTCAAAAGTGTGCTGAGAAATTCTTAACCCAACCCTCTTTCCTGAATCAGTATTTCAATGACCAAATGTTAAAATATTGTTTTTCAGAAGGGGGTCCATCTGAGAACATTTAGTACCCATGATAAAATCATTTACGTGGGTGATAAGAGACTTAAACCATTAATGAAAATTAAGATTAAGCAAGTTAAATATTTTATTGATAGTGATTCTGAAAATGCCCCATCTTTCTCCTCCATAATTCAGGTTGAACAGTTAAAAAAAAAAAAAGAAAAATTGTTCTACAGAAAGAGTTTTTAATGTGCAGTGATATTTTTGTTTTAACTTGTTCTTAAAGACTTCCATTTCTGATTTGTTTTCACTCTTTTCTTTTTTTTTTTTAGTGGAGACTCAATTGAATTCCTTGATTGAAAGTTCTGAGATTAGTAGCAAAGTGAGCAAAAAAGAGAACAAGTCCAAAGAAAAGAAGAAAACCTCAACCAAGAGCGATGTTGATGAAAACCTGAGTAAGCGTGAACAGATAGTGGGGCTTCTGGGCAAGCTTAGTCACACGGTGAGTGTTGCACATTGACTTCAATACAAAAACAGTGACTTCAATACAAAAACGTCTTTCTTGCAATGGAAAGAACTTTCAAATTTGCAGCTCAAAATTAAAGATTTATAAAAATGAAAGACAATAACAAAAATAAATCAAAATTTAAAATTATATCCAATTTACATAATTTGAAACAATTTAGAGTTAATGAAACTACTGACAAGATTAAATTTGTTGGGGAAAATGAACCTCAAACAATAATCTGTGTATGTATATATATATATATATATATATATATATATAAAAACATAGTGATGATCCACGTATACTGTCTTAATAATATGTATAGAAAAAACTACTAAAAGTAAGTTTAAAAAGGCGACAGATTTTTTAAAATATTTGTAAACGTAGACCTATCTTTAATAATACTTATAAATGTTGTTTTAAAGAGTTTTTTTAAGTGTATCTAAAACTGTTGAAATATTTATAAAGATTCAAAACACCTAAGTCCCTATTTAACCCTAGCCTGTATGTATTTAAATTTTTCTGCATCACGTGATGTAAACAGTCGCTCCACGAACGTTCTCGCGACGGACACTTCTAATTTAAATTTTAAAATCATTTGTTTCTGATGAAAGGCCGAGTACGGTCTGAAATATCAAATATAATAATAGAAATAAATAAATACTGTAAAAAAAAATGCATTTTTAAACTTACAACTTTTTAGTAGTTTTACCTATATATATATATATATATATATATATATATAACATAGTACACTTGGTATGTAATCCGGGTAAATTCCAAAAGAGACGAACTCGAGAGAACTCAATGTTAAATTCATTTATAACGGATTTTTCAATTATTACTTTGGATAATACATATTTCACAACTTTGATGTTCTTGGATTGAAAAATCCGTTTTATATATATATATATATAATAACATACTGCAACTCAATGCACCATCATCAGGCAGTGATGCTGGTGCATTTAGCACCGAAACTTGATAGCATTATAGTTGCAGTATGCTAATATTATAATAATAATAACTATGCATCTATGAATGCTGTACATCTGTACTGAGCACTTTATTAAAAGTAAATATTAAACTGTGGAATATATATCCATTAGTTTAAATCACTTATATTAAAAATAAATTAGGTATTGTCATTTATTAAATTTTTGGCTAGTATTTCTTTCATTTTAATTTTAGTTACTTTATTTGTATTTAGAATATTTATAGCAAAACTCAAACTTGCATCCCTTTAAGATAGGTAAAGCTCTATGTTTAGGTTTGAATGACTGCAGTTTGTTAGCTTCTTCGCCAAGATGGTAATAGAACTATTGCATTTTCTGGATTCCTTTAAAAAAGAAAAAAATGGTCCTGTGAGAGGGTAAGATGTGTAGTGGATATCAGCTCGGAAGAGAAATCGGGGAGCTGAGTTCGAATTCCAGTTGAATTCGTTGCTTTCACTTCCACGCAAATACCCTTGAGAAAGGTATTAAGCTGTCTCTTCCCTCCAGTTATGGGTTAAATAACAGGACAAATTGGGTTCTATAGCCTTGGCTGACAACCAGTCTACCGCAGAAAGTAATGGCAACCTACTGCGGAATAATCTTCTGCCCAGTCAGTCATGTCTCTTTTGAGACATGATCGTCCAAGCGTGTATCACGTATGGCACTTAACTGACTGACAAAGATGGTGATGCTAGCTTGACTTTTGCTGGGTACGTATTCTTTATTTCTGATCTGTATTACTAGTAGAATGATGGTTTGGAAGTTGTGATAAAAAAGCAGATGAAAATAAAATGACTGATCATATTCAAAAAAATTGATTAGAAAAATTATTTTACATACAACATATCTTTTTTAAATCCAACAAAAGGCAAAGAAAATTACTATCAAGCTGTAGCACTTAATTTGATGCAAGTCTTTTAAGTTACTTTTAATATTTTATTTTGAAAAGCCTAAAACATTTCAGTTCAAATGTCAATTTAGGTAACCTTCAGGAAGTTTCAAACTGAACTCATTATTTTATCGCAAGAGAAAATTGTTTTAATTCTCCTGTCTATGTCTCCTTAGTTCATTGTCTTTTAGTATTGCTCAGTTATTGCTGCTCCTGTTTCTACTATATCTGAGACTGTATTAGCTAGTTCAGGGATTGAACTCTCAGTTACTCTGCCATCAGACTCACAAAGTGTTTTAATCCTCAAATAGCATAGTTCAATCTCTGAGCTAGGTAGTGCAGACTAGGGCTCAGTGAAAACAGGGATACTTAAAAAAAAAAATATTCCTAATCATGGACATTGAAATGAGAATAATTTATTACAAGAGATTAAATAAAGGGTTCAGTTTGAAATTCCCTGAAGAAGGTTGAAACATTGAGAATTACAACAAAGATAAGGGCTTTAGACTGACTGAAAATAACTCAAAACTTTTTGTACCTTTTCTGGGATAGCCAAGCTAGGGAATAAACTTTATGTAAATGTATTTACAATTTGAAACAATTTAATTTTCACAACCTTTTGACAATACCTCTTCTGTTTAAACTTCCAAAAAATTGTTCAATGTTGGCTCAAAACATCTCTGGAATTTTTTTTTTTTAATGTTGTCTAATGTTCTTTGCAGTGTTCATCTCTGTCATCACTTGGTGTGGAAACTGCATGTCTGGCTGTCAACAAACCTGTTGTGTTTACTCTTGGTAGCAAACATGGCACCAATTTCCTGAAAAAAGAGAAGCAGCTACAAAACAGGTTTCTTGGATATTTGGGTGAGTGTGCCTGTAAAGCTTATGAATTGTTTAAAATGGAATTGGCAAACAGATCTGTTGGTTTCAGTTTCATGCAAATATCCTTGAAAAAAACACAGTGTAGCTTGACCACAATGTCATAGTAATATGTTCAAAGGAGAATGTCTGTTACACAGGGTCAAATGAAGGCAAAGCATATAAATAATATAGTTACATGTCTCAAGTATGGATGAGGTTCATTTGTGATTAATTATAAAAATGCATATAAAGAAACCAAGCAACTGATATTTAAAAAAAACAAATTCTAACTCTGGTGAGAATGATTGGACAATTTGAAATAAAGAAAAAAATTGCATACCTTATATTGTTTGACCCTATCTGAGTAAAGTGAGAACTCTCAACTACAATGACAGAAATTTGTGTCTTATATTTCTACAATCCTAAAATTATGACTGTTATTGAACGCCTTTTCAATCAGAAAAAATATTACTGCTACAAACGAGCACTGTAAAGTCTTTCAATCCAAGATCTTTGATTTTGACAAGAATTTTCCAGCCTCTGCTTCATATCTCAATTATCAACTATAAATAAATAAAAAAAATAAACCTAGACAAATAAAGTGTACCTGAGCATATTCCATTGTTGAAAATTGAAAGTTTCTTTTCATTTTTGGTAATTTTACAATGTTGTTTTTTTTTTTTTTTTTTTTTTTTCAGCAAAGGGCAAAGAACAGCATAAAAATAATCGGAAAAAATTATCAGATGAAGTGAAAACATTATTTAATGATAAATTTTGTAAGTATATTTCAGTTTGGTTCATGAGAATTTGTCTTTGTTTTAACAGGCTTTTCAAATTCTTTCTTTATTTTGCTTAGAATGAATCGGATTTCTTGAATATTCAAGAACAATTAACATTTTTGTGGTTTTAATGTTTATACTTAAACCTCCTTTAAAACTGAAAAAAAAACCTCAATTTTTAATAAAAAAATTTCTTTGTTAATCATATATTATTTTCAACATTATAAATATTTGTCTATATTTTAACTATTTACACTATTTACATTGTTTGGACTCTTGTCCTCATCTTAAATGTCGCATACATGACTTTTCGACCGTTGTACACTCCAGCCTTCTTCAGGTGATGGGAATTTCAAACCAAACCCTTTATTTCATCCACCAGGGTAGATTGTTCTAGTTCCATGTGCCATGTCCCTTCTGGATATCTCAGTTTCAGGTATTTCTCTCTAGTAACTCAACTCTCTAAGTTTTGTTCACCTTTGCTGTAGCCCAATATTGAACTTCCAATTCTTTGGGTCATATTACTGAATTACTTTGACCAATGCTTCTATCCACTGAGCCATGTCGAAGAAGGCCGCAGCATACAACAGCTGAAATATTGTGAATATGTCAACCATGATGAGAACAACAGTCAAGACCATGTCAATAGTGTAAACATGAGGTTATCACAAAGTTTTGCCCAGACTAAATTGTTTTGAGATTATTGATTTACATTTGATCTTGTGTCAAATTAAATATGGAATTGAAAAATAGAACTAATCAAAAAAAAAAAAAAAGAAAACAGTAACATTTTCATTACAAATGTAATTTTATAGTTTGTTAAATTCTAGTTAAAATAGCTTTTGCATAAGTTATCTTCTAATAAACAAAATAAAATTTCAAAAACTTGTCTGCTGACTTCAAGCTTTGCAGAAATTAGATTACTTGTTGAGAGTTAATAAGAAATTGGAGATCTGAGTTCAAATTCCATTTGTGCTTGTTACATTCATTTACCTGCATAGACTGTTTGGAAAGGCATTAATCCATCTCATGCCCCAGCTCTTTAGTAGGACTTGTATCTATAAAAATCATTGCTTATTGTCAAAAATTGCTGATGCAATATTCATTTGCAAGGGGCTAGGGTACTTTCACAATCCAAAATAATGTTTGGGTTTTAAATAACCTACAAATGGTTGACTAGCTATAAAAAAAAAAAAAATAACAATCATTCATTTGTGATTAGATTAATCAATTTTGAATGTATTAACATACATACATGCATACATACATACATGTGTGTGTAATGTATGTTACATGAAAAAAGCATTCGTTTTTTTTTTTTATGCCAACTTATTTTAAATTTGTGCTTTCTTAAAGATGCCATTGCATGTTGTAATCTAAACTAAAATTGTTTGATTATGTGTATTTTTCCATTAACTTCTACATATGATAACGTCACAGTAAAAGAAGGCATGTTCATTTATATCTATTACTTTATACTCGTTTTGATTTTTCTTTTTCTCCTCAAAGAAGTGAGGTGAACATATTTCCATTAAGGATTAGAGTTATCATTATTAAACCCAGACTTTTCTGCTCGTTTTTATTGTCATCACATTTGCCATTATGCCTTCTAGCTGCCCTTAGATGATTTTCAATTCAGGAAATGTCAAACTTTTCTGACAACAATCTATTCCCTTTATATTAAATAAATGGTTCAGATTAGAATTCCTTGAAGGTTGCCCATTAACACCTAGGGGCACTTTCTACAGTAGAAGTCAACCAAAACACCTAGGGGCACTTTTTACAGTACAACTATACCAAAAAAACTAATTCTCGTTGTACTCATTTTCTCATTATCAAAAACCTTAACACCCAATCTTTATTCTTTTAGACTGTTACATTTGATTTGAAAAGGAGAGGTTAAAACAAAATAGTAATGCTTTGAACATAACATTTAAAAAAAAAGTGAAAATATATATTTGATGACACAGTAAAACAGCAAAAATGAAAGCAATCTATCACGTTATATGGAATTATAGTTTATCATAAAATCTGAAAATCTTAGGAACATTTTTTTGAGAGTATTTCATTTTTCAGGGTTTTTTTTTTTTTTCCACCCTAATTTTTGTTTCACCCCCTTTTCAGCTGAATGTTGTGGCAAGCCCAGAAACATGCCATATGCCAGATTAGAAAAAGATCCTATGTTTATAGATATCGACGGATTCCCGGACGGTATGGTTCTGAAAAGACCACACTCCTATGGAGTGTCAGATCTAAGGAAAATACTTAATGCTGCTGATAAGATCAAATTTCATCTCAAAAGGTAATAATTGTTTTTTTTTTTTGTTTTTTTTGTTTTTTTTACAAACTATATTTTTTAAAAATAATTAAAAATACTCATTCAGCACACTTTTATTACAACTAGTATCATACTCCTCAAAAATTATTTTCATCTCTGTATATGGATTGGCACTCCTGCAAAGGATCAGTGTAATATCTGTGCACTCTGAAAAGTGTTACACATATAACCATCAGCTGCCTATCAGAATTGAGGAAAGTAAGGGAAATGTAGCGTGGTAGTGTAAGCAAGCTAGAATGAGAGGGAAAGGGTTAAAGATAAGAGTTTTATTACTCCTTTACTCCCTTGTTTTTTTTTTTTGTTTTTTTTTTTTTAGGGGTTGAAGCTTTAATATTTTTTTTCTTTGAGAATGTGTCACACACCTTTTTGTAGGAAAGTAGATTGTTACCTTGGTATTAATTTATAGATTGTTTTAGGAAATTATAGTTAAGCCCTATGAAAATTTTACAGTTTTCCTATTTTAATTTTCTGATGAATCTTAAGTTCTTGATTGAATAGGCTCATAGCAAGTTCTATGATGATAAAATATCTGTAGAAATTGCCCATTTTAATATTTGAGCTTAAAAACAGTTATAAATATGAATGCTAGTTGTTATTTTACAATACAAATGAAAAGATTTGAAATTAACAATTTTTTTATTTCACTGAAAAAGCTGTTAAACACTTGTATCGTGCATTTCTTTCATTCATTTTCTTACTGAAACCAAGTAGTGTCTCTGATGTGTCTTGTTTTTTCATGCAATCAAAACAGAATAGTCTATTATTTATGAGGTATTGGCAGGAAGTTTTAAACATTTCTATCTTTTTCTCTTTCATTTTCGCACTGAAACCAAGTAGTGCCTTTTTTTCCCTTTCCACACAAGCAAAACAAAATAAGAGTTAATTATTTATGAGGTATTTGCAGGGTGTAAGAGTCATGTGAACTAACAAACAGGGGAATAAGCACAATTATTATGATTCTTGCTTTTCTACATCAATTACATAAATTATTTTCTATAGTGATCCTCATAAAATCATCTCCCTCAGCTATGGGTTAAATAGTAAGATTTGTTTCAATGTTAATCGAAAAAAAAAATGTTAATGCAATACTCTCTGGCAAAAAAAATCTTTGTCCAAAATGTGGTTCAGTTTTAAATAAGCCACAAAGCATTCATTGGTAAGTCATAAAAAGCGAATCAATCAATCATTGTAGTGATTCTGAATGTGAGCAATGGTGCTATGAATTCTCAAGGAGACAGTAAGTGTTTCTGGCATTATAAAATGGTCACTGATTTTAAAATGATTTAACCCTTTCATTTTAGATTAAGCAGTTTATATATGCATTATATTTGCAGCTTTAGCCATTTTAAACATTTAAATGCAATATGTAAATGTAGTCACAGCCAATGCACAGATCTTGTAAACCCCCCTCCCCTACGTGCACCTAAATTAATGTTACATGTCCCCTTCCCATTCTTCATGAGGTAGTATTCATATAAAAATTTTATTGTAAATTAATTCTGTACAATAATGGATCATATGCAATGTAGGTAAAAAATTCAACTTGAAAATTTGAAAATAAATCTAATGTAATTAAATACAAATTAGAGACATGTCATAATAGATAATTCCATTTTTTAAAAAATCGATGTTTTGTAGCAATTTTTAACATGAGAATTTCAACATATTCCACATTATGGATAAAAATAGTGAATTTTATATAGTGTGCTTTCAAGACTTGGCATTAGCAAAACAAGTTCATAATGTTAGACAAACAAAAAACAAGACAGTAGAATGACAAAAATCTGTAAGTTTTTCATCCTTAAATAGTCAGTTATGATTAATTTATACTGTATGTAAATGTAGGTAGAAAAAAAAATTGATAAGATATTGAGGCCCGCAAAGCACTCCCTCAGAACCTCCAAGCAGGCTTGACCCCACCTTTGGTTAGGGAGTTTGAGGGTAGTACACACTTGCCCTGCATGTAGTAAAAACTTGCAAATCAATGTCTGGCAGCTTTAATGGTTTGACATAGTGACCACCACTTAAATGTTTCTATTTAAGCTTATTTCTAGTGATGAGTGCTGCTATAATGCAACAAAACTCAAACATTTAGCATTCGCTCTGTTGTTTTAACTTAACTACAAGTTTAATCGCAAATAATCTGGAAAGGGACACTTGGGGAGCAAAAAGTTACTGACTCCTGCTCTAACATTTGTATTCTGAAATATTATTGGCTAGGGGAGTTAACTAATGCCATTATCTGTAATATCGTCTGATATTAGAGGGTCATAAGATTTTATTTTTATTATTGGATATTTGCTTGTTATTTACAACTTTTCCTTTTCTATTAAAAATGTTATTGTACACTTCTGCTTTATTAATAATATAAGATTTTAGTTAGATATGTTACAAATATACTATTTATTAGATGGTGGACTTATTAAAATGCAAATTAATTATTTTAGTTTCTTAAGCAGCTATTTTCTTGTACTGTAGAGATGAATTGTAAAATACAGAGTGCGGCAGAAATACTTCCCACATGATGGAAAGATCCTAAGTGAAGACACCATTGTGCAAGTCAATGTTTTTACACTAATATTCGCTCTTTTGGTATAATTTTCAGGATGTATTTATATAAGCAATGTATGAGTTTCTGCTTTAATATCTATCCTTATTTAAAAAAAAAAAAATGACAACTTGTTAGAGAGATGTCAGGCTTTATTATGCAAAGTGCAATATAAATATATATCCCTGTATATAAATCCAAAAGGTATAGGCCACAGAAAAATATATTGGCTTAACACAATACCTGTATTGTATATCTGTATTAGACTTCCAGTAAGTCATGATGTGCTCAAACCCAGGGGGTCTATCACCTCAGACAACACTGCTCTTTTGGGAAGAAGCTAAGACTATTGCCTAGTGCCTGAAAGGGAAGAACGAAGGGTTCTTGAGCAATTTTTGCTCTTAGTCAATTAAAACATGATTCCTGTCTCACTTTAAACTTGTGTTTCACTTCAGTGAGCAGGCAGATAAATATCCTGTATATCAGAATAAATTCTTATTTTATTTTACTTGTTAATCTAGGCTCTTTGACTTTTTATATAAACTTCAACCTTTCAACTATTTTGATTTTGGTACATTTTTAACTCTTTTGGCTTTAACATTATCTAGAATAATTTTTTTCTTTCTGAAGTGATCTAAGAATCTTGTTTATCATTTTCATATACATTTCTTGTAATGAGAGATTACAAGTCTATTGAATTAATATTTCGCTAGGTTGAGGACCATAGCATTAATTTGGTGCTTTTTTTCACCCCCCCCCCTTTTTTTTAAGCAAGGGACTAATTGTCAGCATTGCAGAATGAAGAGGAGCGTTGACTTGCATGAATTTACTCTTTAGCTTAAAGCTTCTTGGTTGTGACCTTTACAACACAAAAATAATAAAAAATCCTGAATTTACAATAATTATCTGCATTTATCTTAATGCCATCATTAACTTTGAGGAAAAAAAAAAATAATTTCACAGCCTACAATACCATCTTCAAACATTGCTCCACCTCCCTGCTAAGTGTTGATTGACTATTTCAATGAAGGACCCAACCTTTTAGCCCAGATATCAGGTCCATTGAATGTAGCTCTATATCTATCATTAAAAATTAATAAGAAATCAGTTTTCATGTACTTCTTCACCTAACTTACATGTTTCAATTTATGATGTTTACATAAATGTAGTTTAGTTGTTTTTATGTCTTAATAATGCGTGTCAGGGTCTGCGTTTTTTTTTTCTCTCTGTTTACATTTGCAACACCAACTTTTTCTTTCTTGCTAGTCTGTTCACTTTTCTACTTTTCTTGCTTATTTTTCTTTGTCATTTTTCTCAGCTCTCTTTTTGTGACATTCGTCGTTTTTTTTTGTCTTTCCAATGTTTTTAATTTCTTTTTGATTGTTTTGTAATCTTAAGCATTTTTGCATTTTCTAAAATTATATTCCCATCACTGAATAACATTTGTTGAGGTGTTTTTATTATTATGACCTATGGCTATCTTTGAAAATATTTTAAACAGTGTAATGAGTGACATTTTGTTTACTGAAATTCATTGTATATAAGCAACTTTGCTGTTACTTCAAGGCGATCCTTTTAAGTGACATTTCAATGTCCTGTAATTTTGAGATAACAGTAAAGTAGGTACCTCCATTACGTAACAAAAATCCAGCATAAAAAAAAGTTTAGAAAGGTTAAAAACTTAATAAAGGAACTTTTTCTATCCAAAACGTTTATAATATTATGAAGAGGAAAGATCAAAGTAAATTTTAATTATTTTATAAAATTTTTTAATCCCTTATAACATTTTCGAAATTTTGTCAGAAAATTTTGTTTTTGATTTGGAGTGGGCGTGGTTAAAAATATTACATCTATTTTATAATTGATTACGTAATATTTTTTTTTCGTAACTCAATTTTTCGTTTCCAAACACATTAATTTGGAAATTCTCGCAAAAATCAAATATTTGTCGGATTTTAATTAAATTTTCAGTACTCATTAACAAATGAATAAAATTATTTTTGAAATTATTACCTTCTTAAAATTTTGATGAAAACAATTTTTTTTTAAAGTCTGTTACCCCCCCCCCCCCTTCAAGTAAATTCATGAAATTTTAAAAAATTTTAATTTTCTGGAATTTTTTGTTTTATTAGTTAAACGCAGAACTCATTGGGAAATATAAATCATGTATTTTTTTTATTTAAAATTATGATACACGATACCAAAATCTGCTCCAAAGAGAAATATAAAAAATGCAATAAAACTTTGATATAATTTAATTTGATAACCTTTTAATTGCTGGAATAAATAATAAAAATTAAGGACCTTATAGTCTGAAAAAAAAAATTTTTTTTGATTACTAATAAAATTATAAAAGAATTGTTTTCATTTTTTAAAATTTTTTTATTATAAATAATGTATAAATTTTAAAAATATTTTTAAAATCTTTTAAAGAACTGTATCATTTTTTCCTTTTAGTTAAGAATTGATGATTATACTGCCTATAAAACAAAAAAAAAATTAATAAAAATTTTTCACCAAAACTATTCTTAAAAAGAAAAAAAAAACAATTATTTGTGCAAATACGTTCAAAGTTATAAAGTACGATGTTCAAATCTTATAAAGTACTGTGTTCCAGATGGGTCAAAATGATTGCATAAGTTAACAAGCGTTCTGGGTTAGTCCTCCTTACAGAGCAAAACAGAAGAACGCACTTTCATTCTTACGATATTTTATTCTCTACGTTTCTAAAATTTTTATTTATTTAGAAAGCATATTCAAATGTTTAGCTATAAATCTAAGCTAAAATTCTATAAAATATTATTATATTTATTATGTTAAATTTTTAATTTCACTATTTAGTTAACCACCCACCACCAAAAAAAAAATTTAAAAATTTTTTACCACGATTGGTCACCAGACATTGCGTGTCTGTCAACATCCGGTAGCAGTCATCTGTTAACACCTCTATGACTTACATAACAAAAAAGTGGCTACCGTATTTTTTTTTTTTTATTGTAAATTTCTGGGAGTAAGCAATTATTAATTGATTGAAAACAGATAAAGGTAAGTTTTAATATTAAAATTTGACTTAAATAATATGTCAGCGCGGTAAATTTTATTTTTGCAAGATTTTTAAAAACAGAAATTTGGCTACTGTTTGTGTAAATGAGCCAATCAATCAGCAATGGCGGTATTTTTTTTTAAAAATAATAAAATTTTTAAATTTTAGATTTAAATCAATATAATTTCGGTTAAAAATACACCAGTATGTTTTTGCTTACTAAAATTATTAAATTTAATCTATTGGCTTTCAATTAAAGCTAATTTTAAAGCTTGAAGATAACTTATTTATTTTTAAAATTTAAATTTAAGTATAGAGAATTGACTGGACTCCAGTGGAGGTACCTACAGTAAAGTGATTGAATCTGGTTGTAGTTACAGTATTTTATATCTGCATTTGTCTATCTTTTTACCTATATATTTGCATTTTATATGTATACAAAGCAAAAAGTAGCGAGCTAGTCTAACATGCTTCTCTGCTCTGACCCAGTGAGCACCCTTAGCTTACTTCCACTATTTGATACTGCTATAATTCAGCATTAATACTTTTCCCAAAGTTATTTGTTACATTCACTTGCACGCAAATACCCTTGAAAAATGTATTAATCTGTCACTTCTTCCTCCAGCTACGGATTAAATAGCAGGACAGATTGGGTTCTATAGTCTTGGTTAGCAAACAGTCTACCGCAGAAAGTAATGGCAACCTACTATGGGAGAATCTTCTGCTTAGTCAGTTATGTCTCTTTTGAGACATGATTGCTCAAGTGTGTATCACACATGGCACTTAACTGATTGACCGATAATTCAACAGAACAAAAATATGACATTAACACTGTAGCATTAACTTTGCTCCATTTACCTGTGCAATTCTAACATGGGGGTGGGGCCATCTATCTGTGCAATTCTAACATGGGGGTGGGGCCACCTATCTGTGCAATTCTAACATGGGGGTGGGGGCCACCTATCTGTGCAATTCTAACATGGGGGTGGGGCCACCTATCTGTGCAAATGTCTACAAAAGGGATTCTAAGAAGAAAAGATTAAGAAGTACTGATCTATAAAATAAAAGATATTAATGTTTTCCTTTTTGCAGTGTTGTCAGTGTTCATAATTGTTTTTGTACAGAGCTAAATTTAATTTTTGATTTATGATCTTTTTCTTTTTAGCCCTGAACCTAGCAGAAAGAAACCAAATCGGCAACCACAGATCAAGAAAGAAACCTCTTCTGAATTAACAGAAAGCAATCTCTCTCCACCTACCCTTTCTGCCCAGTCCAAAGAAGTGCCACCCACCAGAAAAGGTGAAAAAAAAAAAAACTTCTTCTTTCCTCTATTTCTCCCTAAGATATTGGAGGTTTTGAGAAGTGTAGAACCACTTCATAATTGCTGTTGTTCCCAGTTTACTCTGTCCTGGGGTAGTAGCATTTGTTAGGGTCCTTGCTATGGGCAAACAGTGAGCCTCCAAGTAAAACGCTATGAAAGTGTAAAAATACATTTTCATAGTAAAAATAGCAGCAATACCTATTAATAGGTATTTGAATTACTAACAATACATTTTTTTCTGTAGTTGAAGACATATAATTCCATTCAAAATATATTTAATTAAAGCCATAAAACTTTGTTCAAAATATTTTGATTTCAGCATTAAATAACCCAGAAAGTTGTTGATATGTCGATAAACAAAATCAAACAACAGACAGGAAACAAATCAAAGTGTTGTATCATAAGACTATTGTCCAATTTTAAGTGTAGCTCCTTCTAATATTTACCTACATGGTTATAAAAACATACGCACACTCACTCAGTTATTAAAAAACAATTATAACTCTACAAAATTTATGGAATCACACACTTAAATTCAGCTTTTTTTACTTTGCTAAAGTATTAAACCAGTCAGATTTTACACAATATTTTTTGTTACATGACTTGACATTGTAGTTTTATGAAATAAATCTCAAACAAATTGATTAAATTAATGGCATATCAAGTCAAGAAAAATTATGAAATGATTTCATAATTTGTATTTCTGAAACTAATACTAGTGCTAATCTAAATATGCAAATAAGTCTACAATTAAAAGTGAGTGCTTGTAGACTTAAAACTTAATTAAAAGGAAACATGATTCCAATAAGGGAGCATTCAGTTGAAACAATGGAAAGGATTATAAAACTCCTTCAAAATTCAAGAAGGAAATCAAACATGAGGTGTAATAAAAGATGTTGGTTGGTCTCAGTTTTGTCTAAAATTTGGTGCAAGTATTAACAAAACGGGGAAGGTTATAAAAAGGTGGAGAAGCATACAGGTAAACTATATAGGATCTTTGAGTGGGGGGAAACTTTAAGCCATAAGTGTTGTAAAATAGAAAATGCTCAACACCACAACTAAATGGAAACCAGAATCAATATTTGTAAGAACCATAAGAAATTAGATGAATTAAAATAGGATTTATATGGAGAAAAGCTAAATAAAAACTAAACAAAGTTAGTGTGGGCTACAAAGAAACAATCATGTCTGTTTGTTTTTTATCATTGAGTGAGAATCATATTCACTGATGAATCTGGTTTGGCTGAAACCATTCTTGATCTGGTGCCATTTCAATAAAATACATCAAATATTTAGTTCCTGAAGAAAGGTTGCATGTCAAAGGACAGGGAAATATGGTAACTATTAATTTGGCAGTCAATGCACAGAAAATAGTTTGAGTGATAATAAAGTCACTTTTCAAGACACTAATACATTTTGTTGTCCCAGAACTGTGTTAATGCTTTTCTTCAGGTAAGACATATTAACTCAATGACATGGTAAGCAAACAGTCAAATTCAAAATTAACAGTGAAAAATTTTCTAAAAATCAACAGTTCAAAAATATTCTCCATATTGCAAATCTGATTTCTCATTTGCTTTTTAAGAAAATTAAAACTTTGAAGAAGCCTAATGATGAAGTCTATTGTTTTTTGATAATGAATTTTGGACTTTAAGCAAATCAAACTTTAACATCCAAGGAGAAACAACAAAGTATTAATGATATTTTTTTTTTTACTAGTTATTTGGAAAGAATATGCTATTAATTTAAGTAATTTAATTTGTTTGAAGTATGTTTCATGAAGACAGAAAGTTCAGTTATTAAATGAAGATTTTCTTTTAGATTTTTTTTTTCTCTCAGAATAAAAAAAATATCTTAAACATTCTCTAACTTTTACCAAGGTTTGTAGTATTGTGTATTTTGTCCTCACAAAATTAATTTAGCAGAGAGGAAATGTAAAATTTCTCAATAAATCATCATTTTAAAGAAATGAATAAAAAAAAATATTATTAAAATAAAAATAATTCCTAATTAATACTTCTTTATTAACTAAAATGATAATTTAAAAAAGTAGCTTAAGATCGTTTACTTTCAGAAATTGAAACTAAGTGTAAAATCTTTAAAAAAAAAATATATTTATAAAAATAAGATGATTACTTATTTTTAATAAAACCTTTATTTCATGGTTTTATTGTTTATTATATGCAATTTATATTGCTACCATTTTTTACATTTGTCTGATGGTTTACTATTTGATGCTTGGTTTGTCATAAACAATTTCATTTAATAAAAATCAACAAGTATGAGGGTAGATAGCTTCGAATGTCATTCCTTCTACTTATTTCCATGGAATCTAGATAAAGAATGAGCGGACAAGAGGGTTGACAGCCACCATGTGTTTTGTCAAATATACTACTACTGGAGCATCTTCCCTGTTGTCTGACTGTTCCAATTCACTATTTGGTCTCTATAAATATTCAGCAATTGTTAATTAATACCCAGTGGATGCAATTCTTTCTGTATGGAAGAATTCAATCACCTGTTTGATTCACACACACACACACACACACATATAAGTCATCCACATACAAGCTGTTTCGCTGTATCACAGCTTATCAGTGTGGCTAGACACATCCACTTGCTTCTGACCGGGATTGAAACTCGACCGATTTGGTGTCAGTCGGAGTCGCTATTCCCTAAGCCATAGGTGCATGGAATCAGAGAAGGGAAATTTTAACATTTTGTATAGAAGCAGTGTATTCACATGCCAGTGTGTGTATGTATGTATGTATGTATATATATATATATATATATATATATATATATATATATAGTTTTGTGTCAGATGTCATTTTGCCAGACAACCACTCAACTTCAATCTAATAAGGTAAAATAAATTATTAGTTGTTGGTTGAAGTATTCTCTACTGCCATAGCCCCAGCATGTACCACATATGTTGTAAGCCAGTATAATAAATGAAAACTTTTATATATCTTCAGAAAAATATTTTCTAAAACATGAAATATTGAACAGTGGGACAACTTCATATGGAAAAAAGATAGAAATCTTCTTAACACCACCTCTCAATTGAGTTTTGTGTTTCTAAAAGTCATCTGAACTATTCACTTTAGCGTGTTTTTTGTTTTTTTAAATTGGATGCCATTATCTCATTCAAATTTGAAATGTATCATTTTATTCTGGCTTATAAGTAATAATGATATGAAAACATATCAACCTAATTTTTATGGAATTTGTCATAAGCAGAGTAACTTCATATTTTTACATAATTTGTGGTGCTACGGAACTCAGCTTAAAATAAGAAATCAGAGAACTGAGTTTGAATTCCAGTTGAATTCCTTGTGTTCGCTTATGTGCATAAATCGTTGGAAAAGGTATGAATTCATCTCTTCTCCCTCTAGCTATAGGTTAAATAGCAGAACAGATTGGATTTTGTAAACTTGGTTGGCAACCAGTCTACCACAAAAAATAATGGCAACCTACTACAGGAAAATCTTCTGCCTTGTTAGTCATGTCTCAAAAAAATCACTGAAGTGTGTATCACATATGACACTTAACTGACTTACTGATCCCAGATGCTATGCTAGTTTATGTATGGATAGGATTGGCATATCTATGCACTCTGACTGGGATCAGCGCAATATCTGTGCACAATCTGAAAAGTGTTATCTATCTGTAAAAAGCAAGGTAGCGGATGAAGAAAAGCTAGATAAAAAGGAAAAACAAAAACTGCTGAAGACGAGAGAATCAAGATGAAAGAAAAGACAGTCCTTAGTTTTATTACTCCTTTATCTCTTTTATCTTTTAAAGTGAGTGAAGATTATTTTTTCTTAATGTATGGTATACATCTTACATAAGCAAGTAGAAGTTACAATGTCCGTTTCTGTAATATATGAAATTGATATTATCGGAACAGATAACTATTGTTGGGCAAGTTTACCTCTTTGTGATTTAAAATTAATCCTAGTTACATTAATACTTAATTTAGAAATTTACTAATAATCAAAATTGACTGAACAGTTATATTCATTTATATATCAAAATGTCTACACTGTTATTTGACTATTTTTAATTTAATAACCATTGCATTTTATTTGTCACAGTCATATACAGGGTGTATCAATAATATTTTACAAACTTTGAGTGCAGGCTCCTCACACCAAAATAAGGACAAAAGTTCATATAAACATATGCCTGAAAATCCTTTGTTTTTATGTTAAGTTTTAAAAAGTTTACAGGAAATGACACTGTGTTGCCATATAGACTAGGTTACATTTGTCATTTGTGTACGTTTGTGGCTAGTCTGTCTTTAACGTATGTTGTAGTGAGTTCACTAAGAAGTGGTCTGTTTAACACTACAGGATATTCATATCATGAGCAAGCAGATATGATTTTTACTTATGGATGCAAAGCTGCACGGCTGCATCAGATTGTTTTTCCAAACCAAATGCAGCCGAGTCATCTATACTATTGTTTATCATTGTGTTGATGAGGCAGGATTCATGGTACCACAAACTATGGATTTCGTCAACATGGCAGCAAAACGCCATCTACAATAAACTTTCTTTAAACTTAATAACTCAAAAAAGAAGTATTTTTGTTTTTGGAAGCCATCCCCAAAGTTTGTAAAAGTATTTCTGATACTCTCTATGTGTGTATATAAAGAGATATGAGTAAGCACTGATGTCAATGCCAAGTGGTAACAGTTTGTGTTGGCTTCACTGTCTATTCTTTTATTTATATATATATATATATATATATATATATATTCAAAAATAACTAAAAATACAATAAAAAATTAATCCAACTAACCTTTTTGGTTGAATTTAACAAAATTTGTTTGGAAATATATTTCTCTCTCTCTCTCTCTCTCTCTCTCTCTCTCTCTCTCATGTGTGTTCATATTTGTACATGTATGTATATACAATGTATTTTTATGATAGTGAAAAGAAATTGATGACTGTATAATTAACAATAAATTCCTTATGACTAAAAATGATTATTTTTTAAATCCGGTTTTATTTGCTTCTTTCAGACCAGTCAAAATCAGACAATGTTAGCGGTAACACTCGTTCAAACAATGGCAGTTCTCCCCCTCCACAGTTAGAACCCGAGCGCCCACACCTTGAACTGAATATGGACAACAAATCCAAACCAGACTCAGTTCCCAAATTTGGTAAACTGGAGACCCCATTCTCCACTTTACCAAAAGCCTTTCAGACTTCTGGGAATAGTCAAGGTAGTGATGCATTCCTGCATAGTTCATATATGTCTTCAAATGCAAAATCAGATAACCACCCAAACAAACCTTTGCACACAGCTCCTGCCAGTACCTTTGGCAGCAAGCCAATTGTTAGCAGCCCCTCCTTTTTACAACATAGAACTACATTTGGATCTGGAAGCAGTCGTCGGAAAGCCTTGGAACAAGCTCGATCAGAACAAAAGCTGTTGGAAAGCAAAACGAACAAAACCTCGGAAGCCTTCCGACAGGTGGATCCATCCAAGACGGATTTCAAACAGCTGACAACAGAGAACAAAACGATGGGAAAGTTTGACAATAGCCAATCACTGGAAAGCTCCAAGTTTAAGTCAATGGATTCATTACACTTCAAGCCAATGGAAACCTCCAAATTTAAAGGGATAGAAACAGCCAAATTCAAGCCAATGGAGAGTGCAAAGTTCAAAGGGGCAGACAGTACAAAATTCAAATCCATGGAAGCTAGCAAGTTAGACAAGAAGTCTGCAGAAAGTGAGAAAGGTGATAAAAAGAATATAGAAAGTTCAAAGTCAGATAAAAAATCTGTCGATCATCCAAAACCTGCTTCAAAATCAGTTGAGGCCAATGTCGATAAGAAGGAATCAGATGGAAAATCTGACAATCAAAGTAAGTGTTAACAATTTTTTCTTTTTTCTTTTTTCAAAATATTTTTATACCTTTGTTTTTTTTCTAATCATGTCTTCTAATTTAAAAAAAAAAAAAGATCTGGTAAGAGGAGGGCTTTTTTGTATAAAGCACACATTTAACTGGGTGAGAGAATCAAAATTTTATTTTTGGAGGTTATTATAAATATTAGTAATTTTAAAGGATTAGCAGGGTTAATATAATAAAAGTTTTATAATTCTTAAGGATTAGAAGAGTTAGTTTTAAGAAATATCAGTAACATCATAAAATTCTTCATTGTAAATTTGATACTCTCATTTAGTGCCTTACATTTTTTAAAAAATGAAATTAAAATTTATGAACACTTTCCTTCTTTTTTTTTTTTTTTTTTCCACTTCATATTTATCTGCAAAAAACATTACAAAATAAACAGTATTTTCAAGATAACAATACCTTCTGACCAATTCATCATCATTCAGTTGAACAAAACTTGTTTTTTATTTTTAAAGTGAAATTCATTATATTAAACTACTTCTTTTTTTGAAAATTGCCTAAGATCATGTGAGAGATGCAACCAACCGCATCTCAAAAACAAAATGTTTCATTTGTGGCAAAAATTTTTCAAATGTTATTGTCTGATAAGTAAATTGAGAAATTATACTCACATATCCATAGATCCAGTATTTAAATATATCAAATTTTGAATTTGCTTTATGGAGGCATTAAATGAAGAAATCTCATTACTTTCATTTATGAATTTTTAGAATAAATTTTCTTAGCTTCAATAAATGTATACAAGATCTGGTCAAAAATTATCAGGACTGATGCTATAAAAAGAAAACTACAACACACATAAATTCAGCATTTAATCTCCTTCAAAGTAGTCCCCTTTTGCCATCATTTTAGATCTAACTCTGTGCCATTAAAATACAAATCTTTTTGTATTGTCCATTTTTTTGAAATACCTCATTTGATAGTAGGCAAAGGTTTGTTAAATACTTTTAACAATCTTAAGACCAAAATTTAGGTACTAAAAATTAAATCATGTTCCAATCATTCCTTAGAAAATAATCTAATGTTTCTTCAACCATATTCTGTCATCATGTTAATGTATTAAGCATGAAAAAATAAATTACTCTATATTTAAAAGCAAAAACAAACCTGTTTAATACAGTGCTTTTAATGCTCTAACAATTTAACACCTTTCCTCACCTTTTAAGTTTTTACAAAATGTTATTCTATAGTTTTGCAAACAGTTTCTCATTAGGCAGATCTTCCTTATTATAGAAGTCTGACAAAATTATTTGGGATCCACTTGCATCTAAACCCATGGGAGGAGTTATTGGCATTAAAAAGTTCATATTTTACTAGTAAAATGTTGCAAAATAAAAACAAGCATTCAAACTGAAGGAGCATTCTTTACACTTGAAAATTTCCATCAAGATTTTTCTTTATACGTTTTTGTACATATCAGTTTTACAAAATTGGTTTTAATATTTTGGTTTATTTCCTTGTGTATTAAAAGATGAAATGGCATTCCTGAGCCTTTATCTAGAAAAAAAGAAAAATAAACTTTTTCTAAAATATATTTGCCTTAGGGAAATGCTTCAGCTTTTTAAATTTCTATTATTTTGCAAGAAATCTCATAAAATGTTTTTCTTATTCTTCATGATAAAACTAAGAAATTTTATAAAACCAAACACAAATTTCTTTCATACAGTGAATATATTTTAATTCTTATATTCTATCAATATGAAAAGAAACATCTATGTCTGTAATAACATCTTCTCTGATTTTTATGGTCAACATATTAGCATTTCACTCAAAATATCTTTCTTTAGTCTCAGAGGACTTTATGTCTGCTTGCAGTTGTATTTGGAAGGAATAAAAATAGAACTACAATCAATATCCACATTTATTTCTACAGTTGATGAATGACTGTTACAATCTAATAACTGAAGCCTTTAAATACGAAGTTAATGAAGCTCATTTACTGCATACACTTTAAGGGGCAGAAAACAAACCTTAAACTTTCTCATAAAGTAGTTGTTTCAATATTACAAAATAGTATAATCACCATGTGCTAAAGATCACTATCTGTACTGCCAACAATATTTAAGAAGCGACACCAAACCTATTCATGTTATTGAAAGTTGCAATTTAAACAAGATTTTTACAGTCAACCAAAAAGCAACACTATCAACCATAATTATTTTATACTCTTAACCAAAAAGCAACACTATCAACCATAACAATTATAAAATAGAATCTATTGTTTTTTTTTTTATTTGTGCCTTTTTCTTTCAGTTTTTATGCTTATTTCTTATCCCCTTTTCATAATTTTGGCACATCATCATCATCACAATAATTTCTCTTATTTTAAACATTCTTCTGATCTTAATGCTTCATTTGCTTTTATATTTGCTTTTTGACGTGCCAATGTATCCTATTTCCACTGACCCTCTTCTTCCAATACTCTTGTCAGATTGCAGATATGTGTGGTGAGTAAACCTATCTCAATTTTCAACTCAATATCTCCATAATGGAATGAACTAATAACACACATTTTTTCCTTTGCTGCTAATAATTCCAATTCCTATGTTAAGCACATTATTTCTGTATACCCTGAAGGCCTTAACTAATTTCTCCTTTTGTGTAGCATTTTCTTCTCCCACACCTCTGCTCATAAATCCTATTTGTTGTGGCATTATACACTTAGAAGGCTAGTCAAACAGTTTCAGGCAGTGATCTTTTTGTAATGTGGGTTTAGATTTGGTTTTCATATTTTGGTTTCATGTTCTTTCTATAGATGCCAAAGTTTGACATTTTTGTCTCTGTTTAAGATGTTGTCAAGTTGTTTTGTTTCTTACAAGAAGTCTAATAGAGAAGGTAGACTTAAAATGTTGTTATAGAATTAACTACTAACTCATTCATTATTGATTCAAAGTGTAAAGCTGCCTGAAACAGCTTCTCTTTCTGTTGTTATTTAAGGAATGCAACCTTAGTGTAGAGTGTGAATCATTGATGCCTTGTAAAGATGGAGATGGATAAATTGACCAAATTTATAAGAATTGGAAAAACTTTGTTTTTTATTATTGTAATGGAAAGTAGTCTGTTAGTGAATCTCACTTTTGTCTTTCTTGCTTTCTTATTTAATATACATAGTTTAAATTTTTTTATATTTAAAGAGGAAGAGTGCTCGGAGTCAGAAATAGAATGGTTGTAGATATAGACAGTATGGACAGAAATTAGAACTGCATGATAGTTCACAGCTTAATGCCTCCAGAAATCTTCAGACCATGCATCATTACTTTATAAATAATACTTGGAAACTAGAGAAAGTTGGGGAAAGGAGGAAACCAGCCCTTCCTAATTTCTTTTTTATTTAGATCATTTATAATTATGGCCTTTAGTTTATTTCATTTGTTTTGTATATGATTTATTTGGTTCTAACTTTTGAATTTTGAAATAAAGTTTCAGATTTACATTATGGGATTTTTATTCTATTGTATCATGATGTGGTTGTAAAGTATAGTAGGGATTTGATTTTGTATCTACAGTTGGAAATTAGCTTTATTTATAAGGTTATCTTGTTCTGGTGTGGTGATTATTGCAATTTTCTCCTTTTGGAAAAGGTTATATTTTTAGGTGTTGTAAACTGGTGCTGTTATTTTTGGTTTCTTTTGGTTTGTGCTTTCATACATGTTTCAAGATATTGACATATTTTTTTTATTGTTGAATGATGTTTTGTATATGTAGCAGCTGGAAACAGACGCTTCCTGCTGTTATATATATATATATATATATATATATATATACACATTCATACACACATTTGTTATGGTTTTCCTTTGGAACTTACTGTTGCATGGTATATTATATTACGTTGTAGGCAGTTAACATTTAGTGGGCATTTTCACTGCTCTGCATTTACAAGTGAGGGTTATAGAGTTTCCAGTGCACTGGTAATTTTTTCTTTTTTTTTTATTGTAGAATGTTTTCAGTGCAATTATAGCTTTGCTATAAAGTATCTCTGAATATTTTTGCTGTTTTCTTGATTTTGGGAAGAATATTTGAATATTTTATCTATATTTTTGCATTTTTATTATATGGTGGTGTGAATTATATATGTTGATATTTTTGTTCTGATACGTGTGAATCAAAGTTTTATAAAAAAAAAATCAATGCTGTTAGTGTCATTTTATTTTTAGCATCATTAATTTTTTTTCATTTAACAAGTTATATAATCTTTAGCCAATAAAAAGTAGAAATTGTTTCATTATGTTAAGGGAGTCAGTAGTGGAAGTGTATATGTAAAGTGAGTTGTCTTTTTTTTTTTTTTTTTTTTTTAAATATTTGAAGATTTAATCTATGACATTTACCCTCTAGACTTGTTTCAATGTCAATTTGAAATCCTATTCTGTTGAAAGGTTTTGTTTATATTCAAACTCTTAGAATGTGTGCTTTTTGCTAATAATCCTAACTGGTGTGTGTGTATATCTATACTGAAGAAGTCGTCATGCAAAATGATTGGAAAAACCTAGCTCTAGATCACTCATCCTGGAGGAAAACTGTGCACAATGGTAAGAAAGACTTTGAACAGAATCATTTTGCACAAGAAAAACTCTAGAGATATTTGTAAGGGTCATAAGGTTAATTTCCCAGAAAATGTTGCTAAAAAAATTTGATCTAACTTGTAGTATCGACCGTATGTTGTATGTCTAACTAGAGAAGGCTTCAGAGATAATTATCAACCATACCAGGCACACGCACACACACAAGTCATGCAAAAGACATCCAATATTGCCACATCTGCACAAGATAATAGAAGACCATCGCAGTACTAAAAAAAAAAGCTACATCAGTGCTGCCCATATTTGCTTGAAATTGAGTCACAGCTATTATCCTCTGTATTGCAATAAAGACCATAGTGTATTTGTAGTGATATATATATATCTATAATTTCCCTCCTGTCACACTCATGGAGAAAGAGAAACAATTTGTGAGGCATCATCGGCTGAGTTCATTCTTTTTATTATTACTACTTATTAAAGCTTTACCACTTATTTGCTCTTTAGTAGTAATGCCTTATTTAACCTTTTTTTGCAATAATTATGTTGTCGAGTAGTGAAGAATATATACTCTCTATTATAATAAAGATAAGATCATTGTGTATTTGTGTGTATATATCCCTTCTGTCACACTCTGGGGTTTGTTTGTTTGTTTGTTTTTTTTTTTTTGTTTTTTTTTTTTTTTTTTTTTTTTTTTTTTTTTTTTTTTTTTTTAATGTAAGTTACTTAATAGTAGATACATCAATATATATGTTGTTGTCATTTTTGACAACACATCGACATAAATATTTTACAGTCTTTTTTTTTACTGCACAAGCCCATTTGTTATTATATACATTAACCAGTACACAGGTTTTCACTCTATTATATGTCCCTATAGCTGTCAGCTGTTTCTTCTGTTCTCTTCTTTAATCATTCTGTTTTATAATTTTTAGTTGATGTGTTATGTTTTTTTTTGTTTTTTGTTTTTTTGCATCCCTTTACTCAGTTGAGGGTCTTATCTAATATATATTCAGGGATGGATAGATAGAAAACAAATTGGGTGAATACCCAGTTATGTATGACTTTTTTCTATTTAGAAACTCAATATATTACTGATCTTGTTTTTTCCCATTGTTTTAAAGCAAAAGTTGTTCTAAATTCATAGTTAATTTCTTCTTGTATAATTTTACTTTTTTTTGGGTTTATTGGCCTGCATGTTGAATTCACTCTAAGGTTATCTTTTGTGACCTTTTCGACTGATTAAGTGAGGTAGCTCATACAATTAGGTAGGCTGAGTGTTTGTGTAATTTCTTTGAATCAAATAATCTACTAAACAGACAAGTAAATGAAATATAACAAAAATACAAACATAAATATAAAATAAGCAAGCCAAAAGATATGGCTGTAAATAACCTAAAGTTAGTAACCCTAAACAACAAAATCTGGGAAGAGCTTATTTCCTCCTTCCCTAACTTCCTTTCATTCCCCACTAGCCTATATAAAGAGCCTGTGAAAGGATTACTGACAGTTTAAAGATCACTTCAGGTGTGAAAATGACAGTCACTATACAGTGCTGATTCCTATGTCCACACTCATACAGCTTCATCATGTTGAAACATTGGTTTCCATATGATCACCAAACTTAGTACCTGGATGGGTGACTGCTTGGGAATATCAGTTGCTGTAAGCTTGGATGTGTGAATAGCATAATGGATAATGACTTGGAAGTGGAAGATCAGAGAGTCAAGTACCAATTCCCATTGGATTCGTTATATTCACTTATGCACAAATACCCATGAGAAAGGTATGAATCCATCTTTTCTTCCCCAGCTATGAGTTAATTAGTAAGACTTATATCATTAAACCATTACTCTGTCGAAAACAAAAATAATATTCATACAATCTAAAAATATTTTCTGGCTTTAAATGACCTGCAAAGAATTGATAAGCCATAGCAAATAAATCAATCTTATCTCATATATATATATATATATATATATATATATATATATACACACACACACACACACAATTTTGGTGCGACCAACAGACAACTATCGAAAAGACCTAAAACATTAGACAATTAAAAAAAAAATAATCAACAAGGAAAGAAAAAAGCCAAATACCTACTTACACAATAAATTAAAATACAACGACTAGACTATATAGTTCCCTTAAGATCACAAGCATATAAAACTTAAGTAGCAGCTCAAGCCATCCTGTATATATATATATATATATATATATATATATATATATATATATTCCTTGATTTGTTTTTAAACCAATATTTCTCATAACTTCAAATGTTACTTTTACAGGATACTGATATTTGAAATAGATGCCCTGCTTTTATTTTGAACAGTGTGTATTGCATTTAATGGCCTGTGCAATAAAGGTAGATCACTAAATCCGGATTTAATATTTTCATTATATAGTGTGATTAACACTCAACACTGAATTAAGTGTATTAATGAGAAGAAAATTATGTTAGAAAAATTTTTTTTGTTTAATAGGTTTCACATTATTAGTATACCTAAGAATGGGGGCCATTTTTTATTTGTTTTGTTTTCAAGCAGATTATTACAATGAAAATGAGAGATTGCTTGTATTGAATTAATTTTTCTGCTTTTCATTAAATAATCCAAAATTTCTTTGCTGCATTTTTGATCTCATCTTTTTAAATATTTCCAGACAGTTTGGTAAAGGAAATGCCAGCCATAACATTTTTTAATTATCCATAACGGTTTATATCATTTATAAAACCACATAAGGTTTTGTCAACTTTATTTCTTTGTAATTACTGTTAATCATAACATAAAAAGTATATCTGTCTTAATTTATAAATGGCATAAGAGAAAAATGTTATCTGAAGCAATATCTTTCTCTCTTCTAATCTGCAAACAAAACTATCAGATGCTTGAGCCCCCAAAAAATTTCTTTTCAAGGAATCAGCTTTATTCATATGGACATGCATATATCCCAGACTTCCGATTTCTCACTAGAAAGAAACAAAACAAAACAAAACATAAGTTTGAGTACCTCTGAACTGCTGACAAAAGTTCTCCCCATTCCTTAAAAATAATAAAATATCATCTTTCCCAATTTTTAATTCCTGTTCCTTTTGCATCTTCAAACCCACTTTTTCATCTTCTCTCACTGATGTAACTTAGCAACCAAAAAAGCTTGTCAAGACTTCTTCCTGTAACACAAGGATTTAAGTTATTGCTGAACTCACTTTATATTAGACACTTTCACTTTAGATCACTGTGGCTGAAATGGTGTCTAGAGATCTTAACTTTTTTTTTTTTTTTTGTGATGAAATGTTGTGCTTGTTGTAATTTGGATAAAGTGTTTTTATTTCTTTTTTGTTTCCATCAATCATTCTTTCATTCATTTAAATGCCGTGATGCCACCTGCTTCCTTCCACCAACACAATCCAAACCCTGTTCTGTTTTCATTCATTTTTGGCCCCCGCTAAAGTTTCCAAAAGCTTGTTGCTTTCTTTTCTTCAGTTTTTCAATCCCTGGTAATATTTCAGTAAGAGTTATGAAAATCAAGCAAAGCAAGCTTTTTTTTTTCCTGGCCTTATATTCAGAATGTATTGATAATATTACTTTTTTTTTTTTTCCATATTACCTTTAAAAAGTTCATTTGGCCATGCATTTTGTCAGTCATTTTATCAAAATATGAACCCAGTTGTTTGTGATTGAAAGCTGCAAATTTCTCTTCTAATTTTTTTTTTCCCATGTTTAGTCTGATAGACACATACCCCTGCCAAAAAAATTGGTAATATTCTTAAAATGATTCTAAAAATATTAATCATTCTTTGTTTTTTAAAGTTTTTTTTTATTCTTTGTAGACAGTTGCGCTAAAAGAATGTGGGGTGATAGAAACTATTGTATTTATTTAATAAAGAAAGAGTAAAAAAAAAATAAAAAGAGCTGTACTGCTTTGCTTGCTCTTCAGGTTTTATTTGCCTTTTTTGATATGTTAGCTTGTTGAAGACAGTAAATTTTCAATTGGTTTACAGAAGTGCTAAATGATTGATATGACTAATATCTTATTATTCAAAGTCATATACAGATTGTTTAAATGTTAGTTATTGAATATAGATTCTTTTTGTTTCTATGAATTAAACAAATTTTAGACAGTATTTTGTTTTTGATATTTCTCTAGATGCAGTAAAACCTTGATTTAAAGAACTAATTCTGGGGAGAGTTCCTTAAACCCAACAAATTTTCTAAAGAAGTAAGCAAGTCTTGTAGATTACAGCATTTAGTCGACATCATTTTGTTAAATCCATGCCAGCATGCAAATGAGAAATGTTATATAAAACTGTTTAACATATCAAATAAAAACAATCATACATAACTTTCTTTGTTCGTATTGAGAGGGTTTTTGGAATTGGTGCTGTAGATGGAAAAACAACATCTACAATTTACTTTGTACTCATAATCAAAAAAAATACAAAAAGCTTCATACATACTTAGCAGTTTTGACAAGTACTGTGTGCATGTGTACAAACACACAGTAGTGTCTGTCATGGCCTACTAATATTAGTAGGCCGTGGGTCTGTTTTTTATAGGGAAGAAATGTTTTTAAAAAGTATCTGAAATCAGCAAAATTTTGAATTTCCAGTTAACTTTATCAATAATGAGGTTGACGTGTAGCTAGTAATTTAATACTGACTCAATGAATGATTTATTCTAGTATTTATCTAAGTTAATTCAGTAAAAATAAAGCCAGTTTATTATGGCCAATTTAATCTACAAGTGTTTTTTTTTTTTATGTGATATTTCTTAAATCAAGGTTTTACCATTACTCAATAAAAAAAAATCCTTGTTACCCATAACTTTTAATAATAAATTATATCTTAGTGTTTTAGAATATAATCTGTACCAGATTCAATTGCAAATTTGTTTAAAGTTCCTTCAGCTTATAAATGAAATGCTTTAAACACAGGAAAAAAATTTTAATCTCTTCATATCAGAATAAATACTCATGGTTTTTATGCTTTTTTTTTGTGCCTTATTAATATGCAGAATAGAGTTTTGCAGTCTAATCTATGAACTTCTAAAAGATGTCTTTGTACTGTAATCATGAACTATCATCTTTTTAATTAATGTAAATATATTTTTTCACATTATCTAAATGGAGTATCAAAAACTTATTAATTTGTAAAGAAATTTTCATTTTCTTTCAAAACTTTTAGCAATTGGCCTAAGATATGATCATCTGTTTAGCTTTAAACCAGAAACCTTATCAATAGCAGGTTTTGAAATAATCTAACTAAACAGATTTATAATGCCTAAAATTCGAATATTAAACAAACTTAGATAGAAATTCTTGTATGCTTTTTTTCTCTTTGTAACTCTTTTTCTTTTTGCATTGACTATTTTTGCTAACAAAGATAAAAATAAAACACACTTTTTATTCTCACGTCACACATGCCCCCAACAGTTCTTACATACATTAAGACTTGAAACTGCATGTCCTTTTTGTTATGGACTGGAGTACATTTTTTAACTTTGTTATTTGTTCAAATTATATCATGCCAACTATCATTTTATAGACACATGTTGAATGTGTGTCTTGTGTAGCTAGAATACAAAAATTCTTGTTGGTTCCCACCAAGGTTGACTATAAAGGTAACAAGTTTTTTGCTTTTTGTGTGGTATTTATGGGAGATTAGTTTGCCCAAGTTTTTGTTCACATACTTCCTTGTTTTATGGCATGCCAAGGGCAAGACAGTTCTCAAAATATCCAGTAGTAAGAGAACACACAGAGATTCATGCCTTTCCCAAGTGCATTAGTACAAAGTAACCATAAACAACCTCACCTGAACTTTGAACTAGGCTTACAAATTCTGTGCTAGTTATTATGTCAGTTAATACTTCCCCCCACCCTCTCAGCGTCTCTTCTGAGATGAAGAGAAAAAATTTCAGCACTACCAAGAAACACTTCAGGGGGGGAAAAAAAATTCAAAAAGTGATGTTGGTTCATTTGGCCAGATCAAGAACTGAGTCAAACTAAAAACTTTTGACTTCTCTTGCTCATATATATATATATATATATATATATATATATATATATATATATAATGTTCCATTAAGGTAGATCGAAGTTAACAGTAAATACAACAAAATTTTGTGAATTGGTGAAATTTTATGGATTTTGCTATTGGATCATGTTATTTGAGTCAGTTATGTGTACAAAATATCACCCAAATGTTCACCAAGGCTTCAGTGGCACACTTCTACTCGACGATCAAGATTTTTGATGATGTCTCACCAATAATCCTTATTATCTCATCCTTCAGCTGTTGAATTCTTGTTGGGATAGTCCTTACTTTTGCGATGACCCTAAAGGAAGAAATCTAAAGGTGTCATGACACACAATCATAGTGATCAATTGATGCCACTGTTTTGAGAGATGAAGCGATCTAGGAACTTCCCTTTTTTGAATGTTCATTTTCAGAATAGGCTTCAATAAATTTAATGCATTGTTCAATTGTTAATCTTTCCATGGTTGAAATTGCCAAAGACTGAAGTTGTTAAATCTGGAAGAAATTGAAAAAACAAATCATTTAACACTTACATTTAATTCACATTTAAAATCAGTCCAAGTTATTGGAACATATATATATATATATATAAAGACCAAACATGTCACATAAAAAGGAATATTTTCACTTTGTCATTAATTTGCCTAATATGGTTCTGATATATAAAAAAATGTATATTCATGTTCACCTCCATATATTGCATTGAAGCATGAAACTGGTAGTCACCATGTCATGATGATTACTATGTACACACTTTCTTTGTAAATGCTCTATTTCTAATATTGAGTACTCTTCCTCTATAAATAACTGTATCAAAATGTCTCTCTCTTTATCTCTCTCTCTCTCTCTCTCTCTGTTTTATCCTGATTATTATCATAATGTTAGCATGGAACAATAATGTCAAACTAAAAGGGGATAAATGTCAAAGATTAAGAATGTGAAACCTGTTGTTTTAATAGAGCAGCATAAAGATCTTTTTCATGACCCACCACAGAATTATTTGAGATTAGCATGATCTGTTTTCTATGATTCAGCTTTCAACTTTAATTTCAGGATCATCAAATTTGTCAGAGAGAAAATGTCCAAATTCTTATAATAATTACCTTGCAAAGTTCTTTGTTTTTATTTTTTTCTTAAATCTTAATAGTGAATAGCGGTGAGAGCATAAAATTAAAGTTTTGTCATGAAAATGTTTTGTTTAAATTTTTGCTTGCCATTTTATTTGGATCTTTTTTGGTGGTTGATGGACATAGAGGGGGAAATGGTGCATTGCTTGGTGAACTATGGCTTGTCAATTTTGGCATGCAGGACACAAATACCAAACTAACATTGTTAACCTTAGCATATATCATTGTCGTTTTTATTATTCAAACTCATGTGACTAGTTGCTGATACAATTCTTTTCTCTCGCTCGAATTCAGTTCAAACTTAAAAAGATTAATGGATTTTTTTTTAACATAAATCATACAAATATTGTCTAAATTACAATATAGAAAATCTTATATAGGAAAGCAAAAAAAATAAAACAAAACATAAAAACGTTTGCACCCATACAAATTATTCATGTAATGTGAATAAAAAAATAAGAGTTTCATCGACTACAAAGTGTGCCTAAAATCTACCTCTTAAAAATTCTAGTTTATGTTAGAATGATAAGTAGAAAATACACTACATTAAACAGTAATTTGGCTTTCTCTCTCTTAAACAACATTTTCACAAATTTAACTATTTCTCCTTTTATTCTTTGTTATACAACCTAACTACCCTAGTGTCTATAAACACACACACACACACTAGGGTAGGTTTGTTTTTTTTTTGTTTTGTTTTTTTTTTAAAACAACACATTGCACTCGGTGTGAAAATGTGACTTGCTGTACTAAGTAGTGACACCAAAATTAAATTTATAGCTTCCACCAATTTTTGGAGATTTCAGTTTTAAGGATCATCTGAAAAAAAATATACAGAAATACTTAATTTCTGCAGGTTTTTGCTTACAAACTGACTTCAGATTTTACTATTTCTAGAATAAATCAAAGTAAAGTTGATATATTTTGCATCAGATACATTGAATGAAAAATGTTTTCAAACCAGAATTCTGATTATGAATCACCACAAGCAAAATATGCATTTATTTTACTGCATCCAATAAATAAAAATATGGTAATTGATTACTAAAAAGGCTACTCAGGGAATAACATACTGCTGGGTACAAATTATAAGACAAAAAGTTTTAAAATTTATTTGTTTATTGACTATCACACTAAAACTACTGCCCTGTATAATATCATAATATAGCTAAATTGTTCAGTATAATTTTCCTTCAAAGTAAATGTGTCTTATTTGATTACAGAATGATTTAGTAATAATGTGCTTGTGCCATGAATCTTGTCCATATACAATTTGTGAAGCTTCATGAGTTATAAAATTGATAAGGCTGTGCCATAAAACTTTCACTGATCAATAGAATTTAATTCCAATGCTACAATTTTTAACCTAAACTTAATTTTTAAACTCATCTCCTCAAAAAACAGTAACAATATGTAAAAAATATTTTCTGTTGTTATTTATGAGAAACTCTAACTTTAAGATTGAGGGTAATACCACAGTTTCAAAATTGAGCAGCCCTAATACATCTACAGGCATATACCACACATAAAGAAAAAAATTTATTATTACTATCTAATAATAATAGTGTAATAAAAAAACATTTATTAAGCCACTACTTATAAGAACTTTTAAGAAAAATTTTAGTTGAAAATACAAAAATACTGTTTAAATCACTATATCAAAAGTACCTCACTATAAAAGAGGCACAGTATATCAAAAAAGTTTTCTCCTACCATCAACCTTACATTATTTAACAGTGGAAATGAGTTTTGAAAGATTAAATTAAACAAAAGAGTCTCACGCAATGTCCACACACATCACATGATAGATTTAAGGAACTTTCCTTTTCAAAAATTACATTACAATCATGAGGACATAATAACAACATCGGAAAAATAACATCCTTGGAAATGGCCAGTGAAGTAGCAGAAAGCGCTTGGAAAGTTGAAAATTATGCAACATTTTTAAACTTCTTATCTCCAGCAAAAAGGAGAGATATAAAAATACTGGAAAAATTAAATCAAAAATTAATAAAATCTTCATTGTTGGTCATTTTTAACTAAACATATTTAAATGAAAGCTTGTTGCCCAAATATACATTGTGTGTGTGTGTGTGTGTGTGTGTGTGTGTAAACATATATTTGGGCAGCAAAATATATATATATATATATATATAGTCATCCTTAGACATTCGATTGTTTCTAACCAGGATTGAAACCCGGCCAAATTGACATCAGTCGGCGATTCTACTTCTAAGCTATGGGTGCTCGGTAAAGGAGGGCAGACTTTAGCATGTTATATACCATGTAAACACACGCCAGTAGCGTTCAAATTCATTACTGAATGAACAATGTGTAGATACATCAGTAGCTACTGTTTTTTTTTGTTTTGTTTTATTTTATTTTATTTTTTTTTCAGTCTATCATTCCTCCATAGTGCTCAATATACACATACATATATGTGGCTGATTATTTTTCTCACGTTTGCCAGTCTGCTTGACTACTTATTACCCTGCCTACAGGCACCTGCACATTTGTTCAACACTGACAGAACCAATGTGTGGTTTATAAAGCAGCTATGCTGAGCAGACCTTAGAGTACGTAATCTGATGTGATCAGTAACTGAACAAGGCCAATATGCTCAAAGTCTCAATCATAATGTCTTGTAACTTCATGCTAGATTATCAGTTGACAACTTCAGACAGTTTTGTCAATCCAATTTCACTCGCATAGCTTTTTAAAGCACTTATCAATGGTGTTACATTCTAAGATAGTCTTCTCAGGTTGATATCATTTGTCACCTCCTAGACAAATTGACCCTGGTGAGATTAAAACCAACATCTTGTGGTTGGTATGCTTTTAAGACTTTAACCAGTCAACCGTGTGTGTGTGTGTGTGTGTGTGTGCGCGCGCTAACATGAAGTCACCAGTCATAGTGACACAGGGTTTGAGTATGCTGGCCTTGTTCAGACTGTTGATCATCTTAGATGGCACACACTCTCCCAGGTACTGTAACTAAGATCTGCTCAGCATAGCTATAGTATAAACCACAGGTGGGCTCTGTGGGTGTTAAACATAAATGTGCCTGAGCAGGTGTCTGCAACAAAAATTAGCTAGCTACTCTGGCAGATGGTCATTTTTGGATACGAGTGGCCAGCTGTCATATGCGTGCACACACACACACACACACACAATCATTTTAAATGGTTAAATCCTTTTCAAAAATCATTAGTGGACATTTAGACTTAAAAAAAAGTAAATTATTCTACTTGTATCCCCATCTTTGCTGTTGTTTTAAATTTTGCTATTTCTCCTCCTTCAGGTACTGTTCAATCCATTTGAATCTTAAATCTGGTAATTCAGCTTTGAGGAATTTTATAAAAAGAAACTACTGAAAACCTTAGACTAAAATGAGATTTAATTTTATTGGAATAAAATAAAACATAAATAAAAGAATAAGATGGAATGCTTTTTAAAATATTTGAAAAAATGATAAATCTATGACTCTTAGAAGAATCAATACACATTGTTTCTCAGGTAAGCATAACTTCAAATCAGTAAAAGTTAGAAAACTTAGAGCAGTTTCAGTAAAAAATATTTATTACACCTACAAATTCTTCATTGTATAATGTTTGATCTGTAGGATTAATATTAACCATTGGATGAATGAGTACAATGATAAGGAAGGAGTTTATGTTGAAAAAATATCTGTTGCATAAAACAAATGTTTTTGTTTTTTTTTTTGGTTTTTTTTTTTTGGCTGATTTCTTGATATGCCTTTTTATCAAAGATGTGATTTTTTTCCATTTAAATTGTCATTTTTCTTTAACTGTTTTTGAAATAATTTTAGTGATAATTAGATGCCATGAAAACAATGGTTAATTCAAAATAACACATCTTTTATTGCTTTGACTCTCACCAACTAAGACTGATGGTAAGGAAACCAAATACCTAAGCTTAGTGTGGCATTTAAAGACATTTGAACATTATATTTTGCATCAGTTTGGTATAAGCTTTTGAACAAAGGATCACATGATGACAGTGAAATACTTCGAAAATGTTCTAGAATTTAACTGGTTTATGGCTGTATACCACATTTTGGGACCTGTCTAATGGTACTTTTTAAAAATTAAACCATGAAATTTCACGCATATATATTTTTGTTGTAAATTCTCAAGAAGCAAAAAAAGTATAAATTCACTTTCATATGTTTAAGCTTTATTACAATTCTAGTGATTGCTTTTAAAAGCAATAAACATTGGCAAGGATGGAAGGTAGTTAAAATAATAGTGGTGTCAATGAAAAAAAAAACATACTTTCGGCAATCTGTTTTTTGTGTTCACAAAGATCCAAGGGTTTTATATATATATATATATATATATATATAAATTGTAATTATTAAACAGTTATTGGTCAAATAAGACCAGTAAACAGTTGTATTAAAAAGTGCTCAGTACACATTTAAAGAAAAATAATAAAGATTTAACATGCAGAGCTTTTGCATAATAAAATTAAGATCAGCCAAGTTGCACAAACCAGGATGAAAGTAAATAAATAGTATTTCACCAGTCTTGACTATCTCCTGTTATGCATTTAAAATAAAACATTAAAAGATCAGTCAATATGTTAATGGTGTATTAAAATACAAAACAAGTTAATCTATTTATATCCCAAGAAAACTTATTGGCTGACCAGAAGCCAAAGCAAATACATTTTCTTTTGAAAATACAAATCTGTAATTTTGAATGAAATGTAATATATCAATGTACAGTTACTTCATTAATATTCAAGTTAACTCCAGTCAGAGAAAAAGCGAGAATTTGAACGCATCTATAACTTTGTATAATACGAGGCGTGGCAGAAAAGACGGACGTTTTTTGAAAAATTCACAAAATCATTAATTTTAGCTTCAAAAACTTTTTAAATCAATGTGTTCATATTAAATTAGCATTTGACAAAATCCGTTTTCATTGATGCATTTCCAAAGGTGTTCTTTCCAGTGTTGCTCTGTCAATTTGGGCTAATTCCACACAAATAGCCACCCTGTTGGTGGGGCTTCAAAATTTTGTTATAACAGTAAGAGTCTGTCCACACCAATTTTTAAATTCCTCCAAAGGCATGGTGAGGAGCCCTGAACTCTCACTGTACGCTAGAGGAAATTAAGAACAATAATTATATCAAAAAACGAGACATTACAGACATATAGATGAATATTCATTTTTAAAAAAATGATACAATTATAGATACCAACACTTTTATCATTACTTTTGATGCACTAGAACCACTAAAAAAAATAAAAATTGGGTATAGAGATTCCAAAGTAGAAACATACATTCTAAACCCATTAAGATGCTTTAACTGTCAAAGATATAGACACAGTAAGAATAAATGTACAAGGAAGTTGTATGTGGAAAATGATCCTAACCACACAGATCACATGCCCAAATGAGACCAAATGCCTTTATTGTAAAAAAAAAAAAAAAAAAAATTAAAAGCAAATAAACAGGACAACAACTCATCAAAAAGTTAATAATAAAAATAAAATATGAAAAGAACCCAAATAATCAAGAACCTACAAATACTTGGCAAAGAACAAGTTCACAAACCAGGAAAACAAACAGTATAAAAAGTATGGAATATATGGAAATAGATAACCAAAAACATAGTCATACGTAAAATCCACTCAATAAAATAATTACCACTCATATGAACAAACAGAACAAGCAACATACAATGAAACTGTAGAGGTGTTAAACGAAGCTATGAGGAAATCAAACAACTCTTTACAGATTACAATTCAAATATAATCTGCTTGCAGGACACCTTTCTCAAAAAAACTGACAACATATCCTTTAAAAGATATGAAACTCATCACAAAATAAATGCATCAAGAATAGAGAATAGGCCAAGTGTGGGTACTTTAATAATGGTTTAAAAAAATCAATACCCCCATGAAAAACTACAATTAAACACATACCTACACCCAGGTACCAGATCAACATCAACTATTGATCTAACCATATGCTCTTTATCAATTTTTATGGACTTTCAATGGAAAGTTCTTGATGACCAACATGGTAGTGACCATTCAACTATTTTTCAAAATATAAGCAAATCTATGCCAGAAGAAAGGAATCCAAAATGGCAACTACAAAGAGCTAACTAGTTAAAGTTCAATGAACTCTGCTCATCCTAAATCAACATGGAAATTCTCAATGAACCAGAATCAGTAGTCTCCTTTACAAACATACTAACACAAATAGCAAGACAAATAATACCTTCCTTTAAACCACATACCAAATCAAAACCTTTGTTTACAGCGGAATGCAGAGAAGCAGTTAAAACTAGGAAAAAAAATGCTACATATACATACACAACCCAATCACAATCAAGCTTGAGCAAAGGCACAGTGTATAATTAAAAAATCCGAAAGATAATCTTGTCAAAACTGTCTTTGAACGAAACAACAAAACTCCAATAAATAAAACCTGGTAAATGATAAAGAAAATAATGAAAAAATTAATGGAAAAACATCACAATCTACAGTAGTCCACTTAGAAAAACAAATGGTTGATAAAACGCACTGGAAAAGAAAAATGTCAAACTTAATAGCAACAGAATTTCAAAGAAACTCCTCAACAAATCATTACACACCCAAATTTCACAAAAATAAAAACATTATGGAACAAAAAAAAACTTCAAACAAAGAATACAGTATTCTCTTTACTATGACAGAACTAAAAGACTTCATAAATAATGGTAAAAACTCTGCAACTGGTTGAGATAAAATTCATTAGCAATTTTTAAAACGCCTGCTAGAAAAGTCACTTTGATAATATACGGAGTTCAAAAAATTTCCAAAATTGTTGCTAGAGTCTGTTATCATTCCAATCCTTAAAACTGGCAAAGACCATTCCAACCCAACAAACTACTAAACCATTGCATTTGCAAGAAAATGGAGAGAATAGTAAATGCTTGACTAATGTGTTACCTGGAAAGAAAAAAATCTCTTGTCTAACTACCAAAGTGAATTCCGGAAAAATCAATGTTCAACTTGTACAGCTTTTATTCATGATGGCTTTGTTCAAGGTTATCATGTGGTATCAATATTGTTCAATCTTAAAAACATATGGTAACCTAAAAGACATGCAGAAAATGGTAATAAAAGGCAGGATGGATATATTCACTCAAAATGTCCTGTGGACCAAACATTCAAAGTACGAAATGGAAACACATCAGACACACACAAACAGGAAACAGGAGTACCTCAAGGTAGCATTTTATCAGTTACATTATTTATTTTCAAATTAAACAGTATTGTCACAACCATTAATAAAGGAATTAAAAAATCCCTATATGCAGATGATCTCTCAATATCCAACTCATCACCAAACATGCAAGATATGTGCAAATATGCTTAAACAAGATAGAAAAATAAACAAATAAAAATAGATTCCATTTCTCCAAAACAGAAACATGCATTTCTGAAAAAAAACAAACTAGCCTACCCACTCAGTCCAGAATTAAAATTAAATTGGCACTTAATTCTCATCAGCCAACAAATATGAAGCTTCTAAAAGTAATATCAAATCTGAATTAGGGTGCTAACCAAAAAGTAATGCTCAGAATATATAGGTCACAAATCAGATCAAAATTAGACTATTAGATGCATTATTTACAGTGCCACATACCAATCCTTTCTTAAAAACTACAAACCCTACGAAATCACGGATTTAGATTAAGTATTGGAGCTTTCCAGACCTCACCTATGCAAAGTCTCTATATAGAAGCCAAGAACCACCTCTATTTCTGAGATTGAAAAACTTATCCCTCCAATATGCATTAAAACTACAATCCAACCCAAATAGCATACCAAAAAACATATAACCGTCAATATATCCAGTTCTAAAGCAATAAACCAACAGCCATCCCTTCACTTGGACTTTGAATTAACAAAGCACAAGAACAAATAAACAAAGATCCTGATGACATAACACAATAAACTAGGCAGCTCTATGGACAATCTTCAAGCCTCACATAGGCCTAACATTGGTGCAAAAAAAAAAACAACAAAAGTATTTCCAGAGAATTAAGAGACAAATAGTGTGACTAAACCATTCTAAACAGATGAATAAAAAAAAAATCAAAGATAAAATAGGTGCAGCAGCTAGAAACAGACAAATTCATAAGCAAGTCAGGCTACCAAATTATGTATCCATCTATAGAGCTGAACTACACGCCATCAAAATGACACTTAAAATGATAGAAAGTTTATAATATTCTCAGACTATCTAGTTTAATAACAATTAAAAAAAAAGGACACAAACCATTCCTATATTCAAGAATTATTAGAAACTTATCAGCTAAAAAAGTTCAGAACAATATTGGCTTGGATTCCTAGCCATATAGGCTTCAAGAGAAATCATGAAACCAATTGACAAGAGAAAACGAAAAAAAAAGAATAACCAACATCAAACTCCCAAATACAGATTATAAAAACAAAATTACGTGACACATCAAAAGAAAATGGCAAGCAATTTGGCACGTGTTTCCAAACAATAAACTGTATAAACATCAGACGACAATAATTTAAAAAAAAAAAAAAAACAATACGTAGCACTCGAAAATAAGAATGGGACACACTCATATGCTTGAGGCAGGAACACCTTGGTGTAGCCACTACAATTAATTTCTCAATGTTTCTTAACATGCTCTTCAAAAATGTGCCTACTGCCCAAATAATAGGATATCTGAAGAAAAAAAATACTTTCAACTTCTATAGAAAATAGAGCTTTGCAACTTAACGTTTTTAAAAAAAAAATTACCTGAAAAATCCAGTTTCAACATTAAATGAGCCATAAGGGTTGATATGCTGGTAAAACTAATAAACAATCAATCCACACAAATAACTTCTTTGAATTTGTCTAATGTACGGGCCTTATGCTCATATACATGTGCCTTGCGGTTCCCCCACAAGAAATAATAATACGTGTATCATTGGAATGAGTGAAAACTTAACATCAATATTTTATTGTTTTGTAGTTTTCTGTAGTAGATCGAACCAACATTAACAAATACCTTTTGTGTTTTCACAACAACTATGTTTAATAAAGTTTGATCTCTAAATATTTACTTGGAGGACATGGAAAATCCTCCATGTTTTTGTTTTATTTTCTTCTGATTATTTATGTAGTGAAAGACAGGAAAATCTCATTGGAAACAAAGAAGAGATTGCTAGAATGTCATGTCTGTCCTTTTGTATGGCAGTAAATGTTGGATGATCTCCTCCAGACTTAAGGAGAGGCTTGAGGCAGCAGAAATGTGTGCTTTTACAGAGCGATGCTGATACCATGGACTGAGCATGGGAGCAACGACAAGGTGTTGGAAACAAGGAGCAAACTCATACTTAACATAAAGACAGATGAAGTTTCTGGGGCATTTAAAGAGGAAGGAGGGCCTATAGAATTTAATACACACAGGATGGATAGAGGGAAAGAGAGACGGGGGAAGCAGCACAAAACCTACTTGATATGGCTGAGTAAATGGATGACAGATCAGGGTTTGGGAGAAATATCAAGAGGAAGAATTTTGAGAGCGACAAGAGAGAGAGCCAAGTGGAAGTCCATGATCGCCTACATCCTGAAGGGACACGGCACACGAAGACGAAAAAGAATACTCACACAAGCTGAACAAACTAAAAACAATGGTTTCTTCTATGGCACAATGGATTACCCCAAATTAAATTGGTTTAGGTCACACACAAAATCAAGAGCTTTTTTGACTGCCAGTAAATTTTAAATGTGAGTACTTCAAAGCAAACACTCCACAAGTTGGAGGGTGGGGAATAAATGAAAACTTTCAGGATCAAGGCTGGAAGACAGGGAAATCCAGCTGTGGGTTTATATAATCAGGCCACATTCTAGGTAACAGAGAAAGAAGCTGGCCATCACTCAGTGGTGTAGAAATGAGTCATGGAGGCAGGTGGAGAGAATGGCAGTTGGAGTTTTTGCTGGCCAAAGCAAAGATCTACTCCTATATTCTGTCATGAAAGAAGGCAGAAGTAACAGCGACACTTGCCTCCTCATTCTGCCAGGCCAGCTGAATCTATGAATGTTAAAAACAGGATTTGTTTTTTCTTTTCCCGCCTTGGTATTATTTCATTTTTTGTTTTGTGAATATGAACTGGATCTTAACAGGATTTTCACACTGATGCAAACAAGAATCAACACATTGTGGAGTGAAGCTATCAAGTCAGTGAAAATCTATACAAGGGTCACACTTGTGTATCTACAGCTTCTCAAATTTGCTCTTTACTCCAGTGTTCAAGCTTGAAGGAATAAGCAAAAACAGATTTTTAAAAAAAATTTTTTTTTTAATCTTTCTAATGGTTCCAAAGAAGCTGACAAAAGGCTTGCCTTGATCCTTCCTTAAGCACATCACAAAATAATGTTTTGTTGGTATAATGAAACCAGATTTTTTTTTTTTAATTTACATCTATCAAAATCCCTTAGACTTGTAAACCAATTTCCTTTGTGTTGTGGTGCTCTTTCTCTTGGATATATATAATTACCTGCATGACTTCTGCGGGACGGCAATTAGGACGACAGCTAGTGCGCAGTTAAAGCCAGCTACTAGTCAGGCAATAAGCAGCGTAACTGTACCGTTCAGACTTACTTATTTCTAGTTACTTATTACTAACACTTACCTTTTGTATATGTTGTCGTTATACTAATACACTGTGTCAAACCTACCTTCTGTGTTTCGTGTCTTACTTCCAGCCAAACTGGACACTTTGCGGCAAAGTTTCACCACAACAGTTCAACAACAAATTGGTGACGGAGATTTCGCCACAACACTGAAAATAAACTGCTGTTCCTGTTTTCTGACAGAAGTCCTTGTTTAGTTAAAAATGAAATTTTTTTTTCCACTCTCTACTACACCTGACACAGCCTCTTCCTCTGATTTGCCCCTCCACTTGAAGTAGATTTGCTTTCATTCCCTACACTTGATTCACATTTTCAATTTGCCAAAACCCATTGGTTCTAAAAGGTTCATTGGACTTTTACTTTGAAGAAAAGAAAGGTATTTTGTTCTAGATCCATGTCAATTCCCAATTTGCCACATAAATATCAATCAAATGCTGCTGACCAGAATCTTATTACAGAATTGGAATAAAATAAAATTTTCAAATATCACAATTCAAGTTAATTCAAAACTTGAACTCAGTAATTTTCATTTAGATTCGAGTTTTGCCCATCTAGAAATCCATAACAAAATAAAATCAGGAATCTTTGTTTATGTCTTTGAGCAGCAAGTTTTCAGCTCTTAATTTTATAATTTGTTTACCATTTTCTTCAGTCTACAATCAAATATTACTGTTCATCCTTTATGTTGTAGGGAAATTATAGAATATATTGTTGTCTTATTGCAAAAAAGTGTTTTCTTTTGTATGTGGTTTGTGCATTTAAGAATACAGTTGTATGTTGTAAGGTTTCACCTCAATCAAATTTCATTTTTAACTTAAAAAGATGCTCTCTATAACTTGCATTCAACAATTTTTTTTTTCTTTGGGTAAATTAATTTTTAGACTATAACTTTTTTAAATTTACCAGCTCCAATTAAAATTTTTTTCTTCTTTCTTCTAGGTGAAGTTTTCATTGTGGAAAAAGTGCTGAAGAAACGTGTTTGGAAAGGTCGCCAAGAAGTTCTGGTCAAATGGAAGGGCTATACAAACCGCTACAACTCGTGGGAGCCAATGGAAAACATATTTACAATGTGATCTTTACAATGCGGGTCATGGCTGGTGGGGGGGACGAGGAAATGATGAATTGGACTTTATTGAAAAACGAGGGTGGGGGGTGGGGATAAGAGGGCAAGGATCTCAGGGCTTTGAAGATGACACCAAGAAAAGAAAAAAAAAAAACTCAATACCACCATGGAATTTACTCAAAAGATAATGATCAATCATTATTTAAAGAAAAAAAAAAGTAAAATTTAAAATCATTATTAGTAAAATTTAGAAAGCACCAAAAAAATAAAATAAAAACCATTCAAACTTTTTTTTTTTTTTAATCCTTCATTTGGCTTTTTGTGAAGGCCTTACATATTATCACCCTGATGGTATGTCAATTGGCCTATTTTAGCTAACATGTATCAAAGTTTTAGATGAAATCATTTTTTGGACTGAATGAATAGAAATTGAATCTTATTAAAGTAATACTTTTCAAAAAAAAAAATGCTTTGATGAGAAATAATTCAAAAGATTTTACAAAGTGAAAAAAAAACAAAACAACCAAAAACAAACAGCAAACACACATCCTCACCTGTGGAGAGAAAGAGGAAAGGCTGTGTTCATGGCTGTTCTTCTTGTGGGTTTATTCTCCACGCCAATGGCTACACCATTTGAGAGACAGAGAGAGAGAGTTGTCATGTATGCATTCAAATACATCAATATGATTTCATTTTAAAATTCCACCCAACTTAGTCTGATTTCCAGAGGAACAAATCATCAGGACTAGCAATATGAGAAAAAAAATATATATATACACACACACACACACATATCTCTTACACACTCGATAACTTGTGGAATAAAACTAAAGAACCCTGAATATTTTGCTTTTTTTTTTTCTTTCTCGTTTTCGTCATTAACTTCTTGCCTTAAGATTGCTTGATGAAAAAAAAAAAAAAAAAAAAAAATTGAACAGCTTTAACTCACACCATTCCCTGACAGCTTTCCAATTAGGACTTGATAGCTTTTTATATTTTCTAGTAATGTTCTACATTGGCAGGTTTAGAGAGGAAAAAATAAAGTTTTGCTTGTTAACATCAATATTACTGCATATTGTAAATACTGAGCCTTCCTAGTGTATTTAAGATTGAATAAATATTCCATTTAATAGCAAATCGTTTTTCAGCAGCAGTTAATCTATGTTTAAAGGGACAATGTTTGTTTGCATTTTAACAGAAACTGGCTTTTCTGAACTGTTTAGGTTTAAAGGTATTTGTCATTTAGTTAAATTGCCAACTATAATTGTCCCCAAATTTTTGAAAAAAAAAAATCTTTTTGATAATGAACTGAATAAACAAATAAAAACTGTCTACATGTGAATAATTAGGATTAGGAGTATGTCCAAGCTAATTTAGCCCCTTATCTTTAGAAATCATTGCATTGCCCCTATTGCTTAATCTAAACTGCCTAGATTAATGAGGTCAAAAGCTTAATGAGGTCAAAAGCAGGTGGGCTAGGATAAAATTATCTCCTTCACATCTTTGTGTGTCCATTTTTTTTTAAAGGTTCAAATTTCATGTTTACAAACTATTTACATGTAGCAGTGCAAGGATACCATAAGTTTTTTTTTTTTTTTTTTTATATTGCCAATGCTTGGCTATACTGAGTTACCAATTACCTATACATAATCTTGCAAGGTAAGCAGTTTAAGTTAGGTGCCTGAGTGATCTATTACAGTAGATCTTGTAGCCCTTGCCCTAGAGAAAAACTTCAGATGAACTGCTGCTTAAAAATCAAAAGCTTGTAAAGAAAAGAGTTCACTTCAAAGAAAGAAAAACAAAACAAGACATGTGGAAGAGGCAGGATTTTTTTTTTTTTTTTATTGCTGAGAACAAATGCAATTTGAAGGTTTTTTTTTTGTTTTTTTTGTTTTTTTATTGACAGTCTGTTTATGAACTCTGCAATTTGTGCTTACAAGAATTCACTTACAAATTGAAATTATTAAATCTAAAATTTAGATAAGGTTTTATTATCAAGATTTCACCTGTTCTTAAATTTGAAGAGAACCAAAATAAAGTTCTATTAAAAGAAGTGGTTTGGAAAGAAGAAAAAAAAAAAAAAAAAAGAAAGAGGTATCCAGTGTACAAATAGCAACCTTCATTACAAGTGTGCCAGGGTCTCTAGGCAAGGCACTTATTTCAGCATAAAACTAATATTCAGATGACTATCACAAGTTTCAACAGCCACAGTTGAAGAGTCTTCACTTGCCTGCAGGACTTACCATTTAAACAAGGAGACATTTCAACTAGGAATAGCTTAGTTGAATTTGGAATTTAGTGACATGTTCTAATGTCACTTTAAATGTTCCTCTCCACTTTTTTTTTTTTGCCTCCAGAGGGCTTATTTCTTTATGAAACTTGTTAGTTTTTGTTTTTTTTTTTGTTGTAGCGGAGATGATCAGCAAGAAGGACCAACTGAGACAATGAGATGTTTAAAAAAAAAAAAAAAAAAAAAAAAAAGTTTAAAAAATTAAAAAATAAGAAAAAAAGTAAAATAAAGAAATGAAAAATAAAATTCTAGCATGCAGGGGTTGTGCAAGAGTCACAACAGATCAGAGGTGAAGGATAAGAGAATTGTCTAAGATCAGTTGTCACCTTCAAAGTGTTTTAGGAGAGAGAGAGAGAGAGAGAGAGAGAGAGAAGGGGGGGAAAAGAGAAAAAGCCAGTGGCACCCTCTACCACAAGCAGAAGTATATTTTGCAATCAGGTAAATTTTAAAGAAAATTTTGAAATAAAGAGTTTAAGAAAAATAAATAAAATAGTTATAATACCTAGGCTTTCAGGAAGCTACAGATGTTAGTGATAGAAGGTGTATAGTAGAAAGGAGAGGATGTAAACAGCACTTGGAGTAAGCAAAACAATTCTAAAGTTAAACCCTAGATACTTGTTTTGTTATGTAGAGAGGAAGAAAAGATACCTTGCTAGTTTCATCTTGTGAACTAAATGGAAGGAACATTGAGGCATGTCCATTAATTCAATCCAGTTGAGGGTGGGTGGGGTGGAAATAAACTTCAAGAATTGTTGCCACTGCATCTAATGGGATCTACACAAGAGCAGCAGCCATAAGTAAAAGGCTGCTGGCTGATCATCTCCATTTTGAGATCCAAAGAGATACAAAGAGCAAAGACATTGCCAAGTCTCCAAGTGCAAGGTAAAAAGAATAAAAAGAAAACCCTGTTCAAGTACCAATATGAAGACTTGTTTAATGCTTGAACAGTTTGCAATAAGTGTTAATAAGTTAATGGATTTTATTGATTACCTAAAGGTTATCAGTTTTCTTTTATAGCTCTTTACTAACAGGTTTTTAAAGGGGGGGGAGGGGGTGATGGCTAAAGTATAAAGAGTTAAAAATCAGCACAAACACCCACTTCACAGAGTCCAGTATAATAATACTAAGTTAATTTTGTTTGTGGCAGCAATAAACTTATTCTATTAAATAGTACAGGAGTGAAAGAAATCAGAATATTCAGTAAGATCTGCCACTGTATGATTTTGTGAAGGGGGTACCAAAGCTGATTTTATTTTGAGCTGAAAGAAAGTTAAAATTATATATCAACTAAAGTTTTAGCATTAAAGATGTTGTGAGGTTAAGTGTTTAAGAATTTTGAGAAGCCAGTGTTGAGGAGAGAGAGAGAGAGAGAGAGAGAGAGAAAAAAAAAAAAAAAAAAAAAAAATTTAGAACTTTATGAAGAGCTTTTAAATAAGTTTCTTATCCCCACAGCAAAATAAAACTAGAGACAAAGAACTTAGAAATATAACAGCTAATTTAGGCTTCTCTATTTCAAGTTTAAAGTCATTTATGGTAAGTGCTTTTAACTACTTAACATTGGCTTCAGACTATTTTAACAGTTGGACCACTAGTAAATTATTGGTCCCAAAAAGGTAACCAGTCTCATTTTGAGTTTCATTCCAGGTCATTATCAAAAGTGGCAGTCTTTAAGATCAAAATAAAGAAAGAAGTTCAATCTCAAAACAGGTTTTTCAGAAAAAAAGAAAAGAAAAAAAAATTATCACAGATACGAAACCTTTGCTTTCAATACAATGCATTGTCATTTTGAACAAAAACTTGAAGCAAGGTTGCTTAATACATCTGCATATTGAACTATTGAAATAAACTTTAATTTCATTTTGTTTTCCTGCAATTACTCAATGCATCCATTTAAACTCACATTCAGCAAATAAAAAAAATCTGACATCCTTACCTAATTCGGATACTTGAAGTGGGGGTGTTCTAAGGAATCCTTGCTTTGTCTCAAAGTTACAAGAAAATAGCAAGTAGATTCAGGAGGCATTTACAAATGCAATGGAACAATATATGTCTAATTCCAGGCAAGTCGTACATATTTGTTCACAAGTTACTTTTAGTTAAAAGACAAAGCAGATTCTTTAAGAACACTGGAGGGAAGGGCCTAAAGTATCAGGAGTCTGTTGATACCCTTGATTGAGGGGGGGGTTGCTATGGAGGGAGAGGGAAGAAGTGGCCATAGATTTAGACTAGCATAGAGATCAACATCAAGACCTCTGTAGTGAGATTGTCTCTGGTCTTTACAAGATCATAGAAAGTTCACTCTACCAGTCAGAGTAAAGAAAAGGTTACTGTATCCATCAGGCAGAATGCTCCAATTAAGACACTGGAACCAACTAAAGGATTTTCCTTTAAGATACTATGACTAGTTAAGAAACTCCAACAATGGAGTGAACTGCATTGTTGGAGTTAGCAGCTTCTTGTTTTTCTTCTAAGCTGCCCCTAGAAGTAAGTTTAAATCTTTCATCTTACCTGCAAAAGGATCTTAATTCTGCAAGAGAACATTTGGGTAAGACTTCAATTTTTTTTTTTTTTAGTTTTTTTTTTGTTTTTAATAATATCCCATCTTGTCAAGAAAGCTTACAAGACATTTGTACTAGCAAGTAGTCCTTGACAAACATTGGGTCACTCAGGCGAAATTTGACTACAAACTGTTGCAGTGACAGTATAAGATGCAGTAATACGTGCCATTGTATATGCTTGACAAGACTGTTGCAATATCAACAAAGAAAAAAAAATTCTTAATTGCCTTGAGTATCGTGCAACAGTTAAACTACACTGAAATTGGCAGATACAAGCCAGGAAACTAATGGAGATACCAGGAGAATCCTTGTAGAGCTTGAACACCCAGTGTATGGAGGGGGGGGGGTAGTGATAGGAACATGTCCTCATCACATGGGGGAGAGGAAAAGAGGGAGGGAGGAACAATTTTTTTTTATAGCGCCTGGGATATTTTAGGTATCCCCATTACCAGGATTACCTCACTCCATAAAAAACCAACTGCCAAAAGTTTTAAAAATCAGCAATATTCTTTGGTTTACACATTTTTTTCTATTTTTTTCTTTTTTAAATATTTTAGTTGCTTGCATACTTCAAGATACGAGTGGTTTTTACTCAAGACTGCTTATCTGGCAGGATTAGTCAATTTCACTTGACCATCTAAGACTCCCAGTTCTGCCTACAGTCCAACAACATGGCGGTTTTTGTCTTCACACCCCAACAACTCAAGTGATGAGGGTTGAGGTAGCTATTTACAGTATTTACACTTAAGCTCATGCTACACGTGGAGATCTCAGCAACACTTGTCATCAGCTTTGCTTTCAGGTCTTTAAATCAGACTAGCTGTAGGGGTGTTTTTCTTATCCTAGCTAATACTTAGGACAATCGTGAGCATGATACAAAAATAGAAATTTACAAAATACACTAGCTGTAGGGACAGTCCATGCACATCAGGTAAGTTCTCTTATGGAAAGAACGCGTGTTCATTTTAAGTTTCAGCTAACTTTAACCAGCTCATTGTGCATATGTCATAACACTTAAAAGCCATGGTATTTACAAAGTGATGGTGGTGTGGGTACCAAAACTAGCCATTTCAGGATGCTTGGGCAGAAATCTTCAATCTGAAAGTTGGCTAGTAACTAGCCAGATTCCATTTCGAGGTTTAGTGTTAACAGTTTGAACTACCTGTTCAGAAGAAAAAAAATCCAGCTAGAGTTCAGAGTTCAAGTATAGCTTAACACTTCCAAGTGATTTCATATCCAGAGATACAGTTTGCAAATAATACCAGAAGATTTTTTTTCTCTCAGCAAGGAATTAAAGCCAGCTTTGCCGTGGTGACCTTAGAACGAGCTGGCATTTGTCACTGGGGTTCAAGTAGTCTTTTCAATACATCCACTGTGCGTAGTACTTCACAACCTCTATGCTGATGGTGCAAATAGAGTCAACATATTAGAAGCTGACTAGTTAACTGCCAAATTTTCCTTTAAGAGAGCCAGCAATTTTTTCAGGCTGACCAGAAACTGTCAAATGTTAGTTTTTTTGTGATTCAATATGGAGAAAATTTTTTACATTTTCAGATGATCAATGGATGAGGGTTGAATTTTTCAAAAGTTACTTTTCCTTTTTTTTTTTTGGAAAAAGTTGAAATGGTTTGTGAAAATGGTTAGAGGGAGAGAAAAAAAAATTGAGTTGTTTGGCAACCAGAGCAGAGAAAGACATATATATATTATATATATGATTTTAAAAAAGAAAATAAAAATAACACGAGCGAATGAATAAACAAGACTTAAAGAGTCATGGACCTGGCTGTCAAGTTAAAAAAGAAAAAAAAAATGACAAGATACTGACAAGCAGCCAACCAAGATTTGCTGGCTACATTGCAGTAGCAAAGGTGTTAGTTCCTTATCTAGCACCAGATAATCTGTGACCTACAAAGATTAACTTGCAGGTTTGATGCAACTGAGTCCAAATCAAACTAAGATCTTACAGTAGGTAATTTTCCTTTCTACGCTTGTAGAGTTATTTTCTTTAACAGCCAATTAGCCAGACACCAGGTTCAGTGATTTAGTTCTTGTCCAAAACTTCATGGGTTTATATATATATTATATATATTCTACCCTCTCTCCTCAAGAAGCCAATGCTGCCTGTAGTGTTTATTTTTTGATCTGTTGGGGGTATATTTGCTGTTGGGCACAAATCTGTTGGCAGGAATCTCCAGGTCCTTCAGGTTTTTCCATGTGATATTCAGCAACATAAAGTGCTTTGTCAATAATCTTGGGAATTGGTTTGATTTCAGTTCCTAATTCCTCTTCTACTTTGAACAAGTTGAACCTGGAAAATCAAATTAGCAAGTTGACTACATTAATGGATATATGCTTATTTCAATTACAAATTAATAAGTGTGGCTATGCTCTCCTGGTAACCCAAGTGGAGATATTTCAAATGTATGCACGCAATCATCTACAGAGATCTGTTTCACTATATCACAGTTAATCAGTACGGTTAGACTGATGATTGCTTCTAGCCAGGATTGAAATCTGACCAAATTGACGTTAGTTGGCAATCTACCTCTGAGCTATAAATGCTCGGCAGAGGAAGGAGGACCTTAGCATGTTATACAGAATGTAAGCACACCAGTAGCTGAGAGTTTTCATATATATATATATATATATATATATATATATATATGCCAAGACTTTGGGAAAGGTATTGATCTAATTCATACCCTCAGTGGTTGGAAAACAGTCTATGAAAAGACCAATTCAAAATAAATATGGCTCCTAAATTCTCAGTAATAAGAAAAGAGAAAGTAGTAAAGAAAAAAATACTCAAAGGCAATTAAGAAACTTCAAATATCTCAGTAAAATGTACAGGATGCAATAGATAAATTGTCTAAATTATCAATAGAAAAAAAAATTTTAACATTCACCAAAATTGGAAAAAAAAAATCTTTAAATACTAAAAATGTAAATTGAAATAAACCATTTGCTTCAAACTTTGCACTCTCCTGCACCTCTTCTGGATGATCTTGTTTTAAGTTGGTGAATGTTGACAATCCTTGTCTTCAGTTCACCTTTAATGTCATGAGCATAAAGGTAATTTTGTTTGTCACTTAACTGCATCCCACATAATGATTGGGGGGGGGGGGCTAAATGTAAGGGATGATGCAGCCATGATTGCACCCTGCTACACAAAACAATTGAGCTCAGAGTCTTGTCAGATATGGGTTCCTCCAGTAACTGCCATCTTAGCCAAGGGCAGCACTACTTCAGGGCACTTGATGTAGGCCTCCACATTGAGACCCTCACCAACACATTCCAAGTTAGTGTCAAAAACAGATTTTGATAAGCTGCCATATTTCATAGTCACCATGAGACTCATCCAACTTTTTCTGAATCCTCTGCACTGTCCTCAAATTGACACCCAAGCACTGAAATGTATTGACCTCTGGGCACTAAGTTTCTGGGAGAGCAAATAGTTATTGTGCCTAACTGACCCTACTATACTATGCAGCTGACAAATTTACCCATTTATAACCCTTTATATAACTTAAGGGTTAAGAGAAAAAGCAGTTTACCTGTCATCAAATGTGATGAGGTTGATGGCAATGCCAAGATGGCCATATCTACCAGATCTGCCAATTCTGTGCAAATAGGTCTCTGAATATTTGGGAAAGTCAAAGTTTATCACTACATTCACAGCCTGTATGTCAATACCTCTGGTAAACAAATCTGGAAGAGAAAAAGAAAAATTATTACCAACCATTACAAGCAAACTATCACAATGTAACTAAATAGATAAGGATACAATTATATCATGTGACATTGAGAGCAAAATTCCAAAAGTAAATTTAAGTAAGAATTTGCATTAAGAAAGGAAAAAAAATAAATAAATGTGTAAGTCTTGTAAAGGTTACTTACCTGAGCAGACCAAGTTCCTGCAGAGACCTTGACGAAAATCATGGAAAACACGATTCCTATGTTGCTGGTTCATTTTTGAGTGTATGTAGAAGCAGGAGTAGCCAAGTTCTGTGATTTTCTTGGCAAGCAATTCTACCCTCTGTGCAGTGTTGCAGAAGATAATGGACTGGTTTATCTGTAACTGGAAAGGAAAGAAACAAGTTATCTTGCCAATTTGCTTTTACTGAGTTTTTTTTTAGTTTAGTCATAAAATTAGACCAGGACACATTTGTATTTAAGTGTTCAATACAATTATATTGTAGAACTTTTTAATATTCATTTGTAAATGAGTTATTACATGACCTAGGTTTCTACCATACGGTGTCTTCAGGTGATTTGCAATAACTGATTTTTGGGGGGGGGGGGGTTTAGAACGCTTATGTAACAGTGATTTTTTTTTTTTTTTTTGAATCCTCACATCGCAGGGAATTTGAGTGCACAATCTTTAAAATTACAAGAAATGATATTTTCAACCATGGTTGTGTGAACCTAATAGGTACGTTTTTTGCTATGGTTACACTCGTCAATTTCTGTTCTTTCATTTAATAATTCATTTGTTTGGGAATAGCATAATCTAACTACTTTCTGGCACAGTCTGCATATTTTGCCACCGTTGTAAGGCTTGGCAGTTTTCACTATACTCAGTTATGTCTGGGCCTTTTCCAGAGACACACATACATTTATATATATATATATATATATATATATATATGTATGTATGTGTGTATGTGTGTGTGTGTTAATGTTCAAGCATTAACTTGTCTAAAACAAGAGAATTAGCCTTAACCACAGCTGACACGTCATTATTTGAAGACTTGTCAGAACAAAACGACCCACATTTAAGAAAATTTGCATTTCTATCCATCTTGAAAACAGTTTAAGCAACATAAAGCTCTGAAGTTATCAGACTTAATATATTAAACAATCACAGCAAGTTAGGGGAGGTAGAGTCAACTTACCTTTGAGAAGAGAGTATTTAAGCAGTGGACCTTTTGTTTTTCTCTCACATAGGCATAATACTGAGTTACACCTTTCAAGGTAAGTTCATCCATAAGGTTGATTTCATAGGGATTATTCAGATGCTTTCTCTGAAAGCAGACAAGAGATAACGCTATTAAAATTTCCACTATTAGTACTTTAACAAAGTTTTTAGTAAAATGTCATTTAAGAAAATTTTAAAAAAAATAATTTAAAGCAAAGACTTACCATGAAGTGTTGTACAGATATAGGGAAAGTGGCAGAATAAAGCAGGACTTGTCTGTCAGTAGGCAAATGGTTTATGATTGAATCCAGCATATCTTTAAAGTCTTGAGATAATAATTTGTCTCCCTGTAGAAAAAGTTTACAGAATTGAGAAGCAAATTTCTAATGATTTGTCTAGAATGGCAAGAGTCACTTTATTTTCTTCAAATTAAGAGGAAATCGAGTCAACAATTATCTTGGAAAATTAATTTTTGCCACTCAAATGATTTGGGGGTGAGGGGTATATTTCTAGCATTATTTAGAATTAAAATTAACTTAGCTATAAAGACCTCTGAAGACCTATTAACCTCCACTGCCTCAGTTTTGGGATGGTAAGTTAATTAGGTAGAAACCTTTAATATTTTTAATAATTCAATAAATACTGGGTTTCATAGACATTAATAGGTTAACAATGCACTTTGAAAAGCCAAGAAGCCTTAAAAAAAAAGGTTTAATACTTTTTTTCTATATAAGCAGAAGTAGTAGGCAATGGAAGGGAGGGGAGAAAAAAAAAAAAAAAAAAAAAAAAAAAGCACACACACTCCTACTTACTTCATCCAATACTAGCATTTGGCACTTGCTGCTTTTAACAACATTCTTGTTCAGCAGATCTAGAATTCTTCCAGGAGTGGCCACAATGACATGAACTAAGATAGAGAAAGAGAAAAGATGAGACATCAAGAAAAGTTTAATGTTCAGAGACTAGCATATAGTGACAGTGGCTAACTTACCTTGATCGTAAAGTCTCATAATATCATCCTTGAGATTTGTACCACCCGTTGTAACCATGACCTGGCTGCCAACATGCTTACTCAGCTCCCGACAGATCTGACTTGTTTGTAGAGCAAGTTCCCTTGTTGGTACAATGATCAAAGCTTGCACTTCATCTTTGCAGGGGTCACATCTTTCAAGTATGGGAATAGCATAAGCTCCCGTTTTACCCGTTCCATTTTTAGCTCTGGCTACAATGTCACGCCCAGTCAGAGCAATAGGGATGCTAGCCTCTTGAATTGGAGAGGGTTTATCCCAGCCCTTCTCAAAAATTCCCATCAACAGTTCTCGCTTCAAACAAAAGTCTTCAAATTCATTTCCTTTTGTGTTTGTGACGTCCTGAAGGATGAAGAAAAGGAAAAGTTATGAAGCCAGCCAGACTACAATAAACAATTAGCATCAAAATTGAAGAAAGGTGAAAATACTTACTGATGTTCTTATTCTGTGGTCTTTTTCAGGTATGTTCAGTTTTGCTTTCCAGCTACCATCACTGCAAATAAGGATTTGCACAATATTAAAATTGCCTAAAAACATTACAAACATTTAAAATCTCATTCAACACTAAAATGCTAATTATAAATGAAATGACATTCAAAAGACTAAATGCTTCACTACTTACTTTGCATTCTGTACACTTGAATTTTGTTCTTGAGTTAGTGCATGGTTGGTGCTGCCAATGTTAATGTTTTGTTCATCTGTCGTAGCCATTTTTACAGCAGGAAGTGTAGTAGGATGAAAGTCAGGGATTCGCCCGATACAGGCAACTGCAGCTAAAGGAAGTAAGAAATAAAACTTCACATAAAATTTAATACAATAAAACGGAAAATCATGAAGATTACAACTGCAGCAGTTTAAAAGAGTAGAAAAAGCCTTTCAAGAAGGCCACAAACCAGAATAGTTTCTTGAAGGCCAATATTGATATTTTATCTAGACAAGATAATTCAGCCATGATACTCAAGCAGTAAAACCAATTAGTTTTAACGCGTTCCTTTTAGAGATGAAAGGTGTTACATAATTCTATTTTGTCAGTCAATTATACACATTGATAACACTACCAAAGTGAGGTATTACAGTAATACTAATGTTGTCAATATTTTGGACCCAGGATAAGTTATCCACTTCAGCAGCATCCCACCCTCATTACATTTAAAATGAGAGAGGGTTAGGATCAAAATTCCTAAGTAATAGGACAGTTTCTGAGAAACCCCACCAATCATGACTTGCAGATATAAAAGCTGATCCCTACATCCATGTCAAATTTACCATATGATGGAGGAGGTATAGTATTTTATTAGTATATTTACAGTTTGTGATAATTTGTAAATGTTTGGATCGCAAACTTCTACAATGACCATAACAATTGAGGAAACAATTAACTTTCTCTGCTCACTTATGAGTCAAATGTGGTTGAATGTAGGAACCACCACTCATTTTTGTTAATTGAATTTTTAAAAATAAGATTTTCTTTAAATTGTAGTTTTCAATCAAAAACTAAAGTGATTAAATTTACTATTTTCAGTAAGTAAAATAGTCTAGTATACTTCAAACAGAAATTATATTGATTGGAATCAATTTACAGAGCTTTTTTTTTCAATTTTGTTGGCCATTTTTTAACAATCAACAGACTTGTAGACAACATAATTCTCAGTTTTAAAAATTTGGCAAAAATATACATCTGAAATTTTTGGAAAATTAGCAAATTTAATGTTAAATTAATCTGATTTACACAAGTATTGTTTATAGCATGAGGTTTAGAATAAATATTTCTTAAACAGTTCAACTTTCTGACCTCTCCACCATACGTATGGACAGATTTATGGATGCCAGAAAAGTGCATGGTGATCACAAGTGACAATTGTACAATTTTTTTTTTTCGGTAAGGGGAAGAAACTCTGACATACATGACATTTTAATTTACGTAGAAATTAAAATACAAAGAAAAGAAAAAATAGTTTCATTATTAAATAGAGAAAAATTTCAGCTATGTCCTGAATTTATATTCAAGCAATTAAAAGCATATTAAATTAAATAATGTCAGTCATATTGCATTTTTTTTTTAATTACTATGGAGCAGATTTTCGGACATAGAAGCAAAATTTTAAATTTACATTACTCAACGAGTCCTGCATTTAACTTATAAAACCACTTTTCCAACAAAGTTTAATTTAAAATTTCATGAATTTACGTAGGAGGGAAATTAACAAATGCAAAACTTTTTTTTACCAAGATTTCAAAAATTCATTCCTTTGTGAATAAGTCCTGTAAATTTCATTAAAATCCGACAATTTTATTTTTGCAATAATTTCCAAATAATTTGTTATCCCCACTAAAAAAAAAAAAAAAAAAAAAGTTTAAATCTGATTCTTTCATCTTAACATTTTAAGTTTGAGGCTTTTTTTTTTTTTTTTTAGATTGTACAACAGGCATTCCAGTTTTAGAAGTTTCTTAGAATAAGCACTCCAAGCAACAAATTTATATGAAACTTATGTTAACAGGGGGTTCAGTTTGCCATGTAAGCCTATCGTAAATTGGTCCCTCCTACATAAGGAAGACAAAATGTCTAAGTCACGCGATTTAAAATTTTAAACCTGAACTGATTAATCGATAGGGGAAAAAAAATAAAATACAAAATTTTTCTTTTACATTAAGAAATCACATGATAAAAGCATATCGTTTCCGTAAGATCGGGGGGGGGGGGGTTATACATGATATAAAACTGATTATGAAATAAAGTTTATATTCATGAACCTGAATGTTACATCGATAGGACTGAAAAATAAAAAGCTAGTTTCCGGTTACAGTGCCAATAGTTCGTCAACCCAAATTATTATCAATAAAAATTTAAATTAAGACTGAAGACTACTAATGATACTTAAGCACTAAATAATTTCGTCATTAGATTGTTCTTTTGAAAATTGGCATGAAAAACTTATTAAGCATAAAACTCAAGTTATGAACAGAAAGCGCTACTTCGTCATTTCCAATGAAGTCGGATTTTTTTTTTTTTTTTTATCAGCTTTCACGAATAAAAATCTTCGGCAACTAATTTTTCAAGAGTGAGACTGAAAATATACATCCTCAAATTCAGTTTCAGAGATAAATTTCCAGTCACGAGATTTGGTAGGAAGGACAATTCTTTTGAAACAAAAAGAAAAACAAAAAGGGCGATATTATTTCCCTACCGGAAGCTTTAACAAGTGAAACGTATCTAGTTTTAGTCGACACTAGAGACTGTTACAAACAACAATTCGAGGCCCAGTTTCTCATCAATAGACTACAAATTTGTTAAATATAAAAAAAGATATTACGCAAGAATTTGAACAGATGAAGTAAAGCGGAACTTTATTAGATAAAGTCATACGAAATTTTGTATATCCCATCAAAAGAATCACAATGGTAGTCGAAAGTACATGGATGTTAAGTTTTTTTTTATTAATTTGAATAAGAGCTTCAGACACACATTATCGGATTATCGTCCCATTGCAATGTTATGTCAATACGAGACAAAAATCATACTTTATGGTGGCTGTCTTTATGTTAACGTCCCTGTAACCTCTCTGAAGATGGCTCATGTGAGCCGAAAGCTTAGAACCAACATAAGAAATATCCAAGTGTTAGACAATTTTTATCTATTTTCATCTGAAATTAAAGCCAAAATACGATGTTTAGAACGACCCATGATTTAAACAGACTAATAGACATTCATTGTCTTATATTTAGCAACATTATATATATATATATATACATATATATGAATGTTCTTGGCTACACAAAGAATTGTTTGGACAGTAGGTAGGACGGATTTTCTTATGTAGCTTTGTTTTTATTTAACAGGATTTAGAACAAATATGGAGAGGCTTTTTACCGAAAGCAGTAAAAAGTTCAGCTGTTTTTTTTTTCTTAAGAAACAAAGAAAAAGAAACTAGTTAAAAAAAAACACTGGTTTTCGATAAAAATCTATAGTTATTGAATAATCAAACTAGAATACGAAATCCTAAAGTGAGCCTTGCAAAGAATAGATAACTAGTCAGTAAGATGAAAAATAAGTTTTTAGTCTACTTACAGATGTGCAAATTTAAACAAGTGAGGCCGGACATAAGTTGGGGACCAGTTTTTAATGGGTAAGTGTTAATTATTAAGCCCCGAGTTGTGGGCCATATTTCAAACAGCATGTTCATAAAGTGGGGGATCATTTCTCGGTGGTATTTGAAGCTACAATGCTAAATACGAAGTAATTCAAATTATAGTAAATAAAGAATTTCAAGTAAACTTAGCGTTTCCTAAGACTAAGTACTTTTATCATAAAAAGACGAGAGAAAATACATATTCCTAGCCAAAAAAAAAACAAAAAAAAAAAAAAAACATTTACACAAACCTCAGCGCACTGTCAGTTTCGGAGTGGCCTTATTGAATAGTAACCTTCAAGATATCTTTTGTCTGCGCCAAATAAATCTTTATATCATCGATGACAGGAGGTAGCACTAAATTAAATCACCATAGAATATATCAGCTAAAGCGTGACGGAAATTCTTTGACTCGGATTATTGTCAAACGTATAGGTATTTCTACAGGATGAACGACGATTTTTTTTTATAGCCAGGTTGGTTGCCTCAACGAAGTAAATATCAAATATGGCTGTCCTCGTATGCAAATCTTCAGCAGACAGCGCATTGTTTATGAAATGTAAAATATTTTTTATTAAAAAGATAACACAGATAAAACTGTAAAAAATATTAATATTTTTAGATTTAATAATATTTACAGTTTTTATTCCTCTTTTTCTCTTTCTCTTTCTTTCCCGAAGATATCACAACCTTTAACCTTTTTTAATATACAGAGGTCAGGAGGTCCAGCCAAAAGAGATGGCGATCAATAATATCAAGAAATTAGTGTTTTAATTTTCCAAAAGGCGACGAATAAAAACAAAAATACTATCTGTAGATATAAGAAACGTTATCTACTTCTATATTCATTTGTATTTTGTCAAATACGAAAATTAAGCTGCGAATTGTGACATGTCTTAACGGTTAGAGGTTAAAGGTAAGCAGAGAGGAAGGCAGCTGTATTGGTTTTTAAATATTTCTTTCTTTTGTTAATGATATTAAATTTCCTTCCTGAAAATAAATTGCCGTAAAAAATAGTTACTAAAATTGTTTTATAAAAATTTCTCAACCTAAGTATCATTATTACTTTAACTTCTGTAATAAAATTTTAATTTTGTCACTTTTCTTGAGTTACAAATATAGGAAAATAAAACCTGAAGTTAAAATCACTTACAATCAAATTAAATTTTAGCAGAAATATATTTAGATATATTGTACAGTCACCCCAAAAGCTGACAAAACATATTTTTTAAAATCTATACAGTTTTCTCTGCATCTATAAAAATAAAATATACAAAAAGTGATGACCCAAGAGATATTTATTTAACATCACTTCACAAACTATTTTTTATTCAATGTATTTACATGTTTCATAAAACTAATATTTAATTTGATAAAAAAAAATATATCAAAAGCTTTTAAAAAATTGAAACAGTTCACAAGCAAGTCACTAAAATGATAGTTTTCATATATGCGGTGAGCCTAAATGTAAAATAAAATAAAAATAATTTGAAAATTTATAAAAACAAAAAAAGAATTCAAATTTTTTAAAAATTGCCTTCTTTTAAACCCATGTCTCTTTTTCCCTCTTTCTCTTACTACTCTTTTCTATGCTTCTTTCTCAACTAATGTGAAGGCAACCCTCAAAAAAAAGAGGAAGAAGAAAAGACTAAACCCTAGAGGAGTGAACCTCCATTTATATATATATATATATATATTTTATTAAAATATTTTAATCCAAACGGAAAAGTAGGAAGGTAAATCCCAAAAACCTGATCCTAATTAATATTAAAAAATGATACAGGAGAGCTTATTTTATTTTATTTTATTTTTTATTTTTCATTTTATATATATATATATATATATATATATATATATATATATATATATATATATATATATATATATATATATATATATATATATATATATATATATATGTATATATATATATATACAAAATATATATACACACACAAAATATATATATATATAAAAACACACTATATATATATATATATATATATATATATATATATATATATATATTATGTGTAAATTGTCACAATTTTAGGTTTTTTAATTTTGTGTATGCACACTGTTTCTTTTTGATTTTGTAGACCACACAGTATAGTAGAGTCAGTTGGGCACCATCTATGAGAAAAAGAGCACCACTATGCAACTCACTCTGCCAGAAATTTGGAAACTGCATGTTGTACTGCTTGGAATTTGCACAGGAGCTCCAGTACAACCATTTCAAAGTGCTTGGGTGTCAATCTGAGGACAATGCAGAGTATTCGGAAAGAGTTGGTGAATATTATGGTGCTTCAAGTGATCACTAGTAATGGCAAAGTTATGCCTCCTTTCATCTTCTCAAGATGAAGACATGCATCAAGTGCCTTGAGGAGGTAATACTATCCTGGGTCAAGAGGGTGGCTGCTGGAAGACCCTATAACTAGTAACAGGACTCTGCACCATGTCAGACAATTTCTGTGACCCCATCACCCCTTATATCTAGCCACTGAACTCCCCAGACTTGCAATCCCCTTGATTATTATGTGTGGGGTGCAGTTGAGCAGGAGACCAACAAAACTTCATGTAACACCAAAGATGAACTGAAGGCAAGGATTATGGCAGCATTCCCCAATTTATACAAGAAGACTCTCCAGAAAAGTTACAAGACATTCCAAAGTCGTCTGGAGGCCGTAGTTGAAGCCAACAGTGATTTTATTGAATAAATTTGCTCTTTGATATTTCAAGATATCTTTGTGTAATTTCAGTAATTATATCTGTTAAAATGAGATGTCAGTGTTATTTTCGTTTTTGCATATTTTAGATGACAATTCATCCATTGCACCCTGAATATATATTTGAAAAGTTAAAAATTGTAGAACATTTTTACATTCCTTATCTCCAGCAAAAAGAAAACATGTAAGAATACAGGAAAAATTAAAGAAAAAAATTAATAACATCTTCCTTGTTGGTAGTTTTTAATGAAACACACACGCACACGCGTGCACACACACACACACACACACATTAATAGGTATACATATCCTACATTTGAATTCAAATCGAAAAATGTTCAGTTCATAATATTGCTTCTGATGAATAAAAATAATAGTTTATATGTGTTTGTTGTTCCTTGTTTGTCAGCCAAAACGAAAGTTCAGCTGTTTTTTTTTTCTTCATAAGAAACAAAGAAAAAAAATAGTTAAAAAAACACGGGTTTTCGATAAGAATCTATAGTTATTGAATAATCAAACTAGAATATGAAATCCTAAAGTGAGCCTCGCAAAGAATAGATAACTAGTCAGTAAAATGAAAAATAAGTTTTTAGTCTACTTGCAGATGTGCAAATTTAAACAAGTGAGGCCGGACATAAGTTGGGGACCAGTTTTTAATGGGTAAGTGTTAATTATTAAACCCCGAGTTGTGGGCCATATTTCAAACAGCATGTTCATGAAGTGGGGGATCATTTCTCGGTGGTATTTGAAGCCACAATACGAAATACAAAGTAATTCAAATTGCAGTAAATAAAGGATTTCAAGTAACTAAGAACTAGGCATTATACTTCACTAGATTTTGTAGCAAGGGGGCTTCTTATGAGGTGGAGTAACCAGCAGGATTTCAATTCAGACTTATCCTTCTTCTAAATTGGTTGCCAGCTCAGACAACAGAACTCATTTACGCATAAGTCAAGAGTATTTGAGCAAAAGTAAAATATAATGACCTTCTGGCACTTGAACTTGACTTGATCTTTAATTTACAGAATCTGTTTAAAATGTTAAAAGAAACGTTTTTTTTTATTTTGCTGTTAAAATGTCACAAAAATTAATCCAACATCTACGTATGGAGACTATGTTGCTTCTCACTGCCATACATTAAGAAGATAAGTCACTCTAAGACAGAATTTTTCAAACACTTTTACTACAACCCACAGCAAGGACCACATTTTATATTGCGACCCATTATACCTATATGTAATAAGTCAAAAACAAATATTCTGTTCACTAGGTTCAGTTATTTAGTATCAACAATTTACATATAGTTCTTATGATCTATACATATTAGAATTCTTATTCTTCTTCTATGTGCCCTGTCCCTTCAGGACGTAGGCGATCATGGCCCTCCACATCTCCCTATCCCTTGTGGCCCTTAGTATGTTTGTTCCTGTTACTCCTGGCAACCCCCGTTCCGTCATCCACCCGACCAGGCCCTGCAAATATGTCATTCGCTGCCTTCCTCTGTCTCTCTTTCCCTCTACCTGGCCAGTCAGTATCAGGTTCTCCAAGCTCTCCTTCCTCATTACGTGTCCCAGGAACTTCAATTATCTCTTCCTGATGCACGGTATTAATTTCCTTTTGGTTGCCATTCTTTCCAACACCTCATCGTTGCTTGCATGTTCAGTCCACGATATCCACAGCATCCTTCTGTAGAACCACATTTCCGCTGCTTCCAGTTTTGTCCTCATTTTTGATGATATTGTCCAGCACTCACTGCTGTATTGAAGAACTGACATCACATAGCAATCCAGCACTCTTTTCTTTGTTTCTAGTGAAATTTTCCTGTGTGTTAGTATTTTGCTCAGCTTCTGGAACGCGTCCTTTGCCATGCCAATTCGCCTTCTGATCTCTGTGTCGCACTTTCCATCTCCTGTTAGAACACTTCCTAGAGATTTAAATTTTTGCACATGCTTTATTCTGGTATCCCCCACCTGTATTTGGCATTTTAGGTTGCACCTTTTGCTGATGACCATGCATTCAGTTTTCTTAAAGTTTATTTGTAGTCCTTTTCTGTCACTCTCCACTGCTACCTTCTGTAGGAGGTCCTGCAGTTTCCTTTCCGTGTCTGCAATCAGCACTGTATCATCTGCATACCTTATGTTGTTCAAGTTGTGGCCTCCAATAGCAAATCCTGGCGTGTCGTCTAGGGTCCTCAAAATATTCTCGCTGTACAGGTTGAACAAATCCGGTGAAAAGACACATCCTTGTCTTACGCCTCTTTCTATCTTTGTAAATCTACTAAGATCATTACCTGTCCGTATGCAGGCCGTTTGCTGCCAGTAGAGATTCTTGATTACTCTTATGTCTTTCCCGAAAATGTCTAGGCTGCCGAGCATCTTCATCAATTCTTTGTGTCGTATCTTGTCGAATGCCTTCGCATAGTCAATGAAACATAGGTATAAGTCTTTCTTCATTTGTATTGCCCTTTCGAAGAGCATCCTAATCATGAATATGGTGTTCCTTGTTCCAGTGTCTTTAACGAACCCGCACTGTTCCTGCCCTATCTCTGGCCTGATTCTGCTTCTCGCTCTATTCATCAAGATTCTGACCATCAGTTTTGTGATGTGACTCATTAAGCTGATAGTTCTGTGTAGTTCACACTCGTTTGCACCTGGTTTCTTCGACAGTGCTATAAATATCGACTTGCATAGGTCATCTGGTATTTATATTAGTATTGCATGTACCTATTTGTATTATCTATTTGTATGAATATGAAATCATTACTTTTAGAAAAACAAATTTAAAGGAAATTCTGTCACGCCATCCACAACATGTTTGAGGAATGTAAATTTCAGTGCTTCTAAAATGAAGCTGCTATCTCTCAACCATCACAGGCAGTCTCTCCTGCCCCCCCCCCCAAAGCATGGACCAGGCGAGTTTCTTTGAAAGCAATATACTGCGCCTCTTTGGCCTCACCCTATCTTCCAACCTCAAGTGGAACCAATAGCTAAATTCACTGCTAGGAAGGTTGGGTCACTGTGTAGAGCCAGGAAGTTTTTTCCATCTGAATCCACCTTGCACATATACAAATCAACCACCTGAGCATGCATAGAATACTGTTGTCATATTTGGTCAGGTGCCCCTGCTGTTCATCTCAGGGTTCTCAACAGGCTCATAAGGAGGATCTGTAATGTGATTGGTCCAGGCCTGGCAGCTCAACTCCAGCCACTTTCTCACTGGAAGGATGTGGATTCCTTCTATCTCTTCTACAAATATTTTCATGGCTTCTGCTTCAATGAACTTAGGTCATTGGTACCCCCTTCACGAGAATTTATTCATGCAACCAGACTGACAACATGGTGCCACCCTTTTACTGTTAAATCTACCAAATGCAGCCGACAATTCAACTCCAGCAGCTTCTTTTCTCACACTTCTCACCTGTGGAACTCCTTTCCATATACTTCTGCCCTTGAAGGCTACAACCTCCAGGAATTTAAATGCAATGTCAATTCCCATCTCTTATCCACTTGACTCCAGTCCTTCGCTCTACTGTCGCAAATGTCTTCACACCTGTATTCCCATCCTTCTCTTGCCCTTTCTCTGACATCCCCTGTAACTGGTTTGTCTTTCTCTTCACTCTCCTCCTGCCTAAGCTTTTACTCTCTTATGTAGCTCCCTCCGCATAAGTGGCAGTACCGCCTAGCTTGGGGTGAAACAATTAAAAAAAACATAACCAGAATAAGAACAGACTATATATATCAGTCAATTGCCATATGTGATACATCAAAAGAGACATTACTGACTAGGAAGAAGATTTTTCCTCAGTAGGTTACCATTTCTTTCTGTGGTAAACTGGTTGCCAACCAAGGCTATAGAACCCAATTTTTTCTGCTATTTACCCCATAAGTGGAGAAAGAAGAGATGGATTCAAGGGTATTTGCATGTAAATGAACAAAATGAATTCGACTAGAAATCAAACTTGAGTCTGTGATTTCTCATTCTAAACCAATATCTATAACACCACAACGCACTTAAAAAATAAATTCTAATAAGAGCTTACCTCGGTAAAAAAACTAGTGAGGATTTATTTCCAAGCATGTAGAATGTGAGAGAGACTAGTTTTTCACACACTATGTAGACATTTACAACATTCAGAATTGTTTATATTCTGCATTTTGCTCTCACTCGCTTATGTTTGTCTTTCTTTTTTGTATTTATCTTGTGATCTACAGAAGAGTCAGGATCCACAGTTTGAAAACACTACTCTAGAAGATGCTTTAACAAGATCTTACCTTTTGCTTAACAATTCAAACTATATTTATTATATCTAAAAAATTTTCTACCTTCACTGCCTACCCATTTTGCTGATAATTTTGACTATATTATATCTAAAGATTTTTCTACCTCCACTTCTTACCCTTTTTGCTGAGAATTCAGACTATGTTTATTATATTTAAAAAATTTTCTATCTTCACTGCTGACCCTTTTGCTGACAAATCAGACTATATTTATTATATCTAAAGATTTTTCTACCTTCACTGCTTACCCTTTTTGCTGACAATTCAGACTATATTTAATATATCTAAAGATTGTTCTACCTTCACTGCCAATCCCTTTTGCTGACAATTCAGACTATATTTGTAATATCTAAAGATTTTTCTACCTTCACTGCTTACCCTTTTTGCTGACAATTCGGACTATATTTAATATATCTAAAGATTGTTCTACCTTCACTGCCAATCCCTTTTGCTGACAATTCAGACTATATTTATTATATCTAAAGATTTTTCTACCTTCACTGCTTACCCTTTTTGCTGACAATTCAGACTATATTTAATATATCTAAAGATTTTCCTACCTTTAGTGATTACCTGTTTTACTGATAATTCAGACTATATTTATTATATCTAAAGATTTTTCTACCTTCACTGCTTACCCTTTTTGCTGACAATTCAGACTAAATTTAATATATCTAAAGATTGTTCTACCTTCACTGCCAATCCCTTTTGCTGACAATTCAGACTATATTTGTAATATCTAAAGATTTTTCTACCTTCACTGCCTACTCCTTTTGCTGACAATTCAGACTATAATTATTATATCTGAAGATTTTTCTACCTTCACTGTCTACTCGTTTTGCTGACAATTTAGTTTATATTTATTATATCTAAAGATTTTTCTACTTTCACTGCCTACAACTTTTTGCTGACAATTTAGACTATATATATTATATCTAAAGATTTTTCTACCTTCACGGCCTACCCCTTTTGCTAACTATTTAGACTATATTTAATATATCTGAAGATTTTTCTACCTTCACTGATTACCTGTTTTACTGACAATTCAGACTATATTTAATATATCTAAAGATTTTTCTACCTTCCCTGCCTACTCCTTTTGCTGACGATTCAGACTATGTTTATTATATATAAAGATTTTTAAATCTTCACTGCCTATCCCTTTTGCTGACAATTTAGACTATATTTATAATATCTAAATATTTTTCTACCTTTACTGTCAATCTCTTTGCTGACAATTCAGACTATATTCCTTATATCTAAATATTTTTCTACCTTCACTGCTTACACCTTTTCCTGACAATTTATACTATATTTATTATATCTAAAATATTTTCTACCCTCATGGCCTACAAATTTTGCTGACAATTTAGACTATATTTATTTCATCTAAAGATTTTTCTACCTTCACTCTCTACCCATTTTGTTGACAATTTAGTCTATGTTTATTATATCTAAAGAATTTTCTCCCTTCACTGCCTACCCCTTTTGCTGACAATTCAGACTATATTTATTATATCTAAAGAATTTTCTCCCTTCACTGCCTACCCCTTTTGCTGACAATTCAGACTATATTTATTATATCTAAAGATTTTTCTACCTTCACTGCCTACCCCTTTTGCTGACAATTCAGACTATATTTATTATATCTGAAAATTTTTCTACCTTTACTGCCTACCCCTTTTGCTGACAATTCAGTCTATATCTAAATTTGTCTACCTTTACTGCCTAACAGTTAGCTATACATTTTGCTAAGCAAGTTTTATAAACTAAATGGTATTAAAAATACATTTGGGTATTGTTGCAGATTTTGTAGTAAATGAATAATATTTAAAACATAAAAACATATTTGACGTTATGTGCAAAAACTTCACAAACATTTTTAATTTGCATGTATGGTACAAGGACAAAAACAACAAATACAAATGTTATATCAAACTTGTTTATAACTTTTTATTTACAGGTTACAAATTTGTAGTGGGATTGCAAATTTGTTGTGTATGTTGGAAATAGTTTGAAATTGTATTATGTTAATATAAAGAACAGGAGTTTAAGTAAGTGTGTATGTGCATTGTGGTGCAGTGGATATCGACTCGGATTGACAAATTGGGTATCTGAGTTCAAATTCCAATTGAATTCCTCTCATTCAATTAAGCACAAATATCCTTGGGAAAGGTATTAATCCATCTCTTCCCTCCAGTTATGGGTTAAATAATAGGACAGATTGGGTTCTACAGCCTTGGCTGGAAACCAGTCTACCACAGAAAGCAATGGCCACCTTCTGTGGAATAAACTTCTGCCCAGTCAGTCATGTCTCTTTCGAAACATGATCGCCCAAAGTGTGTATCACACTTAAGTGACTGACTGTAGTTATGAGTCAAATTGAAAATGTATGTGAATGTTTGTAAGGAAAATCAACAGAGTTTGTTGTTGAGAAAAGTTTGTAAGACTTACAGTTTCTTGATTATTTTAAAAGATGGAAGATTCTTCTGATGCAAATCTTTGTCAAGTATTATTTGTAAAATTTGTTTGCTGAGACAGAAGTTTGATAATATGTTCATTAACCTTTAAACTTTCTTATCAAAGTTCATAGAGATATTGAAGTGAAAAAAGATCTGGTATGATGGGTAACACTTTTTTGTTAAGGAAACAAGTTTGGTGTGCCTGGTTCTTCCAAGTTCACATTTCTTACAAAGGTTTCTGTCTCGCGCTACATGGTGAATGACAGGGATGGTCTTTGTTTCTGTCTATTACATGATGAATGGAATGGACAGTCTGGTTCCTCGTTGCTAAACTGAAGATTCACTTTACATGACAAATGACTTGGACGTTTCTGCTTCTATATCACCAACTGAAGATTCGCTTCACTTTACATGGTAAATGGCATAGACAGTCTTTGCTTTTGAGACAGACTGAGGAATTGCTTTGCCTTACATGACAAATGGCATGGATATTTCTGCTTCCATATCACCAAATAAAGATTTGCTTTGCTTTACATGATGAATGACATGCACGTTTCTGCTTCCACAAAACTAACTGGTTCTGACTGCACAAGGAGTTACTGAAGTATCCAAATTAGTCATGTGACCAGCTCACTGGAATTTTGGCACAATTTTTAATCTAAAATATTTGTTCAGATGCATAAAAATATTGGAAAAATTCAACCAATTGATGGTAATTGTTTCAGATTTGAATTTGTATCCATTTTAATATTCAATTTGTCACATTTCTTTTCAATTACCCATGATAGATAAATTGTTGCTCTAACTGCAATGTAAAAATTGTTGTTTATTTTTACCCTAGAGTGGGTCTTCACAGGCTTCAAAATATGCTTCAGAGGGATAAAACCAACCCAATGAGGTATCCTGGGTATGACAACTACATTTGAGTCCTGGGTATGATGATAAAATGCATCAAGGCCTCTGATTGACAGGTTTAAAGGAGCACAAAACCACCTCTTAACTGTTACCTGACCTGGGGTGGTAGCATCTGTTAGGGTCCCAGCTATGAGAAAATAATTAACCCTCAAACTAAGGTCAATACACTATCATGAAAATAGATTTTATAGTAAAATACCAGTAACACATTTTTGGAGAAAAATATTACCAGTAATAGAATTGACAAAACCCCTCTTAATAAAAATATGTCAATGAAACCTGATCTACAAACAGATTTCTTACAAAGAATACATATATCCATTCATATGAACCAATCCTAAAAATATTGTCAGCATTAAATAACCTATTGAGATTGATATGCCGTAAAATAAAATAAACCAAATCAAAAATGCAGTCATTAGAAAAAAAATAATTCAACCAAATTTTTAGTCTTTTTATTCCAGTGTGAGATTTTCTTTGAAAGATTGTATGAAAAATAAAATTTTTTGTCAACTCAGTCTTCACACACACGAACCTGGGTTGGTAGCATCTGTTAGGGTCCCAGGTTCACCCTGACTTGGGGTGGTAGTATCTGTTAGGATCCCAGGTTCACTCTGACCTGGGGTGGTAGCATCTTTTAGGGTCCCAGCTATGGGCAAATTGTGAGTCACTTAACTGGGATAAAAACATTATAAAAATATAAAAATACATTTTTATAGTAAAACTGCCAGCAATATCTTTTCATAGTAAGAAAATTATCAACTGTTGAATCCCCAGACCATTTTTACATGTGTCTCCATCTCTCTCTACTGAACTCGGTCAGCTTTCTCTTCTTTCTCTACCGCTCTCCTTCCTCTCTTAACTGCTCCATGCTAGATAGTATTTCAGATTATATAGAGAAGGCTATTCTTCTCTCCCCCATTCGCTAACATATTTGTGTTTGGTGACTTCAATTCCCAGGTGGTTGAAAAACACAGTCACTGATCTTTGTGGCACCCATACACTGAACTTCTCAATCACTCAGTCTCTTACGCAAATGGTGGATTTCCTCACACGTTTATCCAGTAACCTTGAAAGACACAATTCCCTTCTAGTTCTCTGCTTTAAATCTATCTCTGACTCTTGCCATGTCATGCAGCTCTGACCTATTGGCAACTCTGATCATGTTGTGGTTCCCGTTAATATCTCTTTCCACTTGTGGGGTTCCAGAGCACCCCGGATTAAAAAGGCGGTTTTAATGCGGGCTACCCGGTCCACAAAATTACAACACAAATTTTGAGAAAAGACAACGCAATAAGAAATGTTGTATAAAAATATGAACATTTTGTATTTGAGAATATATATACAATAGAAACAATTTGCACAGTTCTGTGTATCTTCTATTTGATAGAAGAATGTCTTTTATATTTGTGTAAATGTTGGATGAATATAAAAGTGTCTGTTGTATTTGAGCGAATGTTGTGCAAAGATAAAAATGTTTGTTTGAGTCTGTAAATTACAGAGTAGTAGCACAATGTTTTTTTCCTTTTTATGTATCAGCCGTTAAGTAGGTGGAAAAGGAAAGAGTTTCAAATTGTGTTGAAAAGGGGTGTGAATGAGAATTCTTGAGAGAAGAGAGAGAGAATCAAACAGAAATAGTAGTAATTGGTAGTGTATATGTAAAACGATGAATCAGTCAACTTAACTTAGTGTTATATCTCCTTTCTGGTTGCTGCAAGATGTGAAAAGTTTTATGGCTGTTGCAGGTGTTTCCTCTCTTCTTTCTGTTCATGATAGTTGAGTGGGAAAAGGATTAGTTTATCAGCACTGGTCTCTTTTGATGTCAGAGCCTATTGGATTGTGTGTATCTGATACTGCACCTCTTGGGATTGACTGGCGTGGCTGACAGATCAACTGCTTGCTTGAGTGACAGATCAACTGAAATGCTATCTCTCACTGACCCTATTGACTGACTGCCGTGACCGGTTAAGGGACCTCCTTAAATATTGAGTTTTGGTCCCATGGGAAGATCCCAGAATGATTTTTCTTTAGCTGTGAAAAAAAAGTCGTTTTGTTGATGTATTTTGAATTTCTCAATTTGTCAACCAATCAGGATCCAGAGTATAGCTTTTCATACTGACTAAAGTTTTTAGCCATTTGGATCCACTTTTGCAGGTGTGCAATTTTACTTTGGGTTTTTCCCAAATGTTGTAGTCGTTTGAATTTGATTTTGCGGGCACGCAATTTATTCTCTGTTTTTTTAGATGGTTGATATGTATCCTGTACACTCCTCCTCCTTCCAGGAACCTCCTACCAGTAGAATATCTTACTGCTATCAAAGGGTGAACTGGGACTCGGCCTGAGACTTCCTTTTTTAATTGCCTTGTTTAAGACTGTGCCTCTGAGATCTCTTTCTGGCATCAATGCTTTCATCTCAGCCAAAAAACTCCATCTTAAACCTCATCTGTCCCCATTGGTTCTCTTTTGATTTCTCAGCTGTCATTATCCAAAGTAATCACTTCTGGCTTTATCAGAGCAACATGTTTGATTACAACTGGCACATTTTGTCTCCGCTCGTAATGAATGCAAGTGTGTCCTAAATGATGCTATGCTGTTGTTTACTGATAGAATGAAGTAGTATACAGCATCTTACAAGTTTGGTTTCAAAGAATACTGGCAGCTCTTCAAAAGTGCGCTAAACAACAGCAAATCCTTGATTTCTCATCTATTCAAACAATTTGAAGTCCTCACATCTACAGCGAACATGGCTGAGTGCTTGCAAATTCTCTTCCAACTTCACACTTGACTCGTTTGAAGTACCCACACCCAACTTCCCACCTAGAATTGTGGTTCAACTGAGTAATGTATATAACCCCATCTCTGGTTTCTAACATAATTTCTAAGCATGACTCCTATAAGGAAAGTAGAGGTGACAGTATTCCTGTCATCATTCTAAAGAAATGTGCTCCTGAACTCTCTCCCATTCTCACCAACCTCTACAAGTACTTTTTTTTTTTTTAATCATCTCACCCCAAGCAAGGCATTCCACTGCCACTATTGCGCATGGGGCTACATAGGGGAAGGTAAAGAGAAGGAGTGGTTAGACATAGGGAATGTCAGGAGGAAGGTGACAGATGAGTAAGGATAGCGAGGATGAGGGTTGGGCAGATGGGAAGAGTGTTTGATAGAATGGGAGCAGGTTAGTGTGTTAGGAGGTGTCTATTGACCTTACATTTAAACTCCTGGAGATTGTAGCCGTTGGAGAAGCAATCGTGTAGAAGAGAATTCCACAGTCGGGAAGTGCGAGGAAAGAAACTGTTGGAGTAGAAGTTACGGCTGCATTTTATCGGTTTCACTGTAAAAGGGTGGGATCTAGTTGCTAATCTAGTATCTCGTTCAAATTCGTATTTAGGGGGCACCAGTGATCTAAGTTCATCGGAGCAGAAGCCGTGAAAGTATTTATAGAAGAGACACAGGGAAGCCACATTGCGCCGGTGGGAGAGAGACTGCAGGCGGTCTGCCAAGTCGGTATCTATCACATTACAGACCCTCCTCTGAACCTTATCGAGAAGCCTGAGAAGAACAGCAGGGGCACCCGACCAGATATGGCAGCAGTATTCAATGCACGGGCGGATGGTAGATTTATAAATGTGCAGGATAGATTTAAACAGAAAAAACTTCCGGGCCCTACACAGAGAACTGACTTTCATAGCAGCGGATTTAGCAATGGATTCGATATAGTCATTCCATTTGAGGTCCGCTGAAAGTGTGAGACCAAGGAGGCGTAGTGTTTTACTCTCTGGGAGGCAAGCCTGGTCCATGCTAATGGGAGGTAGGTGAGATTGTCGATGATGGTTAATTGAGAGTAGCTTCATTTTAGAAGCATTAAAATTTACTAGCCAAAATTGATTCCTGTTTTCCTGCTTGTTGGAAGTCCTCTTCTTTAGTTCCTGTTTATAAAAACTCTAAGCAACTCTCTGACCTCTCTGACCTCTCTAATCATTGTCTTATCAGCCTCTTGCCCCTTTCTGGCAAGGTGATCAAGTCTATTAGCAATGCTGAAATACTCTCTGACAAGTAGCATGGCTTTTGCTTTTCCAGGTCTACTGCTGATGTGCTAACTGCCATTACTGAATACATATACCAGGTTCTTTATGAGAATGGCAAAGCTTGAACTGTTGCCCTGAATATCTCTAAATCATTTGACAGGGTTTGACATGCTACAGGGCTATGATATTTCTGAATAATTGTTCAATTTAATTCAATCATTCTTATCTAATCATGAAATGAAGGTAATTTTGAATGGGTATGCTTCCAGATCCTTTTATACAAACACGGGCATCCCTCAAGGCTCTATCCTAGGTTTTCCTGACATTCATCAATGATCTTTCTGATGTAATCAGTTCCCAAGTAGGCATCTATGCAGATGACACCCTATTTACTCCTGCCTCAATGAGAAATCTGCTAAGGCTGACAAAATTAATATTGCTGCTGCTCTTGGAAAGGGCCTCCAATCTGTGTTGAATTGGGGTAAGAAATGGCTTGTAAATTTTAATGCTTTCAAAACAAAGCTGCTCTCCATTAACCACCACAAATAAACTTTCTTGCCTTTCATCATTATGGATGATGTTAGTCTCCCAGTGTTATGGGGAAACACACCTATTACTCAGATACTGGACTCTCCCACCTATAGTAATAAGAGTTAACAGGAAGTACTTGGGAAGTTTATAGGAGTTCTTTAGACTTTCCAATAAACTTGGGAAGTTTATTGGAGTTCAGTAGAACTACTAGGCAGTTGATATTAGTCAGCAGTTAGCCAAATACTAAGGAGTCAGCTTTCAGTGGAAGATTACCAAGTTCCTAACATTTTGGGTGCGTTAAGTTGATTAGCAACCGACATAGCATGATTATAACCGTCAGTGCAAAAACTACTCCACAACACCAGAAAGCAACACACTGCACCTCCTTAGTCTCACTCTCTCAACTGATCTAATGTGGAATGACTACATCGAAATAGCTACATCTACTGCTAAGAAGAGTGAGTCACTGTGTCAGGCCAGAAGGTTTTTCTTGTCAGAATCCATCTTGCACACTTATAAATCTACCATTCATCTGTGCATTGAGTACTGTTACCATATTTGGTCAGGTACTCCTGCTATTTTAATTTTTCTTTTTAAATTTAAAATTTTAATTACAGTTTTTTTTTTCTTCATGCAATTTTTGTCTATTTATATTATACTCTTTATAAATTACAAAATACTACATTTATTTTTATAAGATTTAACTTCCACAAATATCAAGTGAACTTAAATTCAAATTTCTTAAAGTTTGTAATATGCACCTGATAACTGTGTAGTGCATGAAACTTAGAGTTATGCCACTGGTGTGAGATAATGTGTGTGTGTGTGTGTGTGTGTGTGTGTGTGTGTGTGTAGGATGTACCCATGTATCCAAAAATGTACTCACCTTTTTACTTTATTTGGATTTATGCATTCAATTTCCTATTTAATTTAAGTCATTATAAGTGAATAAACATTAATATTTCTTAATATTAACCATTAATCTTGATTGCATGTCAATAGTTATTGCATTTATTTTCATTTCATGAGTTAGAACATTTCTTTAGACACACTATATATATTTCAATTGCAATGTATGAAATCATATAAACAAAATATCAAGTGATCTATTTCAGGAAAAATATTGATTTCCCTGAATTCAAGACCATGTTTAATGTAATTTGACATGTCTCTGATGTTAGCTAAATGTGCTTAGGTTTCAGAATTTTGTCTTAGTTTTTCTTTACTCATAGTAGCAGCTGCAAAAAGAGTAGTCATATTTATTGATTTATTCATTTTTTAAGGTTTATCAACCCATTGCAGGTCATTTAAAGCTATAAAATATTTTTAGATTGTAAGAAGTTATTTTTTTTTAGATAATAATGCTTTAAGGAGACAAGTCTTATTAATTAACCCATTGCTGAGAGGGCAAGATGTGGATTTATGAATCAGTCAGTTAAGTGGTATATGTGATACATGCTTTGGGCGAGCATGTCTCAAAAGAGACATGATTGACTGCGCAGAAGATTATCCTAAGGTAGGTTGCAATTACTTTCTGCAGTAGACTGGTTGCCAGCCAAGGCTATAGAACCCAATCTGTCCTGTCATTTAACCTGTATCTGGAGGGAAGAGACAGATTAATACCTTCCCCAAGGGTATTTGAGCATAAGAGAATGCAAGGAATTTAACTGGAATTCAAACTTGGCTTCCGGATTTGTCATTCCAAGTCAATATCAACTGCACCACAATGAAAGTATTTGCGCATAAGTGAACATGACAAACCTAATGAAAATTGAAACTTGACTCTCCAATTAACAATTCCAAACTATCACTCATTACACCACTCATTCCACCTTTATGACCAAGACCTGCCATGCTATGCACCCTGTAGCAAATCACCCTCAATCCTTTCATATCTGAGTCCTGGGTATGACGGTAAACTGCATCTGGTAGCAAGGCCTCTAATTGGGAGGTGGTGAGGAGCATAGAACCACCGCTTAATTGCTGTTGTTCTCAGGTTCACCCTGACCCGGAATAGTAGCACCTGTTAGGTCCCAGCTATGGGCAAATAGTTAAAACACTATATAAAATAGACTTTTATAGAAAAATATGCATTGTTGAAAGAAAAATTATTACCAACAATACATTTTTGAAGGAAAAGAAAATATTACCAGCAATACTTTTTTGAATACAAAACTAAAAGGCATCTTAAATTTTCTAAAATAAAAAAATAAAATAAATTTTTAATCAAAATCTGGCTAAATCAACCTTTTCATTATAAACGAACATTTAAAACTCCACCTTTTGGGCATTAAATAACCCACATAGGTTGATATGCTGTTAAACAAATCTCAAATAAATAAATAAATCTTTCATATCCTATTGGTGAGATGTAAGCTCTACTCAAATAGCTTCTTCCCATGAACCAGTGTTTAGTGAAACAAACTATCAAGAGGATGCTTCCTTAATCACTATAATCTTAACTTTTTCAAGTCTAGGGTTAACTGTTTTGTTTTATCCACAAACTGTGCCTCTTTCAGTCAGTAAATTAAGTGCCATACATGATACACACTTGGGGGATCATATCTCAAAAGAGACATGACTGATTAGGCAGAAGATAATCCCACAGTAGGTTGCTATTACTTTCTGCGGTAGACTGGTTGCTGACCAAAGCTATAGAACCGTCTCTCATTTAACCCATAACTGGAGGGAAGAGGCAGATTAATATCTTTCCCAAGAGTATTTGTGCATAAGTGAATGCAAGTAATTCAACTGGAATTCAAACTCGGCTCCCTGATTTCTTGTTCCAAGCTGATATCCACTGCACCACAATGCACATCCACCTGTAAATCTTTACCTTGTGCAAATGTGTTTACATTTTTCGAATGAGTTCAAGATTGATCATAATATTTCTCAAGATGTTGTCAACATTACCAAAGCATGGAATGAAGAATCCACTTGTGATTGGGCAGTACAGTGCTGGTTTCTTAAGTTCCACAGTGGGGATATGAGTCTTGAAGATCAAGGTCGTAGAGGATGTTCATCTGCAACTGACAATCAACATCTGAAGACACTAACCAAACAAAACCCACATCAAAGCGCCAGAGAAATGTCTCAGATACTGGATGTTAGCATTTCAACAATATCGATTGTCTCAAGAAAATTGTCATGGAGAAGAATCTTGATAAATACGCTTTACATAAACTCAATGAAACCCTTTAATTCTTTTTGGCTTGGTCAACTAGCAGGTGACGCTTATACAATGTATTTCTTTTTTTCTGAAACTGGCAGGTAATTTTGACAAGATAAAAAATCCTGTCAAAATTAGCCACCACCTGGTCATTACCAACCATCTGGTGATTACCCCCTGCCTTATGATCACCCCTCACCTGGTGAGACAAGACACCTGATAGGTGGCACTGTTTCATGACTATAAAAGCCTTTCTATATCTGTTTTTTTCCAGTGTCAATAGAAGCTTTGTCACCTCTGAGAGAAAATTATTTCCCTTGGGCAGTTACTCATTAGATTTAACTCAAATGAGGTCCTAGGCATGATGGTAAACTGCATCTGGCAGCAAGGCCTCTCATTGGGAGGTTGTGAGGAGCATTGAACCACCTTTTAATTGTTGTTGTTCTCAGATCCACCCCAACCCGGAGTGGTAGCACCTGTTAGGGTCTCAGCTATGGGCAAATAGTTAAACCCCAAACTGGTGTCAAAACACTATGAAAGTATAAAAATAGACTTTCATAGAAATATATACATAAAAATAGACTTTTATAGAAAAATATACATTTTTGAAAGAAAAATTATTACCATAACATATTTTTGAAGGAAAAAAAATTATTTTCAGTAAAACATTTTTGAATACAAAACTGGAAGACATTTTCAGTTTTCTAAAATAAAAAAAGAATAAAAACAAACAATTTTCATTAAAATCTGACTAAATCAATCTTCTCACTATAACCAAACATGAAAAAAAATCCCTTAAACCCTCACCTTTTTGGCATTAAATAACCCACAGAGGTGTTGATATGCCGCTAAATAAAACTCAAACTAACTCAAATGAACAGATGAGATGTACACACATATCTCTAACAAAGCCTTTAATGTTTCTTCTTTTTTTGTGATAAGAAATTTCAATACCTGGGAAGTGTTCTAACAGAGGATGAAAAGTGCAACACTGAAATCCAAAAACACATTGGCATGGCCAAGGATGCATTTCAAAAGATAACCAGAGTACCGAGAGATAGGAAGATCTCATTAGAAACAAAGAAAAGAGTTCTAGACTGCTACATGATATCTGTTTTATATGGCAGCAAATGTTGGACAATCTCTTCAAAGATGAACGAGAGGCTTGAAGCAAAAGAACTGTGGTTCAACAGAAGGATGCTGAGCATGTGAGCAATGACAAGGTGTTGGAGAGGATGTAAACAAGAAAAACTTATACTTAGCATCAGGAAGAGACAGCTGAGGTTTCTGAGACACACAATGAAGAAGGAAGGTTTGGAGAATTTAATACTTGCAAGATAGATAGAGGGAAAGAGAGATGGGAGAAAGCAGTGGGAGACATATTTGACAGGCTTAAACAAATTGATGGCAGAGCAGGGCTTGAAAGAGATACCAAAACAAAAAATATTAAGAGTGACAAGTGGAAATCCATGATTACCTACGTCTTGAAAGGACATGGCATATGAGGAAGAAGACATACATATTTTTTTTTTTTTAATCATATCACCCCAAGCAAGGCGATATGATTTGTCTGTCTTTGTATTGTTATTTTTTATATGAAATATATGCGTAAGTTTCTTCCATGTTGAAAATTTATTCCTTCTGAAAATATTGATTTAAATTTCTTTGATGGATCTCAAAATTACTCTCAAAATTTGTAGATAATTTTTTTAATAAGAATACAAAAGTTATATGGATAATAAACACAGCAACACTAAAAACTGACATCATATAATTTTGAAGAATTTTTTTTTAATTATTTCAACCCAACTGAGGTTATAATGCCACTAAGAAACAAGTGGTTACTGAGAGCGAAAGAAAATGAGAAGACGTTAGGGAGGAGAAAGAAACATAAAAGAACAGGCTTCTAGAAGACAGAAGATGGTCATCCCAAGCAAGGCAATAATGCCACTAAGATTCAAGTAATTACTTAGAGTGAAAGAAAATGAGAAGACGTTAGGGAGGAGAAAGAAACATAAAAGAACAGGCTTCTGGAAGACAGAAGATGGTCATTCCAAGCAAGGCAATAATGCCACTAAGATTCAGGGAGTTACTGAGAGTAAAGAAAATGAGAAGATGTTAGGGAGGAGAAAGAAGCATAAAAGAACAAGCTTCTGGAAGACAGAAGATTGTTTACCCCAAGCAAGGTGATAATGCCACTAAGATGCAATGGGTTACTAAGAGTGAAAGAAAAGAATAAATTTAAGTACAACATCAATTGACATTTTTTTGTCTCCATGAATCCTGTCCAACATGTGTCCCATGCCAAGAATCTTATACAGTCAAACACATCTTACTAAATTGCCATAATCTCTGATGAATCCGTAGCAAATACTACAAATTGGATAACCTAAAGGATCTATTCAGAAATATTAATACAAGTAACATCAAAAATTTCATTAAAGAAATTGGGATCTACAGAAAAATCTAAAAAAAACAAAACAAAAAAAAACAAATACAATGCTTTTTTGAAAATAAATAATGCCAGCTATATATTTTTTGGAAAAAGAAAATATATATTATCGGCTATCAGTCGGTCAGTTATGTGCCATACATGATACATGTTTTGAAGATCATGTCTCGAAAGAGACATGACTGACTGGACAGAAGATTATCCCACAGTAAGTTGCCATTGCTTTTTGCAGAAGACTCATTGCCAGCCAAGGCTATAGAACCCAATCTGTCCAATTATTTAACCCATGACTAGAGGGAAGAGATGGATTAATACCTTTCCCAAAGATTATTTGACATAATATTATAGAAATATTTTTCTATGATGATAAAAAGATAGCAGTTTCATTTTGGAGATGTTAAAAATCAAAAGCTATTCTTGCCCCAGTTAACAACTGATCAAAGATTATTTGCGAGATCAGCTTCCAGTTTTGCTTTATTGAACATTTCAGACTTACTAAACTCCCCACTTTGACTTGAGGCAACATAATACTGAAACGTTATGTAATATACCTCCTCTTGTATTGTAATCAACACTAGAGAATTTCCGCATGGAGGAAGAGGAAATTTTAAACAACAGAAGTGTTGTCCTGCTGAGTATACCATGGACCAGGCATGTGAGCAATAACAAAGTTTCAGAGAAAATGAAAACAAAAAGAAACTTTATACTTAACATCAGCAAGAGAGTGTTGAAATTTCTAGGGCACATAATGAGGAAAGAGGGTTTAGAAAATCTGATGCTCACAGGACAGATTGAAGGCAAGAGGGACAGAGGAAAACAACATATGACTTAATGAGTGAGCTTCAGTAAATGAATAGAAGAACAGGAGTTAGGAGCGATAGCAAAAAAAAACACAATTTATTAAGAGCTATGAAGGATAGTAAATTGTGGAGAGCCATGATCACCTACATCCTGAAGGGACTCAGCATATAGAAGAAGAAAAAAGACAGGAATAAATAGTTTTATCATCATTATAATTATTGAGTTGGGAACTGATGACATTGTGTAGGTCATTGATGAAGATGAGAAACAAAGTTCCCAGAATATAGTCCAAGAGTGGGGCACTTGCATTAATGTAGAAGGATCTAGAAGAGTAGCCATTCAACATGACATTTTGGACTTACTAAGTTTGTGGTGCAGTGGATATCGGCTAGGAACGAGAAATCAGGGAGCCGAGTTCAAATTCCAGTTGAATTCTTTGCATTTACTTACACGCAAATACCCTTGGGAAAGGTATTATCCATCTATTCCTTCCAGTTATGGGTTAAATAGCAGGACAGATTGGGTTCTATAGCCTTGGCTGGCAATGAGTCTACTGCAAAAAGCAATGGCAACTTACTGTGGGATAATCTTCTGCCGAGTCAGTCATGTCTCTTTCGAGACATGATTGCCCAAGCGTGTTTCATGTATGGCACTTAACTGACTCAAGCTCCCCACAGAATTACAGAATTTAAGAAAGATTGGATCAAATCAAAAATTTGGCCAGAGTACTATAGCTCCTGAGTTTGTAAAGAAGCCAAACATTGCAATACCTGTAGAAATTTTTGTAAATTTACCATATGGATGTTTAAGAATAGTCATTATAAGTGAATATACTAGCAAGGGGGTCAGGCTTAAAAATATTACGGTGCAAAATACCATAAATCAAAGAAAATAGCTTTAACTTAGGATGTGTAACAAGTGTAGTAATATGATCAGTGGGTGACGGCTAGCTTATGACAATGTCCATTTTCACCATATATTTATTTGAATTTGTGCAATAATTAAAAGACGGAGGAATTTATTTTTTACGACTTATCAACCTTTTTCAGATTATTTAAAACCAGAAAATATTTTTAGATTGTAGAAAATGTTTGGAGATAATAAAGATTTACTGATCTAAAGATTTCGTGTTAATTAACCCATAATTGGGGAGTGGGAGACAAGACAGATCCATTGTTTCCCATGAGTATTTACATATAAGTAAACCTGACTGGAACTAGAACTCAACTCTCTGATTTCCAATTCGGAGCCATAATTCATTACACCACCTACACATCCAAGTTTATAGCATCTGGCATTCCTATGTAAGAATAATTAAATGAAAATTTACAGGGCATATATATATATATATATATATCCGCAGATAGATCTGTTTCACTGTATCGCAGCTCATCAGTACGTTTAGATGTCCGATTGCTTTTTACCCAGGATTGAAACCCGACTGAATTGGCGTCAGTTGACGATTCTACCTCTGAGCTATGGGCACTTGGTAGAAGGAGGCAGACTTTTTAGCGTGTGATATACCATGTATACATACACCAGTAGTTAGAGTGTTCTAATTCATTACTGAATGAACAATGCATAGATGCTAGAGTAGCTACTGTTTTTTCAAAGTCTACCATTCTTCCAGAGTGCTCAATGAGAATGTGAGAGTGTAAATAGTCATCTGCAGATAGATCTGTTTCACTGTATCACAACTCATCAGTACAGTTAGACATCCAATTGCTTTTAATCCAGGATTGAAACCCGACAGAATTGGCGTCAGTTGACAATTCTACCTCTGAGCTATGGGCGCTCAGTAGAAGGAGGCAGACTTTTTAGTGTGTGATATACGATATATACATATGCCAGTAGTTAGAGTATTCTAATTTATTACTGAATGAATGATGCATATATATATATATATATATATATATAAATTTATTTTGTAAATAAACTTTTAGTTCAGAACCAGTAATATTGCTGATTCTCCTTTCGACTTTATCAAGAATCTCTGAATATATAGCAGGAGTACCGGTGACAGTGATATTCTAAGCATGGTAAATGGTAGACTCATACATAGATTCAGGATAAAAAATTGTCTAGCATGACACAGTAACCCAACTTTCTTAGCAGCTGACCTAGAAATGTATTTAATATAGTCTTTCCACTTCATGTTACCAAAGAATGTATTTAGTCTTTCCACTTCATGTTACCAAAGAATGTATTTAGTCTTTCCACTTCATGTTACCAAAGAATGTATTTAGTCTTTCCACTTCATGTTACCAAAGAATGTATTTAGTCTTTCCACTTCATGTTACCAAAGAATGTATTTAGTCTTTCCACTTCATGTTACCAAAGAATGTATTTAGTCTTTCCACTTCATGTTACCAAAGAATGTTAGCAAAGTGTCATTCTCCTGGAGGTTAGTATCAGCCATGCTGATGGAATGCAGAAAGGGCCTAAAGCTGTAGGGAGATTCTTAATGCTTATTTAATTTGGCCTTGTGTCATGCTCAACTAAACTCACTATAGCTTACAAGTTTTATCCAGAATTATCATCAGAAGGTTAAGGTTGGTTGCCGTCAGGTTGGAATGGGTGGAATTGTGTGGAATAGTGTAAGAAAAAAAACATTTCATGTTAAAATAGGAATTTATTAAAAGAAACGAATGACAAGAATAGGTAGTAGTTAAAAGTTCTATGAGAAAGTTAAGGGTATCAAGAGTTTGTACAAATGTTCATAGTAGTAATTTGTTAAAAAGAGTTTATGCATACATAGGTATGTATGTATTAGCGTTTGTTCAGTAGGAGTGTCTTTGAAGGAGAAGAAGAAGTAAAATGAATCAGTACACGAGAAAGAAGGAGAAAGTGGATAAATGTCCAGGTCACTTGAAGCTTCTCCCATTACATTTTAATTGTGTCTATCACTGCTTCCATCAGTGTCTTTTGACCAATCACAGAATGTCCTTAAGTAGTTGAATTTATCACATGACTGGCTCCAGAGGATATTTTCTGCTTTAGGTGGTAAAAAAAGTTTGACTGACATCATCGTTCATTTTTCTATTTTGTATCCAATCAGGATCCAGAATTTTGCTTTTCAAACTCACTTGTGAAATTTGCCATGGTTTGGGTTTTTTAAAATGTTTTTAGTTGTTTGAATCTGATTTTGTGGGTGTGCAATTTTACTTTGTGTGTTTTAGTTGGGTTTTTCCAAAATGCTTTTAATTCTTAATTTCTTATCCACCACAGACTTCTCAGATGATTAATAGAGAGCAATTTTATTTTGGAGGTGTTTAAAATTAACAAGCCATTCTTTGCCCCAGTTAACCACAGACTATAGGTTATTTTTTAGATCAACTATCACTTTGACCTTATTGAACTGATCAGACTTACTGCTGAGACAGAAGTAAATGATTGTGTCATCAACATAGGCGCCAAATTGAGAGCTGATGCCATCAGAAAGATTGTTAAGAAAAATTCAGAATAAAGTAGGACCAAGGAAATAGAGCCTGAGGAACACTTGCATTAGTTAGTTCAAAAGGATCTAGAAAAGTGGTCATTCAGGATAACATTCATTTCATTATTTGATAATACAGACTGAATCAGTTCAAAAATTTGTCTGGAGATACTATAACTTTTCAACCTATGATGAAGACCAGCATATCAAACCCTGTCAAACAGTTTTGAGATATCCAAAGCAATAGTTCAAGCTTTACCATTCTTATATAAAGCATGATAGACTCTTTCTGCAATAATTGTCAGTACATCAGCAGTTGACCTAGAGAAACAAAAGCCATATTGCATGTCTGAAAGAAAATCCTGAGATGTGAGATTAACTAATTCATCACTGATTAGGGCCACAAATAGTTTAGGGCCACAAATAGTTTAGGGCCACAAATAGTTTAGGGCCACAAGTAGTTTACCAAATAAGATTACAAATAATAAAAAGATTTTGCTGAAGGGCTAGGGCTGCCTAGGTTATTTTTAGGTTTTAATTTTTTAACTGCATAATTAATATTACTTGCCTTTCCACTGCATTTTTTAAGGCCTCGCAATTGCAGTAATCTTATAGTTAATTTCACTCAAAATTGTTTTCTATTGCCCTAGCAGGATATGACAATACAACAATAAAATTCAAACATACTGTTCAGGGATTAAAGTCACCCTCAGTGGCAGGATAATTTTTTTTTTTTTTTTAATCATATCACCCCCGAGCAATGCGGTAACACCACTGATATGCAGGGGGCTATGTAAGAGTGAAAAGATTGGAAAAGAGTTTAGTCTATCTGCTCCAATTGAAAAAAAAAAAATAAGAAAAAAGAGAAAAGTGAAAAGATTGGAAAAGAGAAAGCTGGAAACCACATCCTAAACAGGGAACAAGGGATGAGCCTCTACACCTGTTCAATAGACATGGGTGGAGTGAGAACTGGGCGAGAGTTTAGTCTAATGAAATCATATATTTTTACTTCTTTTTCTTTGGAATCTGTATATATGTTTGTAAATGTTTGGATTTTGGATGTTCGGATTTTTAATAAGAAAACCTGGATAACTGAATTACTTACATGCCTAATAAGGTTACTACATGATATTATTTTTCTTAATTTTAGAAAGAAATTAATGAAAACTTTCCCACTATCACCACTACCACTACCCTGTCAAGATTGACAATAACATCTACTTACTGTTACTATTGTTTGGACACTGACCATAGGGGAATATTTGGTGCTTACGTATTATCGGGAGGACCTTTAAAAAAACGACTCAAAAATTAAAGTAAATTATTTATTGAAACGGTTAAAACAATAAAATAACATTACATTTGTAATTCCGGAGGCCAGAACGTCGCAATTGCTTCCAAAAGTGACTCAAAGACATCAGTACAGGCAACATGCTTCCGCCACATGAATTCGGCCAAATACGACTCCAAATGGTGACGTGCAGTGCCACAGTGCTTCTTGTTTCGCCACTTTGTCGATCCCCATAGGCATTCCACTGTCTGCGTATGAGCCCCGGTGTTCGAATCCACAAAGTTGTACTTGTGGTTGACGTTGAGGTGATGAAAGCCTGATTTTTCCAGTTCCTTAGTGTTATAAGCGGGCCACAAAGGTCCTCCCGATAATACGTAAGGACCGAATATTTTTCAAGAGTGATCACTCTTTCAGTTTTCGATTAACTACTTTGGTGTATGGATCAGTTATGCAACAAATTTAATATAGGAGAAAAGGAAACTGAATGTAGAATAGGCAGCTATAAAACCAAAACCTGAAATCTCAAGTCATATTTTTAGACAGCCTTGTCAGATTGAAACTTTCATATGGATGTTGTCAGAAATATCTCAACTGTCAGTTGTATACAACAGCTTCAAAAGAAAAATTAGAAAGTAATCTTGCATCAATACTGGAAAAAGAAATAAATGTAAGTAAGAAATCTTTCACAACCAAGATGTAAGAAAAGAAATAGTTCTTGTCCTAATTGTACAGTACTGTAGTTGCTAATTTAGTAGCATGCTTCATATATTTCGATTATCAATTTTCGATATTTATCAGAGGTACCTCGACACAAAACCTAGCTAAGAACACTCACAGATGCTTATAGTACAACTGTGTAAATTTTCAAGAAAATTGGTTCAGCCGTTTCGGAGTCTATAGGTAACTGACAGACACAGACACAGACGCACAGACACACACACACATACATTTTCTCTTTCTCTCTATCTTTCTGCACCAGGACTCTTACTCTTGAACTTTTGAAACTTCAACTTTCACATTATCCTTTCTATTATAATGATGGTCATCTTGAATGGGTATGCCTCCACATCTTACTGCACAAACGCTGGTGTCCCCCAGGGCTCTATCCTAGGCCTGATGCTCTTTCTAATCTTCATAAATGATCTCCCAGATGTGATCAAATCCCAAGTAGGCATCTATGCAGATGACACCAACATTTACTCCCGCATCAGTAAAATCGGACCACTCCTTCTATAACCCAATTTTTTCGATTATCGATTTTCAATATTTATCAGGGGTACCTCGACACAAAAGCTAGCTAAGAACACTCATAGATGCTTATAGTACAACTGTATGAATTTTCAAGAAAATCGGTTCAGCCGTTTCAGAGTCTATAGGTAATGGGGACACACACACACACACACACAAAGTTCCATTTATAAATAAGTTTAGATTACTTTCTCCTATACATTTTCTCTTTCTCTCTATCTCTCTGCACCAGGACTTTTACTCTTGAACTTTTGAAACTTCAACTTCACATTATCCTTTCGATTATAATGATGGTCATCTTGAATGGGTATGCCTCCACATCCTATTTTCCACAAACTATTTTTCTGAAAACTTGTTTTGAGAGGAAGATTTTTATAAATTTCAACTGACAGTAGTATCGGTTGCTTGATTAATAAATGTCAATTTTTCTTTTTAAGAAAACAGCTAATATTACTATTACTATTAGCATTGTGGCATGTCAGTAATGAGATATTTTTCTCTTGATAACTGATGGTGATAGAGAGTTCAGGAAAATATTAGATTCATGCCTTTTCTAAGAGCTTTAGTGCTAAGAGCACTAACTTGCTGCTATAATTTAAACTGCTTGTTAATTTTGTTTAGTAAGCTAATAATCATGTTACTGACACCAAGATATGATGATAGTTCAGGGAGAAGTGGATTCATGCCTAACACAAAAGTGTTAGTGTTAAGTTAACACAGATTCAGCCAAAATGTAAACTGTTTACAAATTTTATTTTCCAAGCTGATAATACTACCACCATGCATCTGACTAAATTTTTTTTTTCATGACCAAAGCAAATGAATTTGTGTTAGTCTGAATGAAATATTGACAATTGTAAAGAAAAACAAAAAATTTAGTCATAAGCTATAACATTTCAAAGCTAGGCTACGTTGAGTGGGAAGAAAAGACAGAATTCCATTGTCTATTTCATGCAGGCATAAAAAAAGGAAGAAAAATGTCAAGGCTTTATAATTTAAAAAGGAATATAAAAACAAAAGCCAACAAGTTTTATGACAAGTTTTAACTGGTTTAAATTTATACAACTTTTTCCTTACCTTTTTTTCTATACACCAAAGTAGTTGATCAAGAAGTGAATGGGTGAACACTCAAGCAAAACATTTTCCCAAGCAATAGTCAACATCTTAATTATGCCATTATTTTCTCTTCAAGTTACATGTAATATCTTTTTTTGTAGATATCACATGTGGTTTTGTGATGTGGTTTCTTTTATTTAGTAGAGTTCTTTGTGATTCTGTAGCACCAGTCTATTCAGTTCGAAAAAAAAAATGGTCCTCTCTAAGACCAACATGTTTCATATGCTCAAAGCTATTATCAATTATTGATCTGAGAAAGAGGTTGTATACAGCTGACAGTTGAGATATTTCTGAATGGGTTTGGTGCCATGCTTTCTTCAGAAAGGCATGGTTTCATCTCTTTCTTTGAAAAGACATAGAACTATCCCTTTCTTTGGAAAGGCATGGCTCCCTTTCTTTCTTTGGAAAGGCATGGATTCATTACTTTTTTAGGAAAAGCATAGATTCATTTCTGTGGAAAGACATGAATCCATTTTTCTTTGGAAATGCATGGATTCATTTCTTTCTTTGTAAAGGCATGAATCCATAATTTTCTTTGTAAAGGCATAGATCATTTCTTTGGAAAAGCATGGGTCCATTTCTTTCTGTGGAAAGGCATGGATTCATTTCTTTCTTTGAAAAGGCATAGAACCATGCTTCTCCAAAGAAAGGCATGGACTAATTTCTTTATTTGAAAAGGCATAGATCCACTTCTTTTTTGGAAAAGCATGGATTCATTTCTTTGAAAATACATGGATCCATTTTTTCTTTCTTTGTAAAAGCATGGATCCATTTCTTTGGAAAGGCGTAAAGCCATTTCTTTCATTGGAAAGGCATGGATCCATTTCTTTCTTTTGAAAGGCATATATCCATTTCATTAAATAGCAAGGTAGACTAGACTCTAAAATCTTGATGGCAACCTAGAAGAAACATTTCTTTGTATTCCAAACTCTGGTGAAAACCACCCCACCAAGAAGTTATGGCAATTCACAGACAATGAAGAAAAGAAATTTGTTCTTTTTAGTAGCATATCAACTCCTTATGGGTCATTTCATGCCAAAATTTAATTTTCTTTCCAAAAATGTATTGGTAGTTGTTGTGGATCTTTGTTGCCAATTTGTTGTGGGGTTGTGGCAAAACTTCGCTGTAAAGTTGTAGTGACCGGGTTACATCAGATGTAAAATACAGAACAAGAAATTAGGTTCAAAACAGTAATTAGTATAACGAGAAACAAGATATTCAAAGGAAGTGTTAATAATAAGGAACTAGAAATAAAAAAGTTCAAAGGTATTATTATGCTGCTTATTGCCTGACTAGTAGCTGTCATTAACTGCTCTTTAAATGCCTTTCCGGAAGTCAAACAGGTAACTATATATAACAAGCGGAAGAGTCCATTCCTTGTAGAAGGGCACCATAACAGTAGTAATTTTTCTTTTTTCAAAATTTATTGATAGTAAGTTCTTTTCTATGAAAATTCATTGCTGATAGTTTTATTATAAAAATGAATTTTTTTATACTTTCATAGTGTTTGACTCCACTTTATGGATTAACTATTTGCTTATAGTAGAGATCCTAACATCATGGGCCAGGGCAAACCGGGGAACAACAGCAGTTAAGAGGTGGTTCTGTGCTCCTCAAAACTCCAGAGAAGGAATGTGTCAAGAGCCATGATCACTTACATTCTGAAGAGAACTGGCATATAAAATTATTAATTTGAAGCATTTTTAGCAGGTGAAAATATCTATTCCAACCTGTTTTAAGACACCCACTTAGGTTGTAGATCTCTAAATTTCATTCCTGAAATTTAATGCCTGATTAAAAAAACTGTATATGAATCATGTATAAACTTAATTTTACAGTCAAGTTTTTCAATCTAAAGTAGAAAGAATGAACAAATCCTTATAAATAGAACCAGATAAGCATTTAAAAATGTTGTTTACTTTGTGTAAAACACTATTGCCATAAAAAAGATTAAAGCAGTTGAGAGGTTATCAGTTATGGATGAGTTGTTTATCTAATGACAATGTCCGTTTCCACTATTTCAGTATAATTGACTTGGGTGTATATTTGTATATTGGCCTTGTGCAATGATTATGGGCATTGCTGATAAGTATAAAATAAATCTTTAACATAACACAATATAATATAATCATTTTTTTTAATCGTTTCACCCCAAGCAAGGTGGTACTGCCACTGATACACAGGGGGCTACATAAGAGAGTAAAAGTTTAGGCTGGAGGAGAGTGAAGAGAAAGACAAACATGTTACATGGGGTGTCAGAGAAAGGGCAAGAGAAGGGTGGGAACACAGGTGTGAAGACAGTTGTGAAAGTAGAGAAGAGAAAAAAGAAAAGAAGATATATGGGGTGATGTAGAAAGAACTGGAGTCAAGTGGATAAGAGATGAAAATTGACATTGCATTTAAATTCTTGGAGGTTGTAGCCATCAGGAAAGCAAGCATACAGAAGGGAGTTCCACAGGCGGGAGATGCAAGAAACTGTAAAAGGATGGGAACTTGTTGCCAGTCTGGTTGCACAAGTAAATTCATGTGGCGGGGGGGGTACCAGTGATCTAAATTTGTTGGAGCAGAAGCCATGAAAATATATGTAGATGAGACGGAGGGAAACCACATCCCACTAGTGAGAAAGTAAGTGGAGTCGAGCTGCCAGATCGGGACCGATCACATTATAGATTCTCCTTTGGAGCCTATCGAGAACCCTAAGATAAACAGCAGGGGGCGCCTTACCAGATATGACAACACAGTGGTCGGATGATTGATTTGTATATGTGCAAGATGGACTCAGGTGGAAAAAACTTCCTGGCCTGACACAGTGACCCCACCTTCCTAGCAGTGGATTTAGCTATTGACTCAATGTAATGATTCCACTTGAGGTCAAAAGATATGGTAAGGCCAAGGAGGCACAGTATATTGCTTTTGGGGATGCTTGGTTGGTTCATGCTTATGGGGGGGGCAAGAGAGATTGCCTGTGATGGTTGACGGATAGCAGTTTCATTTTAGAAGCACTGAAATTTACAAGCCACTTCTTACCCCAGTCCACCACCGATTGGAGGTCTTTCTCAAGATCAGCAGCAAAGTTTTGTTTGTCTACCTTGCTAGATTTTTTACTGATGCATGAGTAAATGTTGGTGTCATCTGCATAGATGCCTACTTGGGATTTGATCACATCTGGGAGATAATTTATGAAGATTAGAAAGAACATCAGGCCTAGGATAGAGCCCTGGGGGACACCAGCGTTTGTGTGGTAAGATGTGGAGGCATACCCATTCAAGATGACCATCATTATAATAGAAAGGATAATGTGAAAGTTGAAGTTTCAAAAGTTCAAGAGTAAGAGTCCTGGTGCAGAGAGATAGAGAGAAAGAGAAAATGTATAGGAGAAAGTAATCTAAACTTATTTATAAATGGAACTTTGTGTGTGTGTATGTTTGTGTGTCTGTGTGTGTGTGTTTGTGTGTCTGTGTCTGTGTCTGTCCATTACCTATAGACTCTGAAATGGCTGAACTGATTTTCTTGAAAATTTACACAGTTGTACTATAAGCGTCTGTAAGTGTTCTTAGCTAGCTTTTGTGTCAAGGTACCTTCGATAAATATCGAAAATTGATAATCGAAAAAATCGGGTTATAGAAGGAGTGGTCCAATTTTAATCAAATTTGATACACTTATAGACAAAGACATAAGAAACGATATTCAGAAGTTTCAAGGTTGCAGTTCTTACAATAGTGCAGAAAATCGATAATATATATATAAAAGGCAAGATGTCTGTGTGTTTGCGCGTGTGTGTGTGTGTGTCTGTTTATCTGTCTGTATGTCCTTTATACAAATCCACAATTTTTATCCGATTCTCACCACACTTCACACAAATATTCTTTAGGCTGAGTCTGAGCTCCAGGACCATGGATTAGTTTTAAAGCTTTCATTACACCTGAGCAACGCCGGGCTATACTGCTAGTTATATGTATATTTATGTACCCAAAGGCTGTTCTGATTCTCATCAGCTTGCAGCCTTATATTCTGTTTAGAAAAGTTTTCTGATTGGTTAATTGAACTATTTTTGGAGATAGAAAAATTTTGGCCTTCTTATTTTTTTAATTTCTTTTCTTACATCCTGGTTGTGAAAGATTCCTTACACTCTGGTTGAGAATGGTCGGTTGAAATATGGCCTCCCAATTTTGATTATCCATCTCTTTTTAGAGATGTTGAAATTTTGGTCTTATTATTTCTCTATCAGTAAAAGATCATTACCTTTTTGGGGATTGTAAAAAGAATATAAATATAACTTCACTCACCCAAATTGACCTTTTACTTGTGCTGACTTATCCAAGCAAGACATGTTTTTAAAAATTACTTTTTAAAATGATTTTTTAAATAAAAATTTGGAATTTGTTTTGCATAATGGAATCAAGGGAAGAATTAAAGTGTTTTTAGTCAATTCCATTTGTCTTTTCTACAAATATTTTCATAACAACTGCTGTAACAAGCTTTTGTTTTTGGTGCCTCAAATACATGAAGCATGCTACTAAATTAGCAACTACAGTACTGTCTGATTAGGACAAGAACTGTGTATTAGGACAAGAACTATTTTATCTTTTATGAGGCATCAAAATAAAGTTTAAAATCACCCCTGTCCTAACACTCATCTCTTAACCACTTGACTCTAGTTCTTTCCCCACCCCATATATCCTTTCCTTTCTCTCCACCTTTGCAACTGTCATCACACCTGTATTCCCATCCTTCTCTTGCTCCTTTCTAACTGGTTCGTCTTCCTCTTCACTCTCTTCTACTTAATCTTTTTACTCTTATGTATCCCCCTGCACATCAGTGGCATTACCGCCTTGCTCAGGGTGATATGATTAAAAAAAAAACACTTTTGCAAACTACCAGCAGTGTGCAAAAAGTATTAGGACAGGGGTGATTTTCCTAATACCCTCACTGAAATTCAAATACAGGGTGAAAAGCCAAACCTTTGTAAGAATTATTTAACTAAAAAGGAATAGGAAGAAAGGCTTTGGAATTTGAATTGGCCCCCACAAATCCCTGATCTCAATCCTATTGAACATCTGTGGGATATTTTGGATAAAAAAATTGATAAATCTAATGTTACTTAGCAAGACACACTTTGGGAACAAATACAAGCTGCTTGACAGGAGATACCATTAGATACATTAAAGAAGCTTCTGATGTCAATGCCTGACAGAATGAAGGCTGTGATCAAATCAAAAGGCTATTATACTAAATATGAAATTTATTTTATTTTGTAACAAGTATTTTTTTCTTGTTTAAGGCATTTGTTGAGTAAATAAAAAAAATTACTTTAATTAAATTGTTTATTTTCTATCAATATACCTCATAAAAGATAAAATAGTTCTTGTCCTGATTCTTTTGCTCAGTACTGTATGTCCCATCTTTTTACTGTTTAAATAAATAAGAATGCAACTTCCACTTCTACTCCAACAGTTTCTTTTCTCACACTGTAGAAATTCTCTTCCATTTCACTGCTTCCAGTAGAATTCTGCACCATTGGAAATCCCAGTAGAATTTTCTTCCATTTCACTGCTTTCCTGATAATTGCAATCTTTGACAATCTAAATGCAACATCAATTGTCATCTTCTGTCTTCTTGAACCCCATTCATCTTTTGTCCTTTCATCAATTCTCCCTATTCTCAGATTTCTCTTTTATTAGGTCAGTGCAAAAGTTTTTGTCGGTTTGTAAAAGGGGCATTGTAAATCATTGTAATTTATTTTATGCATATTGTTATTACTTAAACATATCATCATGATTAATTTATAACTTTTTTTTTCAAATTATTAAATCATCATTCTTATTTTTCAGCAATATTCTCACCCATGTTCTTTCCATCTAAAGAACACATTAGGCATGCTCTACTCTATGAGTTACACAGAGGTTCCAATGCAAATGCAATGTGTTTCTTGTTGTGAATCTTTGCTTTCACAACACCTTCAGACACAATTTTAGGGTAGGCATATCACAGGTGATGAGAAGTGGATTCTCTACCATAACGTTAAACGTTGGCAATTGTGGATAAATCGAAGAGAAAGACCAGTTCAGCAACTGAGAGCAGGACTCCATCCCAAAAAGATCATGTTGAGCAGATGGAATCAAGTTATAGAGAGCAAAGGTTGTTATTGTTATGAATAAAGATTTTCAAAAACACCCAGTTTTTCATTTTCAAGATGAAATTTTAAATCGGCAAAAACTTTTGCACCAACCTGATATTTTCATTCCTTGTATCCACCTGCATATTAGTAGCTTATCAGCCTTGCTTGGGGTGAAATGATTACAAAATAAGAAAGTGTAGTAGATTTCTTATTTATTCCATAAATCTTGTACACATATAGTCATAAACAGCACACTTTATTTTCACTGCTCACACAACAACCAATCAGTAACAATCTACATTGAGTGGCCCTTGCTCCTTATATAGGGTAAACATCAGTATGAAAAAATAAAAACACTCTTCTTGAACCCCATTCATTGTTTGTCCTTTGATCAATCCTACCTTGTTTTTTTTTTTTAATCATATCACCCCATGGGAGGTGGTAACACCACTGATGTGCAGGGGGCTATGTAAGAGTGAAAAGATTGGAAAAGAGAAAGCCGGAAACCACAACCTAAACAGGAAACAAGGGATGAGCCTCTTCATCTGTTCAATAGACGTGGATGGAGTGTGAACCGGGCGACAGTTTAGTCTATCTACTCTAATTGAAAAAAAATAAAAATAAAAAAGAAAAGAAAAGTGAAAAGATTGGAAAAGAAAAAGCCGGAAACCACATCCTAAACAGGGAACAAGGGATGAGCCTCGTCACCTGTTCAATAGACGTGGATGGAGTGTGAACCGGGCGACAGTTTAGTCTATCTACTCCAATTGAATTATTCTCAGACTTCTTTTCCATTTTCATTCCCTATAACTTCCTGCATAGGTCAGTTTGTTAAGTGCCATATGTGATACATGCTTGGGCAATCATGTCTCTTTTGGTCCATGACTGACTAGGCAGAAGATTTTTTCCACAGTAAGTTGCCATTTCTTTCTGTGGTAGACCAGTTGTAAACCAGGGCTATATAACCCTATCTGTCCTGTTATTCAACACATAGATGGATTAATACATTTTCCAAGGGTATTTGAATGAACTGGAATTCAAACTCAGCTTTTCGATTTCTCATTCAGAGCTGATATCCATTGCCCCACAACCATTCATTGTTTGTCCTTTCCTCAGACCTCCCTATTTTCAGTCTTTTCTTTCATTTTCATTCCCTTTACTAGGTCTTGGTTATGACGGTAAACTGTATCCAGAAGTAAGGTTTCTGGTTGGGAAGTTGTGAAATGCATTGAACCACTACTTAATTGCTGTTGTTCCTAGGTCCACCTTGACTCAGAGTGGTAGCGTCTGTTAGGGTCCCAGCTATGGGCAAATAGTTCACCCCAAATTTGGGGTCAAAATACTAGGAAGGTATAAAAAATTTTCATAGAAAAATATACATTTTTGAAGGAAAAATATTACCAACAATACATTTTTGAAGAAAAAAAATTATTGCCATTATACATTTTGAATGAAAAAAAGTTAATACCAGCAATATATTTTTGAATACAAAACTAGAAGACAGCTTTAGGTTTTTAAAATAAAAATTTTTTTTACATCAAATTCTGACTAAATCAGCTTTCTCACTATAACTGAACATTAATACAAAATTACTTTAAAATCCCACCTTTTTGGCATTAAATAACCTACAGAGGTTGAAAGGTTAAACAAAACTCAAACTTTTGTGTACTAGGGGCATTTCTGTCTTGCTTGGGGTGAATTGATTAAAAAAATAAATGCAAATAACTGCCATTCTCAATTTTTGCCAATTAAAAAGAACGATTGACATTGTTGCCATTTAATTCAACTTTAGTTAATTAAAATTTGTCTTTTTTTTTCTTTGCAAGAGGCAAATTTAGGTTTGTTGTTGTGAAAATAAGAAAAATCATACAAACACATTTTTTAAAAAATTAAAATAATATTAATACCATAACACTATAAAACTGGGTGTTGTCTACAAGACCTAGTATTTACACTTATTTATTTATATGAACAGTGTATATGTGAATGCCACACATTATCGTAGCTCACTTCAAAACTCTGATGTGTACATCATGTGACTATAACTCAGCAAATCGTTTTGCTATGATATACCAAAAACATTTGTTAGAGACAATTAATTCCATACGTCGTCTTGGAAATAGTAAATGGTTACTACTGGTAGAAAAATGTATTCCCAACTTTCTTGTGATAGCATAATGACCAACCTTTTATACAAAATCATAGTTTGACCCTGAAAAACCCTGAAACAAAAATGAAGCACATAATGACCGTTATTTACTTGTGGGTATATAAAAGCAGCAGTCTAAGGCCAAATTTATCCAGTAGCTGGCCTGATACGGGTACAGTGCCCAGACTGATACTGACCACTTTAACCCCTATCACTGCTACCACCCCTGCCTGACACTTTCAACCACTTCAACTGCCCTTTTTAGAGCAAAAAAGTTGAGTGGCCCGAATGGTCTTTTCTTAAATTACTGCAACTGCCCTTTTTAGGATAAGAAAGCCTATCTTCCTGCAATATGCATCAGTTCAATACAGCAATCCAGTGACTTCCAATGTAGAACTGTGGTGATACCAAGCAAAAGCGATGGACTGGATGTTTGCGCTTTCACGACCAAAAAGCAAATGACCAAAAGTTGTCACTGCGCCGCCAGCTCGGTGCAGATGTTCCGGTTGAAAACTAAAAATTAATTAAATATTAAATTTCCAGTTCGCGAGCCTACGCGAATTTTATTTATCAGCCAATGGGAAGCCCAGAACCAAATACAAGTGTGAAATCCCAAATGAGCTGCTGTGATCCAAAAAGAAGATATAAAATGCGGATACAGAAAGCATCGACAGGCAGACTGACTCGAGGAGAAGAGAGTAATTAGTATCTCCCTTGACCCAAGTCAAGCAGCTTACTACGCTCGCTTCCCTTACCTCTTTCCTTCTTCCCTGCCTCAAAAACTGCTTACTGACCTAAGGAGCGAATACATCAAAGACATTCCTTACTTACATGCTCCCAAATTCCTAAACTTTAATTCTCTTTCAGCATTTTATTGCCATGAAGATTTTAACCTCTTTTGGACCTATACTTCAAAAATTGCTTCAATTGTAAAAACATTAAATGATATGTGTATATGTAAAATGTTATTTTTCTACTTAAATTGCCTTTCTTGATTTGTAATCATTTTATGACTTATAGTGGGCTATCTACAACAAGGCCAAATTCCATTAACCTGCAACAGTATACAACTACCCTTCACTAGAACGGACTCTCCACTACTAACAGAAAAGAATAGAAAAGCAACCCACTATAGAACCCAATTCCACCCAGCAGTGACCTAGTGACTTCCAGCATAATAAGCAGTCCAGCTTGACATGACAGTGACCCAGTAACCAGTCTAGTTCTAACCACCAGTGATCTCTAGTATAGCAACCCTATTTCAACCTCGAATCAATCAACCATCAACTGTTAACGTGGTCTACATCTATCACCGTTTTGACCCATACTGCAACAGTTAGCACAGTCTATGCCATCCGACTGTGGCAACACCTGACAAACCAATATAATCAGCTCAGTGCAGCAAAGACCAACAACTCAGGCCTCATCTCCTGGCCTACAAACTGCTAGCTGCACGCACCAATTGACTGAAACCTGTGAGCAGTGGAAACCACTTGATCAACAATACTTTCATGGTGAACCAAAAGATCATTGAAACTGTAACGGCATAACACAATAAAACTTGACAGAATTTGACAACTTTGTCACTCAACATCTTGTTTTTGTCATCCTTGCCGTTTCTGTGTCACTTCATCTTTTCTTAAAAGTCTGTAGAGTTGGTTACCATAACCAGCAACAACATATGTACTTTTTAGAAAATTAAAAGCATATTTGTCCTCAAGGCCAGTTGTCTTTGTAGCAATGTAGCACCACAGTTGACTCTGGCTGAGCACAATGTGTTCTTTTGCATACTAGGTGTTATCTGAGTCATGATATAGTTGTTGTGACAGAATGAATTCTATAATGATGAGAAGTTTAATCTTCTCAACTTGTTCTTTAAGCATGAGCTTAAAGTCAAGATTTGGACAGAAAGGAGACAAATTTCTTCATCAGAATTTGGCAAAAGTTGGGTGAGTATTGTATGTCTGTGTTAAGTGAATGGTGCTGACTTGGAGTAGCATTTTGATGCTGGTTAGATATTATGGACATGATGGATATTAGAAGTTCTGGCATGAACATTGGTAACCCTACTCAAAATTTATTTTTGTCCCCACTTTCTTTAGCTTAATTCCCCTTCCCTTTTCCCATCAAGTGGCTAGAGATGTTAGTTCTCTGGTGAGTATGGGTCACCTTTCTCTTTTTCAAGTGTGTTTGTGGTGAGTATGAAATAAAAATAACTCTTTTCTTCACTGTTTTCAAATTCGTGAGCCTGCACAAAAATTTATTTTGACCAATAGAAATAGGGATTGGCACCTGGCTGAAGAAAAGACCAAGGCAAAGTTTAACAAGCCTATGTGAAAATTTACTTTGACCAATGAAATGGAGCAGCTTACAAACTGAGAAAAAAAAGCCGATGTCAAATCATTTTTTGATATAAACAGAAAGTTGAATCAAAGATAAAGAAAGAAAAGCAGAGTCCCACGTGTCTGAATAAAGCTAGTATCAAATTACACACTGATACATTATCAGTCTTTAGTGAGGTTTGAACATACTACTTAGTTTTATGTGCTAGCGAGACAAGCTTACTAACCATTACCATGTCAAGAAAAATTGTATGGGGGAACTAGTTAAGCTTACTTCCCCACTGGAGTGAGTTGTGATATAAGGTCATTTTTAATGTGGAGAACCTGAGCATGTACACTCAGGTCACTGGTCAAATATTACCCAGCCCCTGCTTACGCAGTAACTAGGTACCAAACTGGTCTTAACTGGTCAAAGCTAGTCAGATTTGGTCATATGTCTCCGGGAAGGGGGGTGATTATGGTAATTTTCTAAGCGTAGCTTAGATGTAGCACAAGGCTGAAAGTAAGGGACACCCAGTGAGGATCGAACTCACTACTTAATTCAAATTGTAATGATTCTAGCAAGATAAGCTTGCTAACCATTACACCACCTCAAGGTGCCCAATATAAATGGTGATTTTCCAAGCATAGCTTAGATGTGGCACAAGGCCGAAATTATGGGACACCCAGTGAGGATTGAACTCACTACTCAACTATAATGATTCTAGCAAGACAAGTTTGCTAACCACGTCGAGAAAAATTGTATGGGAGAACTAGTTAAGTTAGGACTTAAAGTCTCTGAGGTGTTATAGTGGCTGTTTTCTTTTTTTCTTTAATCACATCACCCTGAGCAAGGCGGTAACGCCACCGATGTGCAAGGGGCTACATAAAAGTGAAAAGATTGGAAAAAAGAAAGCCGGAAACCACATCCTAAACAGAGAACAAGGGATGAGCCTCTACACCTGTTCAATAGACATGGGTGGAGTGTGAACCGGGCGATAGTTTAGTCTATCTACTCCAATTGAAAAAAAATAAAAAATAAATAAAAAAGAAAACAGTGAAAAAAAAAGATTAGAAAAAAGAAAGCCGGAAACCACATCTTAAACAGGGAACAAGGGATGAGCCTCTACACCTGTTCAATAGACATGTAGTGTAAGAGAGAATGGTAAGTAAGAATGTGTTATTTTGGTGTAAGGATTATTGTGGTATGCTGGGGCTGTGATTATTGCTAGTTAAGTTTGATTGTAAGACGACCAGCCTTTCCTGCCTCCCAGCCTTTTTGGGACTCATGACACGTTTGTACATTTTTTACGTAAAAGCACGCGTGTTTAACAAACCAAGGGAAGTAACTCCAATTGGTTTTTGTTTCTTAACCATGTGTTGACATCTTGTCGGTGTTAATTTCTTTATTTCGTCAAAAAAAACGCACCATGAGGGTGATTGCTTTGGTCAGTGGCGGAAAAGATAGCTGCTATAATATGGTGCAGTGTGTTGCTGAAGGACATGAAATTGTCGCTTTAGCCAATCTACGGCCACCAGACAAAGATGAAATGGACAGTTATATGTTTCAGGTAGGAAATTTATAAAATACACGTTGGCGAATGTTTGCTTTTCAACAATAAGCTCCTTTAGTTTAGCAGCTAATAATTACTTTTTGTTTGATAATGCTTAAGTTAAGCATTACCCTATCAAATAATCAAGGTAATAACTGTGAAAATTATTTTAATTTCTAGGATTAAGCATCATTGTGAATTTTTATGAAGTAACAATTTAATGATCACATCACAATCACATCATAGAATGACAGAATTCCGATAAAAAGTAAAAAAAAAAAAAATACTAAAAGAAATTAACGAATATATTTGTGATCATTTTTTAAATTTTAATTAAGTAAAAAACAAAAAACAAAAACATAAAATAACAACCAAAAACCTGATCTGATTTCTTAGTAAAAATATAACATTATTTTGTTTTGCTAACAGTAAAAAAAACTTCTTTTTTTTTTTTCGTTCAAGAGATCAGTTTTTTGTTTGTGATAAGTATTTTATTTTTTTTTTTATCACTTTGGATTAAATTTTTATATACACTTTCAGTTTTTTTTATAAACGTTATTTTAGTTGTGGATACTAATTTTCTTAAACTTGAGTTTTTTTTTTTACACAGAGACAGCAATTCAAATACGTATACCCTGTAAAAACTAAAACTGACGTTTTGTAACCCCCCACTACAAAAAAAAAAAAAAAACAACTAATGAGTTAAAAATAAAAATGTATCACGGAATTTTTAAGATTTTTTCCTGTTCGATAAATAAATCTGTATTGTCGTCCTATGCGAGATTTATCGAAACTTTTTTTCGCCTTTATCTTCGGAAGAAATTAAAAATTAAAATGAAAAACACTGAGAAAAATTAGTTGCGATTTCGAATTATGAACTTTGATGCATAAAAAAAAAAAAAGATTTTTCTATCCCGTCAATGTGTGGATTTGAGTTTATTTTACAAATACTGATGTTTTTTTTTCCTCATTAATTGATTTTTTTTTTACGGTTTATCAACCTTTGCAGGTTATTTGAAGTCAGAAAATATTTTTAGATTTTAAGATTTTTGCTTTTGGCCAAACTTGGACCTCAAAAAATTGAGTATCCAAAAAGTGTGATTGGTGGAAACGAAATAAAAATAATACTCTTAACTCTTTTCTTCACTGTTTGTAAATTCGCGAGCCAGTGTGACTGTGAAGATATATTTCTGACCAATAAAAAAAAGAATTGATTCCGTTCTGAAGGAAAAAGACCAATGCAAATTTCGCGAGACAGTGTGAAATATTTTCTGGCCAATGAAAAGGGAGTGATTTACAAAACTGAGAGAAAGTAACAAGCCAAAGTCAAAAAGTTTTTTTTGATAAATAGAGAAAAAAAGTTGAATCAGTCAGATGAGGCCGGAAATCAGATAGAACACCGTCATGATGTAAAAGAGAAATTTCAAACTGCTGAACCAGACATAACGTCTAGTCGACACATATTCGCACACCCTATCCTTCTCACATGCTATTTTCCTTTATTCCTTCTTCATCTTCGCTCACTCGCCATCAACAAAAAGAAGACAAAAACAACAATAATAAGACGCTTCACCTGACTCCTAAAAATGAATGTTGATAAGTATGTAGTGGCCTTGGTTGTCTGGTACAAACATATCCGACAATCCCTGCATTTAAAGATATCATCAGGTGGTTGGAATGGTTGATAGAATAAAAGTGTTTTGTTTGTAAAATAAGTGGAATTTTATTCACTGAACAGAATAACAAATTTGTAAGAAGTAAAAATGTTCAAATAAAAAATGTACACAGTTAATTAATTTGTAAGAGTTAAATGTTCAAAGAGAAAATGTACGTAGTTTAATGTTCCAGAGAAATAGTAGTAAGGCGTTAAGTGCCCAGAATTCTAATTGCAAGTAGTGAATATGTTGCGGAACTTGGTTGATGGAATAAATTTAATAACGATGATGATAATGAGTGATGTTAACAAGGCTGCACTGTGTTCTTTACCAAATTCACAACATTTAATATTATAGCAATGTTTTGGAGCGGATCGAGGGTAATTAATTTTGTTAATTTATTGTTGACTATGGCTGGAAAATCTTCTGGTTGCTATTGTGGATCATGGGGGAACATGCTGGGAGAAGTTTTCTTGTTTTCCGAATATGAGCAAAGGAAAACGGTGATTGATTTTATTAACTAGTTATTGGCTATGGCTGGAGAATCTTCTGGTTGCTGTTGTAGTCAGGAGAATGCACTAAAGGACATTATCTTTATTCTCGGAGTGGGAGCGGAGGAGAAGAAAAACAAAACCGGAAGATATCAGATGTTATTTCTCGGTTGTTATTTTGAGCCAGAGTTAGAGAAAGAAGAGAAGTGATTTTACAGACAAAGTTTTGAGTTGGAGTTGCAGAGATCGACAGAAGTTTTGAGTTCGAGTTGGAGTGGGATTGGAAAAGAGTCCGGAGATGAGATCAGTTGGAACCCAGTGGCAGTTCGAGGCAGTTCAGTTTCAGTTCCAGTTACCAGCTCAAAGATGTAACGGCGAAGACAGGCGCCATGTTGTTGGGCGCCAACCACAGAGCCTGCCGGCCAACCAGAGTTAAAGACAGAAGAGAATTTCCAGACAAAGTTTTTCAGATCGACAACTGAATGCAGTTTCCAGTTGAAGTCGGAGTTTGAAGTTGAAGTCGAAATGACAGAGATCAACAGAAGAGGCCTGATGCCGGCTAACCAGAGTTAAAGACAGAAGAGAATTTCCAGACAAAGTTGTTGAGTTGAAGTTCGAGTTGGAGCACAGTCCAGTCGGAGTGAAGTTGTAGAAATCAACAACTGAATACAGTTTTCAGTTGCACTTGGAGTAGTTGCATCTCAAGTGGCAGAGAGTTCGATTTCCCGGTCCACTGACCAAAGACAGTTCCCAGCCAAAGAAGTAAAGATGCAGATGATTGCCATGCTGCTGGGTGCTGACTGTAGAGAAGCCTGTTGCCAATCAACCAACCAGAGTTAAGAGACAGACAAGGAGAGAATTTGCAGACAAAGTTTAGAATTGCTAAATGAAGAGAGTAACCCTGCACTTCGGCAATTTCCGTAACATTCCGGAAAGCAAGCAACAAGTTGACTAGACTTATAATGAACTTAGAACTCTGTTCGGAGCAGCGAGCTGCGGCTAGCCAGATTTCTTGTTATTACTTAGAATAATTTGATTTACTTAAGTTACCAGTTTGATAGAAGCAGATTGGGAATTATTCAAGAGACTATTGTGTATAATCTGTATATAAAGACATTATTTCACAACACTTCAGACGTTGGTCAACTTATTTTTTTTAGTGCTATATTTTTTTTCTTTTATTACTTAATGGTGTGCACGCTTCCCATTTGGTTTAGTTTGGCAGAGAGACAGCTAGTGGAGAACTCATGTGACTACCTTGTGATTAATCAACACAACGTGGGACAAGGGAAAACACCGTGACAGAGTCAATCTACGACCAGCTATCGGGATCAAAACCAACCAACAGCGACCGGCCGGGCAGTGGCATAATAAAATATTCACAAAAGATGACAATAAAGGCAAGACGTATAAATAAGTAAGCCAAAACAACTTGTTAAACAAACATACATAACGAAGATAAATTTATATATGCATAAGTAACAACTGTTGAAAAGGTAATTGAATTCACATATTAAGTCGACTTATGGTGTCGAAAAAAAGGAAAAGAGATTAAGATGATTTTTTACAAAAGATAGTCAAGAATGGAATATTTGAAGATGATCATATAATGAAAGTTCAGTTTGTAAAAGTCTCTCAAAAAGATCCAACCAAAGTGAAATGTAATAAATGTTCGTAAGGTTTACACAAATAGTAGCAGAACAAAATGTAGGAATTTACGTACCTTGCCGAGATATTCAAATAAATGCAATTTATCTTTAACTTGTACTAGTAGTATAGCCTGGCATTGCTTGGGTGTAATGAAAGCTTTAAAACTAATCCATAGTCCTGGAGCTCAGACTCTTCAGACGTGGGCATGAAAGACTAAAAAGCAATAGTTGTTTCCAGTTAAAGCAAAACCCTAGACTGAAAAAAATGAATGGATGTAAGTTAAATTTTGATTTCCTGGTATCGATATCAAATAAGTTTTTTTCGTTGTAAACTGAATTTTAAAGGCTAAATAAGTCCTCTGAGTAAATGGTATCATGGCTGAGACTAAGAACTACAATTATATCTACTTAGAGCAAAACCCGAAGCAAAAACTAAAATAAAAGGGCTGAAAAATTACAGACATACAGGCAGATAAACATATACACACACAAACATCTTGCCTTTTATATATATATATTATCGATTTTCCGCACTATTGTAAGAACTGCAATAGTATTCATGGCAAGATGAAATAAAGTTCTTGACTGAAGAAAGAAAGTCTTTTCAATATGTGAACCAAGAATCGTCGAAAACTTAAAGTTTGTGTGTGGAAAGTAGCACGCAAAAGAGAAGTGCAGCTAGTCGAAGTTGATGAGAGTGACCAGCGTGGATTCGGTTGGCATTTGAGGGTTCACACTATTTATTTTGTAAAAAATTACAAAATTATGGCACAAGGCCTAAAAGGGGAGGGGGAGAGGTTGGTTCTCGCTTAACTATCCTATACCTAGCTAACCACTATCACGACCCATTCACTCGTTACAATTTGCACAATCACCACAAGAACCCATCCATCAATTCTCACTCCTTCATACACCACAATGCCAGAAACTTACAAGGGACACCTAAAAAGTGGGGGAAAATTAACCCATGACAATAAAAATGTATTTATATACAATATAATATATACAATGATTTGTACAATATAATGTAAAATATTTAATGAAAAATGAAATGATGGGAGGGGGATGAACCCAAAAATAAACTAAAAATACAACAAATTTTTTTAACTAAAATAATAATCAATGTTAGTAAGAACCGTCCATCCCAGAAAAACAGAGTGGCCGCTGTATTCCGCCAAACGGCGAAATCAAGAAGCACACTCGCTAAGGGAGTGGAGAGGGGGGTAAAAATTAGCGGAATGGGACAATAAAAAGGCTGAACCAGCCGAGATAAAAGGAGACCAAAACAAACTGGGGAGGTTGGGAATCTCGACATGGATCATAACAAAAGAGAAAGCCAGGTACAGGCTAGGAACACATTCATTCACTTTAACTAGGTACACAAGAGAGAACTAGCTTAACCAGGGGAGGGTTCCAGAGGAATCCACCCCGATGTAACCAGCAGATCTAAAAGAGAAAATCAAGATTAGCCCCGTTCAAGCGAACCAGGCTCGCCACATTTACCCACCTTTTGCTGAAGTCTGTCGAAGTCAAACGTTTCCAATCAGTTCTAATCTTTATTTTGAGCTGATGCTCAAAATAACAGATCAGATCCTGATGTGAAAGACGCCGACCTTGCAAGACTTCCTCCATTCGCGTCGTCCAAATCACCATTCGAGCCGTGGCTAGCAGCGACAGAAACACCATACGCTTCATCCCAGAGAACGGGGGCGACACATTATCACAGGCGAATGCACGATCAATGAGCACAAGCTCTCGCGGCGCGATACGAGCAGTCAACTCGCCGACCCGGTCCCATAGAGGGCGAACCCGCGAACAATGGTAGAAGGCGTGCGAAGCCGTTTCTTCCAAGCCAAGGTTGCAGCGTTCACAATCTGGCAAATCCGCCAGGCCCCATATGAAGGCCTTGTCATTGAGAGGCAAGCGATTCCGAGCTAATCGCCAGGTGAGTGAAAACTCAGAGTTGTTGAGATAATCACTCCCTGGCGCCCAAGATCAGAACGAGCGAAACTCGTCCTCCGACAAGCGCAGCACATCACGTAATGAATCCTTTGCGAAGCCCTCCACTAACCCACGATAGAAGACTCTCCTAGGCCGTGAAAGGTCACTGGACCGTGGAATGGCCCGCAGGGCCGCCAGACATTCGAGGAGAAAACTTGATCGCTCTCGAGGCTTACGGCACCGCCTCAAGATGGGGGGGAGTGATAGTAAGCCTAGGGAACATGTCCCTCACTATCCCCCTAAGCAATGAGTCTTCGGAAATCGCTCGCCTGAGAAAAACCAACCTTGACGCAACCTTATGGCCCATCAGGTATGGCATTCCCAGACCCCCATGACACGGACGTTGGTAACAGGCATGTTTGTCGACATAGTGTTTGCGTCCTCTCCATAAAATGGAGAATAGCAAATGCTCGATCGCCTTCCTATGCCGTTTACAAAGTGGAAGTACTGACAACTGGTAAAGGATAATGGGAAAGACGTATGTAGCACACACCTCAGCCATACCCTTTAAGGACAAATTCCTTCGGCGCCAAATCTTGGCCGACGCACCTACCTTTGCCAGTACTTCAGACCAATTTTTCTCCAACTGTAGGTCGGGCCCGAACCACACTCCAAGAATGCAGACCGGGCCGTCCGTCCAGTCGAAGGGCCCCGGGATGGTCAGACCCTTCCAGGCGCCTAACCGCAAGCCGGACGACTTGTTGCGGTTAATCTTGGCCCCCGTCACCTGTTCGTACCGTTCAAGCGCCTTCTGTACCACCTCGATGTCCCTGCGGGAGGACACGAAAGTAGTGACGTCATCGGCGTACGCGGAAACCCTGGCTCGAGCACCACCAGGGACAGCGATTCCACGTAGGGCCGGACTGCACGCCCAGTCCCTTAGCCGGCGAAGGAGGGGCTCCAACGACAAAGCATAAAGTAGGGGCGACAGTGGACAACCCTGTCGGACCGACCTAGACAGCGCCAGAACGCCCGACAACTTTCCGTTCACCTGTACCACAGCTGTCGGGGATTGATACAGGAGGCTAATCCAGCGGCGGAAGTTGGTTTCGAATCCAGCTGCCTGCAGGACAGCTGCCAGGTAACGATGGTCAACCCTATCAAATGCCTTGGACTGATCTAAATGGATCAGCACGGCTTCGTCGTCGTCTTTTATCCCCTCTATGATCGTGCGTATCAGATGCAGGTTGCTCTGAATTGTTCGGCCCTTCACAGCACAAGTCTGCTCAGGTCCCAACAGAGACTCGGCAACTAATTGCAAACGATTTTGCAAGATCTTGGCCAAAATCTTTAACTCTGTGTTTAGCAGAGTTATGGGCCGGTAACCCTCTAGCTCCCTCCCCACATCCTTGCCTTTTCTCAACAGCGTGATCACACCCCTGGTGAACCAGTTGGGAATGGACCCCTGCCGGAACCAGTTGTTGAACACGACAGTCAAAATCGGGACAAAGATGTGCGACAGCCTCAAGTACAATTCATAGGGCAAACCATCGAGACCCGGCAATTTGCCTCTGCCGACCTTCTTCAGTGCCGCGTAGACTTCGCCCTCCGTAATCTCTCCCTCGCAGCTAGCTGCATCAGCTGGCAAAAGCCGGGGGAAGTCAGCCAAATAGCTGCAAAACTCCTCATCACGGAGACCAGGCTCCTTGGTAAACAGGATCTCGAAATGCCGCCGAAACGCCTCGCACATGTCGTCAGTCGACCGCAGAGTGTGTCCCTCCAGGTTGCGAACCTCTCGAATGTACCGGTCGCCTTCGCGGCGAATTTCTTCCTTGCGCAGTTCTGCGCCCATGTTCACAGCTTCGGAAGACATCTTGCTTAATTTATGTCTAACTACCTGGCCCATGTAACAATCGCTATTCGACCGGTCCACGGCCTCCTTAGCTATGGCTATCTCTAGGGGATCCCCACCACCCACCGCCCGGGAGTAATTAGCTCTAAGTGTCTTCACCTTGTCAGCCTTATCTAGTTTGAGCCGAATGCTGAACTGAGTGGTGAAAGACCTAATACTATCCTTAAGGTTCTCCCACCACTTATTCCCGATGACTCCCCCAGTTAACGCCCGCTGCACTAAGTTAATTAGCTGGCGCCGGAAGTCCCGCCTGTCCAGTAAGGACACGTTGAACTTCCAGTAACCAGCCATTCTAACCCTATTTTCTAAATTTACCCGGGCACAAACGAGTTTGTGGTCCGAGTAACCTAACCAGTGGAACGTGGGACAATCTAAGAAATCTAGCTCGGCTTCACGAACTAACATTCTATCAAGGTAGCTAACCACCTTGGTAGAAGGCCAACTATTAGCCCACGTCCACATTCTCCCACCCTTGTGATGGGCCCGGTATCTATCGACTAGACCGAAGTCCTCGATGAGATCGACCAAGCTACGATCACGTGCCTTCCCTCTAGCTCCCCACCCTCTATCCAACTTGGGGTCCAGGATGGCATTCCAGTCCCCCACTAAGACGAGTCGCTTGGAATCCACCAGGAAGGGCTCCAACCGCCGAAAAACGAGACGCACTCCTCCTGGTCGTTGGGCGCATAAACCGCAACCAAACGAAACGCATTGCTTTTCACTGCAATATCGGCCACAATCAGCCGGTCCTCGGCACCGACATGGACAAGATCCACCTTCGCGTCCAGGGTACGCTTGACCAGCAAAGAAACTCCTCTGGCCAGCCGGTTCCCATATGCTGAATAGATGACAAAGTCGTTAGACAGCACACAAGCATCGACCTTGCAAACAAAGTGAGTCTCTTGGATCGCGGCGACATCCACGCCGAAGGACAAGAGGTCCCGAAGCAGGCGGGCAGCCTTACTCCGATCCCTAAGGCCCTTCACGTTCATACTGGCTAACTTAATTGACATCTATTTAGACCTGAAAAGAGAAAGCAGAAAATTACTTCTGGTCACATACGGAGCGAAAATCAATGGGAGTAGGGACCACGACGGATTGTCCAAGGTTTCCTGTACCAATATCGGACGTAATTCGTCCGTCTTGGACAATGCCGCCAACGTCCGTGGGAAACGTTAGCTTTACAGCCCTGTATAATGATGGGTGGAGGATGACGGGGACCCTCCCGGCACAGAAATGCGACAGCCTCTGAAGATATTTTGTGCCCGTTTGGGCCATTTTTATATTTGGGAAAGCCTCAACGACCCCCTGCACAAATTCCCAGGCTTTTGTTCTGCTACCCCCGGTATTTCGTATTGACGTAAGTACCCCGGGGGCTCCTGGGAAATTGGCAGGGTCCTTGATGGGCTTTCCATCTATATTTTTTAGTTTGAAAAGAGGCCTTAGGAGGGCCTTCTTCTGAGAAGAAAGGTCCCTCTCCAAGGCCTGTCTGTCAATTTTGCAGACATCTTTATTTGCGTAATTATTTTTTCTTTGTTTTTCCCTTTTTGGGGAGGATTTATCTGGGTTCGGGGATGGATTCGGGGAGGGATTATCAACTGTAGGGGAGGAAGTTTCTGATTGGGTGGAGGGTGTGGGAGGTGTGGGGGAAGGAGAAGGTTTATGCCTTACTGGGGATGCAGACTGACTCCTCTCCTCGACACAAACAGTTCTATTTGGAGATGTAGGGGCGGATTGGGTAGATGGTTGGGGAGACAAAGCCATGATTAGACTTGCCCCCCCCTCACAGAGCACAAAAAATTTAAAACAGTTCACACAGACAAACGACGAAGACAATAATAAACTGTATACAAAACGACGTACTCACACGAAACAAGGCTTCCACGTAGGAAAAATTCCAAAAAGCAACCTTTTGCACAAAAAGAACGAAAAAGAGCTGCACGGCATTTGAAGGTTCACTGGTGATCGTTCCAAAAAGTGTGCCTTATATACTTTTTGGAAAATCAAAAGAGGCTCCAGACGGGCTTGTTGAAATCTGGCTCCAAACTCTGTTTTAACCAATAAGATTGCAAAGAACACAATCTGAGACTGTGGTTGGTCAGTCTCATTATGTTGGATTATTCCATTATGTATTGGTCTGAAGCTTGGGTGGATAGCTTATGCTATTACTACAATTATGTTTAATAAAGTTTGTGTTCCTTTCCTTTTTTTGTGTCTGGCAAGAAAGTGAAAAGGAAGGTGAAGCAATAAAGGAATAATTGTACTTATCGGACTTTAGTTCTTTGGAGTCAGTTTAAGTATCTTGTCGTTGTCATCGTCTTCGTCTTCTTTGTTGACTGCGAGAATAACTAAACAGAATAACATGAATTTTTAGGGGTTAAATTTTCAAAGAGAAAATGTATGTATGTAGTTAAGTGTATACAGAGCTTGTAGTTGTAAGTAGCAGAATGTGTTTAATAAAGTTTGTGTTCCCTTCCCTTTTTTTATGGCCGGTGAGAAAATGAAAAGGAAGGTAAAGCAATAAAGGAATAATTGTACTTATCAGATGTTAATTTTAGGAGTCAGTTGAAGTTTCTTGTTGTTGTTGTCTTCTTTGTTGATCATGAGAATGTTGAGGATGGAGAAGAAGAGGTAAAAGAAATTAGCATGAGTCAAGAAGGAGAACGAATGCGTAACAGGACTTTATGTCCAGATCAGACTTGAAGTTTCTTTTGTTACATTTTAACGTCTCTCTGCTTCCATCTGACTGTGTTTGGCCATTCAAGAGCCGTGGATAAGTGTTGAAATCTATTTATTGAATTTTTTTTCATGGTTTATCTATATACACCTGCATACCCATTTTAAGGTGTTAAGAAAATTTTACTGGGGTCATAGTTCACTTTACTATTTTCTATCCAATCAGAATCCAGAATATTAATTTTCATACTGGCTTGTAAAATTTGCTTTGGTCTGGTTTTTCAAAAATGTTTTCAGTCATTCTGATCCGATTTTGCGAGTGTGCAATTTTACTTTTTGTGTTTCAGTTAATTGTTGGGTGATACAGGATTTGTATCCTATAAGTACAATTTTCATTTATTGCTTTTTCTTCTTCTTACTCGCTGGCCACAAAAAGAAAGAGAAGAACGAAGACCTTACTAAAACAAACTCTGGATTCCTTTTACTCTTTACTACTATTTCTCTTCTCTTTACGCAGTTAATAATTTCACTTGCTACAAATGGATGTTATTCTGTTCTATAAATAAATTTTATTTATTTATACACACAAAACACTTTCATTCTTTCCAACTTTCCGATAATCATAACTTGTGGGGAGTTTGGTTATGTTTAGCACAAGGTCAATTTGGTAAGCATGGTCGAGCCCCCTACTATAAAGAACAGTTTTTTCCATTGACATTGCTTTTGTTTTAAATACCTTCACTTCTCAGCAATGTTTATTGTTTTTAAAAGCATTAATTGGAATAGTAATAAAACCTGAAATATGATTTTTTTTTTTTGATTTTTTTTTATAAGCGTTTCACCCCGAGCAAGGCATTTCACTGCCACTACTGCGCAGGGGGCTACATAAAGTGGAGGAAGGATGGTTAAATATAGGAAATGTCAGAGGGTGGGTGATAGGCGGGTAAGTATACCGAGAATGAGGGTGAAAATAAATTTCTATTTTTTGTAATTTTTATAATGTAAATATAAAACTGATTCTTTTAAATAAATAATCAAATAAATATAGTGTTTTTGTTGTCAATTCTCAAGAATAAAGAAAATGTGTAAATTCACTTACAATTTTAATCATCACTTTTTAAAACAATAAACGTTGACAAGAAGTGAAAAGTAGTGAATATGTTTTTTATTATCACAGTAGTGATAATAAAAAACAACTTCTTTTGACACAATGTTTTATTGCAAATTTGAAGATCCTATTTTACAAGTTTTTTTTTTCTTTAAAGGTAATAATGATTTAATGAGACAAGTTCTACTAATTAACCCATAATTGGGGGGAGAGATGGAATCATAACTTTCCCAAAATTGTTTGCATGAAGCTGAATTCGAATTTTTAATTCCTTGCATTCACTTATACACAAATACAGTTGGGAAAGGTATTAATCCATCTCTTCCCCACCAAGCTATGGGTTAAATAACAGGACAGATTGGGTTCTCTAGCCTTGGCTAGCAATCAATCTACTGCAGAAAGCAATGGCAACCTACTGCGGGATAATCTTCTGCCCAGTCAGTCATGTCACTTTTGAGACATGATCGCCCAGTGTGTATCACATATGGCACTTAACTGACTGAAGTGGATGTAACAAACCTGACTAAAATTAAAACTTGTCTCTCCGATTTCCAATTCTGAGCTGTTATCTATTACACCACCCACACATCCAAGCTTACAGCTCCTGATGTTCCCAAGTAGTCACTCATCTAGGTACTGACTAGGCTTGATGTTGCTTTATCATACAAGAACCTGTATTCCAATGTGATATGGCTGTAAGCCAGTTTATTTATTTTTTTTAATAAGACCAGGCAAATCAAAAGTTTTTGGGGAATAATTTTTGTAGATTAGCATTTATTAAACCTTCTATGAAGTGTGACACTTGTCCAAATCAAAAAATATAGATTTAAAAAAAAAAAATTATTGATTTAATCAATTCAAAGCATTTTGAAGTTGGGCCAGATTGAAGAAGCTACTATCCAGTTTGGAGCACACGTAATACTCTCTTGCAAGTCAGGGTTGCAGCAAGGTAGAGGGTAAAAAGTGTTAGTGCCACAATGCACCCTTGTTTGACGCCAATAACTAGGAAATATATATGCAGGGAGTGGACAAAAAAATGTAAGCACCTTGAAATTTCAAGTAAATTTATTTTAATTTGGTGTATGACTGCCTTAGGCAGTAATTACAGTTTGAATTCTGCATGGGATCGACTCATACAAAGTTTGAATTTCTTTAGGAATTTTTATCCCTTCTTCAGCCAAAACATTCCTCAATTCTTTCAATGATGATGGTGGAGGATATCTAGGGATTGCGGTGGCCAGATAAGATGTTCTACTTCACTAGAATGTTCCTTATGCCATTCAACTGTAACTTTAGCTGTGTGAATGGCTGCATTATCATCCTGAAAGATGGCATTTCCCTCTGGGAAGAGTTCCTGAATATAGGATGAAGTTGATCACTTAAAATTCTTAAATAGTCTTTGATTTTAATAAACTTATCTAAACTTATTTATAAATGGAACTTTATCTGTGTGTGTGTGTGTGTGTGTGTGTGCGCGCCCATTACCTATAGACTCTGAAATGGTTGAACCGATTTTCTTGAAAATTTACACAGTTGTACTATAAGCGTCTGCGAGTGTTCTTAGCTAGGTTAAAAATATCAAAAATTGACAATCGAAAAAAATCAAAAATTGACAATCGAAAAAATTGGGTTATAGAAGGAGTGGTCTGATTTTAATCAAATTTGATACGCTCATAGACAAAGACATAAGAAACAATATTCAGAAGTTTCAAGGTTGCAGTTCTTACAATAGTGCAGAAAATCAATAAAATATATGTATATATATATATATATATAAAAGGCAAGATGTTTGTGTGTGTGTCTGTTTATCTGCCTGTATGTCTGTATTTTTTTTCAGCCATTTTATTTTAGTTTTTTCTTCGGGTTTGGTTCTAAGTAGGTATAATTGTAGTTCTTAGTCTCAGCCATGATACCATTTACTCAGAGGACTTATTTAGCCTTCAAAATTCAGTTTACAACGAAAAAAACTTATTTGATATCGATACCAGGAAATCAAAATTTGACTTACATCCATTCATTTTTTTTTCAGTCTACGGTTTCGCTTTAACTGGAAACAACTATTGCTTTTTAGTCTTTCGTGCCAACATTCAAAGAGTCTGAACTCCAGAACCATGGATTAGTTTTAAAGCTTTCATTACACCCGAGCAACGCCGGGCTATACTGCTAGTTTAAAAATATTTGTAAAAAAACAATTTTAACCTCCAAAAAAAATGAAGTAGTACTAATATCAAATCAACAAACATAAAAATAGACAAGCTTTTGACAGGTTAATCACATTTTCCAAGTTATGCTTTTATGGTACTGTCACATTTGTAACTTGGATCTTCCGTCAGCAAGGACAAATTTTTTCGGACATCGTTTTTTTTGTTTGTTTACTTTTACCTCTCATCTCGCTGTGACGTCTTGTTACTTTTTTTATTTTAGTTTATTTTGTTTTCCCTTCTCTTTCATTATTGTGCTTTCTAACATAGATTTTGCTTCCTTTTGTTTTAATTTCCTGTCCTTTATCACGCCCTACCGTTTTTTCTATCCACTGTTGGCAACGTGATAAGGCCACGTGAGCGAGATTGTCCTTTGGCGGAATCTTCAGACTCTTCCTGTTGGTCTCCGTATCCACATGCATGTGTCGCCTCTCCACCATTTTATATAACTTGATTTTTTAGCTAATTCGAGGAATAAAATCTTTTGTTTTTCAATGAAATTCTTCTGTATGTTCTTGCGAATTTGAGTTTAAACTGGCTGTCTAAAGCAAGATGCTTTTCGGCATTTTGTCCAGGGCAGCACAGGTACAAGGTGTTTCCATTATTTTGTCTGTTGAGTCAAATCCTGCAACTGATAGTGGCATTTTTGATCGCATTATCTATCGGAAGTTAAGTTGCAGCTGCCTATTCTTGCTTTGTATTTGTCACAGTCAAAAGGAAAATCAAAGTTCAAGAACTTTTTTATGAGCTGTTTGGTGCTGCTCTAACAGTCCATCCACTTCCTGATGATTGAAATGGAACCAGACTTGATAATCAGGAAGCTTCCGCACACAATCATACACCAAGGAATTGAGCATTTTCCATTGGTCAGAGATACATGCGGCTTTGAATTTCAGAGTTGGCTTACTCTTAGACTGGATGCCATCTACAGCTAGAAAACTTAGTTTATCCTGTTATTTAACCCATAGAAAGAGAGAGATTCGTACTGTTTGAAAGAATATTTGTGTAAAAGTGAATCTAATGAACTCAAGTAGAATTCATGCAGGCTTGCTGTTTTTTTTTGTTCCGAGCTGCTAACCATTAGACTGCATACACATTCTTTAGATTATCATAGGTAAATAATAAATGCTTTGTCAAAAAAAAAATTCAGCGAAATGCAGAAAATTAATCTTTATTTGTGAGAACATGATAATTTTTCTTTGTATTGTTTCTTTTGAATAAACAGGGAGTCCACCGTTTGTATGGTACCTGTGGTAACCTTTTACCATTTATGCTGGCCTATATTTGTTGGTGGGAAACATTTTTATTTTTCTAATCATAAGTAAGGTAGTGGGGGAAGGGGGTTACAGGGAGTGAAAGAGAATGAGAAGACTTTAGTGAGAGGGATGTGAAGAGAGGACAATAAAGGAATGGCTTCAGTTAGACAGAAGATGGTGATTGAAATTGCAATTAAAGTTTTGAAGATTATAACTGGGCAGAGAAGCAAGAAATTGAAAGGGAGAAAAGAAACTTAGAATAGAAGTGACAGTTGCATCTAGTTAGCTCAACAGTAAAATGGCGAGACCTAATTGCCAATCTAGTAGCACACTTAAATTCATGTAGTTGAGACACTAAGGAAAAGAGCTTAGCAGTAGCCATGAAAATATTTGTAGAAAAGACAGAGGGAAGTCACATCACATTGGGGAGAAAGTAACTGAAATCAAGGTACCATCTTTACTCCAGTCAGGAGCTAAGCAGGTAACTCTGTTGATGTCAAATGTTGAGACACCTTGCCTTACTAGCTTAACAATAACTTGCTTTGATTCCTGAAAGAGTTTTTCCAGGGTCTGGTCCCAGGTGAATTTTGAATTCTTTTTGACAAGCTCTCAAAAGGGTAGCATAATGGGGCTTAAGGAATATGCCCAGGCAAGTTGGTTACCAGTTTCAGATAATGTTTTTGTCGAACCACATCTCTTTTGCGTCATGTTTCTTCCCTATCTGAAGGAATTGTCCAGCATTCACTGCCATTTAGGACGAATTATAGAATTATATGTGCATATTCAAAATTCAACAGGTTTGAGTACCTGTTTTATATTGGCTCAGACATTTTGAGGCCCTATTCTATACTTGGTTGTTATGAGGCAACCTTTTAGGTCTACTCTTTGAGGCACCTAGCTCTTTTCATGTTCTGATCTGACACTAAGTACAAATCTTACTTTGATATTTCTTGGGATAAGCCCATTGTGGTTGTCATCAGAGATCAATTCTTAGATCAAAGGTTTCTGGTTGACATTAAATTTAATTCAATTCTCTGGTATTTCCTGACAGGACCCATATACAACACACATTACCATGTTTTTTTTCAAGTTAGTTTATAAAATATTTCCATGAGGATTATAAGGGTTTTTATTGTTACTCTCATGTAATACACATGGGAGGAACCCAATTTTTTTTCCCTATATACAACATGTGAAAGCATGTGTGATACTCTGACCTCGTCAGCCACCAACCAGGGAAGGTAATACAGTTTCGGAGACTAAGATGGTACTGCTACCTCTAGCACCACCAGCAACGGCTTTTGCTACTGGACTGGGTATTGTTTTTTGGTGTAGACACGTCAGTCTCTGAAACTTTTTTTATGCAACTCAAGTCAGATTTTCCAACATTGTTTAAATCTGACCCTGTGTTGAAATTGTTTTTGTGGAGAGGTAAATAAATGCTCTGAGTTGAGGTGACTTCTTAATAATATCATGCCCAATGCATTCCTGATTGATGAGTATCTGAAAACCATGTGTGTTCCCATCTGGAAGTGCCTGAGAGCCATACCACATCTAGTTGTGTAACTATTGGGGAGTAGCTGAAAATCATACCATGCTAGAGTGTATCCCTATTATGGAGTAGCTAAAAACCATATCCCACCTAAAGCGTATACTCATTAGGGAGTAATTGAAAAACCATACCACATCCAGCATGTGTCTCCATTGTGAAGTACCAGAAAAATATACCGTACCAATTGTGTCTCTCCATTGGGAAGTATTTGAAAACTGTGCCATGCTGAGTTCGAATTCCAGTTGAATTCCTTGCATTCACTTATGCACAAATACCCTTGGGAAAGGTATTAATCCATCTCTTCCCTCCAGTTATGGGTTAAATAACAGGACAGATCGGGTTCTATAGCCTTGGTTGGCAACCAGTCTACCACAGAAAGTAATGGCAACCTACTGCGGGATAATCTTCTGCCCAGTCAGTCATGCCTTTTTCGAGACATGATTGCCTAAGTGTATAACACGTATGGCATTTAACTGACTGACCATGAATTGGCTGAAGTCTTGTGATAAGTGAAATTGGGCAGTTGAAACTGTTCGAAAGCTATTGGTAGCAAGCACAAAGTTACAGATTATCGTGAATGAGGAGTTGAGTGTACTGGCCTTGTTCAATGAATACTCATGGATGGTTTAGAACATTAGCATGTCAAACATGAGATCTGAGTTCAAATTTTATAGTGGCCGATTTGTCAAGGATCTAACTTGACTATTGTTCTTGTCACTGAGCAGTGGGACACATCGTTTATATATTTTCCACTTTGCTTCATCCTCTTCACTTTTGTTTTAGATATTATTATAAATCCTACAAACACATTACAACTTGATTATATCATTCCTATTTCTTCTAGTTACATGTGAACAACACAAGTTTAAAAGAAAATAGGAACTACAAGAAAAACTATACTTAAAATCAGAAAGAAAAGGTTAAAATTTCTTGGAAAACAAAAGAATGAAAAAAGGCTTGGTGAATTTAATGTTTCTGTACATAGATGGCAGGGTTGAGACAATGAAGTATGGTGAAAAGACAAAAATTGCTTAGAGCTACAAAAATGTTTAATCAGGATCTTTCAATGGTCTTCCTGAATTTTATAAGATGAGAGTTTAATCCTCATTCATGGCTAATGATTGATACTGCTTACATAGCAGTCATGGAAGGTAAAAGAAACCAAAGACTTGACACAATATGAAAAATAAAATCAGAAAAATAACAAGAAAATGCTTCATCTATAAAATTGGCACAATTAAGTTACTTAATCATGTATGGTCGTCAGCAAAAGGGACAGCCCGAGATATGAGCTACAAATTGGTGAGGTTATAATCAAGCAAGTACAGACTGTTTGCTTGTCTAGGTAGTATAATAACAGAAAATGTGACACAGAAATTTGAGGAGTAATAGTGAAATGTATCTTCCAGAAACTTAGAGTACTCAGCTATACTCCTATAAGGTATTGAATGCTGTCTGGATAATTTTGCTACTGAAGAGATTTGCAGCAACAGACAGGTGATGCTGAGAATACCATGGACTGAACATGTGAACAACTCAGAAGTTTTAAAGAAAATAGGAACTATACTTAAAATCAGAAAGAGATGGTTAAAATTTCTGGGACACAAAAGGAGGAAAGAAGGCTTGTTGAATTTAACACTCATAAAAATATCCTGAAAGGAAACAGCAAGTCACCTACCTAATATGTCAGCAAGTTTCTGCAGTGTCTTCCTCAGAAGATGTGGCCAAGTGTTGTCATGAAACAAAACTATTCCTCATTGATTAATCAGTGTCAGTACCATTTTGTTTAACTGAATATGCATTTATCCAGATGCTGGCAATAAACTTCAGCAGTGATGCTCTGGGTAGATTCCAGAAAGCGGTAATGTATGACATCAATGGCAAGCCACCAGACAGTTACAATAATCTTCTTAAGTTTTAGAAATTTTTTGGGTCCTTCATTATGATCAAGCCAGTGAGTCAATTGTTTATGATTGTCATAAAGGATCTATTTTTTATAAGTAGTTACTATCTGTTCAGGCTTACAGCCATATCACGTTGAATACACCGGTTCTTGCTCAATCACCGAAATTAAGCAATGTTGAGCCTGGTCAGTACTTAGATGGGTGACAGCTTGGGAATATCAGGTGCTGTAACCATTTAGTGACAGATGTGTTTTGTGGTGCAGTGGATATCAGCTCGGAAAGAGAAATCGGTGAGCCGAGTTCGAATTCCAGTTGAATTCACTTAAGCACTGGTACCCTTGGGAAAGGTATTAATTTGTCCCTTCCCTCAAGTTATGGGTTAAATAACAAGGGTAGGACTTGGGGACCCTGCCCTTAAAAAAAAAAATCCCAATTAATCTGGATACTCGAAAAAGAAAAAGTATTACTAGACACAAAAACTTATATAAAATAAGTAACAATAAATTGTTGAAACAAAAGGGTATTGCCAGCAATAAATAAATGAATAAAAAATTTAGTTGGCAATAAATGATCAACCGAGGTTGATATGCCATAAAAACAAAACAACCAACCAACCAACTATTTGTTCAAAAGATGGATCATTTTAGTTTCACAAATGCAGCATTGAACACAGTTCAAAACATTCACATTCACCAAGTTCCTGTGGAAACAATTTATCAAGTTTCTTCCTATTGCCAATTTTCAGACATCCATTATCTGAGATATTTCTTAGTAGTTGACATGGGGTTTTATTTGACTAATGTTTTCAGATGTTGATTGTCAATCGCAGATGGACAGCATCCACCACCCGGATCTTCAAGACTCGTATCCACACTGCGGGACTTCAGAAACCTGCACCCTACTCTCTAATCACAAGTAGATCCATCACTCCATGTTCTAGTATTGTTAGCAGAATTTTGAGAAGCATTACGACTAAGCTTGAACTCATGCAAAAAATATAAACAGATCATTTCTTTTTTCATGTTCAAAATGAGGGGTATATAAATTTTTAAAAGTTAAATTCTAAAAGAGATCAATATAAAATTAACAAAGAGGATACTTTAATCATTAGGCATTAGTAATATATTTTTGTGCAACTATTATGATGTATTTAAACACAAAAGGTTTATTCTAAAATTGGACATTATTTACCGAAACAAACTTATATTTAGTTAAGATATTTCTTATCAATCATTTATCAAAGATATCAAATATCAAAGATATAATAATTATTCATCACTGATATCACCAATATATCATTGATATGAGATATCCAAACTAAATTGCATATGTGAAAATCAACTAGATGTTTAATTTTATTTTCTTGAGGTTTTACTCTCAAGATATAACGAGTTAAAAAAAGAAAATACACCTGAAAAATAATAGATGTCCTACACCTGATAGAGTAATGTAATCTCTTTCACTTAATAGGAGACTGGATTGTTTGGATATTTCATATTCACAAGTATAAATACGTCTATTTGGTTATTTTTATAATGGCAACTGCACATTTCTGAGTGTGTTTGTATTGTGGGGCTTGATACATTAACACCCACACACATACACACATGGTCATTCAGTGTTCACGTGATAACTTAGTTCCCACGTAAACGATGCCAATAAAAGGGGGAACGTCACGTGGTACGCTAGTTAGGATTTTGTCCCGGACAAGAGCAGACATGTTTCTCTAACTCACACAAACACACGCGCACTAATTGCGGGTAGCAATTAGGGGCGCAATTTTTTATTTCTCACCAGGGAAAGAACTTCTCTTTCCTTTTCACTTTCTTATGCATGCTGTCAACCCTATGTAACCTTTGTTAATATATTGTTTTTCTGGTTACTTTCGCCTTTTCGTTCTTTCTTATTGCCTGTTTTATTTCATGACCCCATGTTACGTCGAGTCGACTCGTAAACTTAAATAAGTAATGGACGCTTCGTCCACTACAGTATGTTAAAGTTGCTAGCTAATCTCCTTTGTAGACACATGCTCAAGCACGTCACGGTGATGGATTAAGTCTATTACTTCTCAGACTAAGTGCTTGAGAGACAGCTTTTATCCTGCATAAAATGAACACTGCTACACACTGATAAATTTAGTCAATCAGCTAAGTGCTATATGTGATACATGCTTGGGCGATCATCTCTTGAAAGACACAAGACTGATTGGGCAGAAGATTTTCCCATAGTCGGTTGCCATTACTTTCTGTGGTAGACTGTTTGCCAATCAAGGCTATAGAACCCAATCTGTCCTCTTATTTGACTCATAGCCAGAGGCAAGAGACAGATTAATACCTTTCTCAAGAGTATTTTCGAGTAAGTGAATGCAATGAATCCAACTAGAATTTGAACTCAGCTTTTTGATTTCTCATTCTGAGTCGATAGTTTCAAGGTTGCAGTTCTTACAATAGTGCAGAAAAACAATAATATATATATATATAAAAGGCAAGATGTTTGTGTGTGTGTGTCTGTTCATCTGTCTGTATGTCCTTTATACAAATCCATAATTTTTATCCGATTCTCACCAAACATAAAATTTTGACTAACATCCATTCATTTTTCTTTGAGTCTACGGTTTCATTTTAATTGGAAACAACTATTGCTTTTTAGTCTTTTTAGTCTTTTGTATCAACATCTAAAGAGTCTGAGCTCCAGGACCATGGATTAGTTTTAAAGCTTTCATTACACCCAAGCAACGCCACACTATGCTGCTAGTATATATATATATATATATATATATATATATATATATATATTGATGCTCTCACACCCTGATTGAGCACTTTCGAAGAATGGTAGACTTTGAAAAACAGTGGCTACTCTAGCATCTATGCATTGTTCATTCAACAATGAATTAGAACACTCTCAGCTATTGTGTGTGTATAACGATAATATACATGCTAAAAAATCTGCCTCCTTCTGCCGCTTGCCCATAGCCCAGAGGTGGAATCGCTGACTGACGCCAATTCGGTTGGGTTTCAATCCTGGGTTAAAAGCAATCAGATGTCTAACCGTACTGATGAGCTGTGATACAGTGAAACAGATCTGTCTGCAGATAACTATATATATATATATATATATATATATATATATATATATACATACATGTTTATAGGATGTATAACACCGGTCAACATGATTTTTGATGCCAAAAAACAAAACATATTTGTTAGCTAATGTGATGACGCTAATTCCAAAAATGACCTTAGATTTTCATGGTTAGCTACGTTTTTGCTTTACTGAAATTGCTCATTTTTGGTAAAAAAGATTAATTTACAATCTTGGCTATTTAGTTAATAAAGGTTGTAGAAAGCCATCAATTTTCAGGGAAGCCGAGCAATTGATAACAGTCACCAGAAATAAACTATTTTTATAAGAAAAAGTGCTTTTGAGTCAAAAATTTTATAATAGAAGATCCAAATTTTTCCGATATATTGCCAAAATTCGAGATAACTGGTAAACTTTAATACACTAATATGAATATTATGGTTAATTTTTACATAGCCATCTAGATTGATTTCTGGATAATTGCGGTGATGTCTGATGAGAGCAAGGAGGACAATTCCATCAGGACATCAAAACAATGGGAGAGCCCTACCAGGGACAGTGGGACAAAAGAATGATGGCTGACTACTGCTGGAATATCAAAAGAGGCTTAAATAACATTGAACATGACAGACAATCAAAAAAGAGAAAATTTTTACCATAGTTCTTATGTTCATGAAGGTTTTTATTTCTGCTAGTAGTTTATTAAATGATTTGATGTAAATACTTGTTGGTCTTGGTATATTCGGTCGTGTTATTTTTAAAAACTTAGGGTCTGATTGTTATTGAAAAAATAGTATTTCTCACTAAGCAGACCAATATTTGTTTGGTTAAATATGAATTGAGAGGTTTCTAGGATTTTATTTTAAAAAAATATTGTCATTGATCAATATCATATATACAGAAAACAAATGAAAAAATGATTTTCTTTTTTTTCCAAAAGTGAGGCATTTCTGTACAGCAAAAATGGTAACTAGCCAAGAAAAAGTAAGGTCATTTTCAGATTCAGCGCCCTCAAATTAGCTAATAAAAGATGTTTGGTGTTTTGATACCATTTCAAAAATTTTCTTTTTGTTGACTAGTTTTATTAATCTTTCTATGTAGCATAATTACTGATTCCTTTTGGCAGGAAAATTATTCAAGTGGTAATTTGTAGTAAATTAAGGAACCATGATCCTGGCACTATATTCTCATCTGTTTGGACTTGTGTCAGTGTCTTCCTTAATAGTGGTAAGAGATATGAAAGTTGGTGCAACAGAATCACAAAGAACTTGCCCAAATAACTTGATACCATATCTCTGGAATATTTCCAACTGCAATAACAACACAAATGGGTAGAGAATGTAACTTGAAAAAATAGTAATGATATAATCAAGCTGTTAGCTTTACACACTACTAAATGGAAGAATTTATTTATTTTTTTGAGATAATAATTGTTTTGGGATACAAGTCTTACTAATTAACCCATAGCTGGTAGAAGAACAGGTGGGTTCATACCTTTGCCAAGGATATTTGTATATAAGGGAATATAATGAACCCAACTGGAATTGGAACTTGGCTATCTAATTAACAATTTCAAACTATTACCCATTACACCACTCAAGTTTATAACACCTGATATTCCCAAGTGATCACCCAAGTGTTACGTGTTAAGCGTAACAAAAGAAAAAAAGAAAAATAATTGACCAAAACTCAGAGTTAAGATACAGGCAAATATTTAATTCCCAAAACATTAGATAAAAATATTTAATAATATACCTTTTGCATTCAAATATAAAACGTATAGTTTACTACTGGCAGGCGAAGTGTTACGAGGAAAGAAGGGGAGGGAATGTGTCAAATATCTTTATCCAGTTAAGTTGGCATGGAAGTTAAGTGCTATACTTTTTTGAAAATCCTTAAATGCGTATATAAAGACAAATTATTGGCTTGGTCAATAAAAGAGGCAAGAATATGTATTTACTCAGTGTTCCATGTGTTTCTCTTTCAGGTTTTAGTTGGTCAGACTTTTCTGTGAGATTCTTTCGGCTGGATATAAATCTTTGAATCATAACCGGAGTTGATATGACAGTACATCCTTTTATCAGCTGTTTCAAGTTTTAGTTTTTGTCGTCGACTTAGAGAGATTCTTTCGGCTGGATATACATCCTTGAATCAAAACCGTAGCTGATGAGGTCAACCCATCCTGCTATCAACTAACTCCTCACTGCCCCAAAACCTATTTTTATAGGGGCTAACACCTAATTTGCATACTTCTAGAACCTTTTGAATGCTCTAGATTCTACTGGAACATTCTACAATCTTCCAAATGTTCTATTACTAAGTTTCTTTTTTTTTTTCGACTACTTCATGAATTAGAACTTTTTGGAATGACACTTAGGACTCAATAGAATCCAGTACTATAACTTTTTATACATTATTAATATTATTTTTATCTATAAATGCATCCTCATAACACTAGGTACTGACCAAACTCAGCATTGCTTAACTTCAGTGATTTTATGGAGACTGGTGTTTCAATGTGATGCAGCTGTCAACCTGTAGTGCACTTGAAAAGTCCAATTTCTGAAAAACTGCTTTTACAAAAAAGATTTTTATAAATTTCAATCCGCACTAGCGCCATTTGGTTAACAAAGGCTGGATGCTTACTTGTAAAAAAATGGCTAATATCATTATTGCCATTAAAAACCCAAGGATTTTTAAAAATCATTTGTGTACCTGTATGAACGTTTTCTTATTTTTCTTTCTTTCATTACAGACAGTTGGATACCAAGCTGTTGAATTGTATGCAGAAGCAATGGGCCTGCCACTCTTCAGGAGAACAATTGAAGGCTCATCAATAGAAACTGGAAAGGATTATGAAATAACTTCTGGGGACGAAGTTGAAGACATGTATGAACTGTTAAAGACAGCTAAAGAATCTGCACAGGCCGATGCTGTCTCCGTCGGGGCCATTCTCTCAGACTACCAGCGAGTTCGAGTAGAACACGTCTGTAGCCGTTTAGGACTTATAGTTTTGGCTTATCTCTGGCGTCGAGACCAGGCAGAACTTTTATCTGAAATGATCCGTGCTGAAATCAAATCAATAATCATCAAAGTAGCTGCCATGGGTTTACTTCCAGAAAAACATCTCTCTCTTTCCTTAGATGCCATTCATCCAACTATGGTCTGCTTAAATCGAAAATATGGTCTGAATATCTGTGGCGAAGGGGGTGAATACGAAACGTTTACTCTGGATTGTCCGTTGTTCAAGAAGCGGATAGTTGTCGATGAGTTTGAAAAAGTGATCCACTCGGATGACGCATTTGCACCTGTCGGGTACGTGACCTTTAAATCACTTCATTTGGAGGAAAAAAATTCTGAGCCTGCAACTGCTGAGGAACTGGCTCATCTTTCTATCAAACATAGCCAGTCTTTGATTGAAGAACTATTTTCTCCTGAAGACCTGGAAAACTTACCTGTGATAAACTGCTCAAGAGAAGCAGATCCTGATGCCATACCTGCTGTTACCATCACTCATCCGCTCGTTAAAGAAGCTAATGAATATTTCTGGGTCAGCAATCTCGTTGGACACGGTAATTCTATCACAGAAGCTAGTCATCGTTTGATAGATTCTCTTTACCAATGTCTATCCTCTCTTTCTGCTGAAGCTAAAAACATCCACGCTGTTAATCTGTACTTAAAATCTATGTCTGATTATGATACAGTGAATGCTGTCTACAATCCGTGTTTTGGGCTCAACCCACCTGTTCGAGTTTGTGTCGAAGTCAGTCTCCCAGAAAACATCTTTCTTACGATGGACATTGCAGGAAGTTTCAAAGATGATCACTTGGCTCGACATACAATGCATGTGCAGGGATTGTCGCACTGGGCCCCGTCTAATATAGGACCCTACAGTCAGGCTGTGAAAATTGATGGGCAGATATTAATGGCTGGTCAAATTGGTCTCTGCCCAGCCACCATGAAACTTATAGACCACGGGTTCGTTGCTGAGGCGAGGTTATCTTTGCGACATGTCCGAAGAGTTCTTGCTGCCATGAATCCAGCTATTTCTTTAGAGAGTGTGAACTTGTGTATTTGTTATGTGACGCAAAGTGAATTTATTCAATTTGCTCAAGAAGAATGGAATCGAGCATTGGTCAAAGAAAGCCTCCATGATGATTCTTCAGAGTTTTCGTATCCACTGGTTGAATTTGTTGCCATTTCGGGTCTGCCAAAAGGAGCAATGGTGGAATGGCATTGTCGATCATCAGAAAATCAATTGGGGGAAATCAATGAATACAAGAGTAGTATAAAAAACTTTAATGTTAACTTTGAATACAAAAATTTACCTCAGAATGGGTTCTTCGTACTGAGAGGTACCGTTATGAAAACGTCTTTTGTTGGTACCAATGCTCCTTCAGCATCACAGATAGTTCCTGAATTTTTTTTCCATTTTGATAAAATACTTAAGGATAATGATTTGGATTGGAATGATGTTCCTTTGATGAAAATTATGTACAGGAACGATTGTTTTGATTACGAGAATTTTAGATCTGTGCTTCATGGCTGTCTCGAAGAGAATTATACAGTTATTCCATATACTCTCTTACCAGTACAAAGACTGACCGATGTCTCTTGCATTCTTAGCGTTCTTCTCTAGGAATCTTATATAATTTTGTCTTTTCCATTCCATACATACTTTAAGCCCTGCCAATATATCATAAATAATGGATTATTATCAGAGACACTACTTGGTTTCAGTGAAAAAAATAAAAGGAAGATGAAAGTGTTTAATATCTGTTTTGGTGAAATGAAGAAAGTTGTCAGTTCCAAACCTTTATATTTCTTATGTAAAATAACAACTGTCATTCATATTTATGATTGCTATTGCAATATTTTTTAAAAGTTTTTCAGCTCAAATATTTAACAATGTGATAGGAGAATTTCTATGGATATTTTATTGCCACAGAACTTCCCGTGAACTTAATCTTTTTTTTTTATTAAGAATTAAGATTCATCAAAAAATTAAAATAGGAGAACCATGAAATTTTCACGGGTATTTCTAGTGAAAATAAAAGTGGCAAGAATTTTTGTCTATTCTTCTTACTTATTGAAATGTTTAATTTTTCAAAATTTATTTCTATTCACAGTAATAACATTAACTGTATACAAGACCTCCTATAGAAGAGAAAGCGAGAAGAAAGGACTAAACATAAGGTACAGAAATTTAAATATTTAGAAAGCGTTTTAACAGAGGATGGAAAGTGCGACACTGAAATTCAAAGGTGTATTGGCATGGTCAAGGATGCATTTCAGAAGTTGAGGAGTATTTGCAGACAGGAAAATTTTGTAAGAAACAAAAAAAATGTACTGGACTATTATGTGATATCTGTCCTCCTATATGGCAGTGAATGCTGGACAATCTCCTCAAAGATGAAAAAGCAGCTCTAATAGAAATGTGGTTCTACAGAAGGATGCTAAGAATACCATGGACTAAGCATATGAGCAACGACAAGATTTTGGAGAGGATGCAAACGAAAAGAAAACTTATACTTGATATCAGGAAGAGACAGTTGAAGTTTTTGGGACATGTAATGAGGAAGGAGGGCATGGAGAATCTGATACTCATAGAGGGAAAGAGAGACCTTGGAAAGCAATGCAAAACATACTTGATGGGCTTGAGCAAGTGGATGGCAGAGCAGGGTTTGGGAGAAATACCAAGAAAAAAATTGTGAAAAGCTACAAGGTATAGAAAGATGTGGAGGGCCATGATTGTCTATGTACTGCAGAGACATGTCACATAAAAGAAAGAAGTACAGATTATGATAGTTTTAGAGGTTACTTTTGTTTGTGACTTTCTGATTGCGGGGTCACCCGCATAGAAAAGGGTGGTCTATGATTTTAACTCTGTCTTAAGCATTTTTTATTTTATCACCAATCTGTGAAGTGAGGTGGGGGTCTTCAAAAGCAGTCACCTATTCACCAAAAGAGGATAAAATAATAAAGAAATGAATGAAAACTTTTGGGAACAAGTAACAACAAACTGGACATTGAATACTTCCAGTTGCAAGCTTATATGAACATCACAGTTGGGATTGAAAGAGATCCCTTTACCAAGTATACACTGTCTGCCATGCATCATGATGTAGATATATACAGAGTGTTGGTAGGATAGAGTCAGATTTCATACTGGTTGAGGGGAGTTTATCTGTAAGCCTAACACCACTAAGAGGCAAGGGGTTACAGGTAGTGAAAGAAAATGTCATGGAGAAAAGCCAATGCAAGAAAAGAATTCGGGGAAAATGAGATAGCAGCTAATGCTGCCGTTTAAGTTTTGAAGATCATAGTTGACGGGAAAGCAAGAACCTGGAAGAGAGTTCCACAAGCGAGCAGTGTGAGGAAAAAACTATTAGAATAGAACTTATGGTTACATCTGGCTATTTCAACAGTAAAATAATGAAACCAAATCAAGTCAGTCAGTTAAGTGCCATACATAATACGCTCAAGTCTGTTTCAATCCATGACTGATTAGGCAGAATATTTTCCAGCAGTAGGTTGCCATTTTTTTTCTGTGGTAGACAAGTTGTCAAATAAGGCTATAGAACCTAATCTGTCCTGCTAGCCAACCCATAGCTTGAGGGAGAAGAGATGGATTAATACCTTTCCAAAGGGTATTTGATCATAAGTGAATGAAACGAATTCAACTGGAATTTGAACTCGGCTCTCTGATTTCTCATTCTGAGCTAATATCCATTACACTACAATGCGCAGTACCTCGATTAAATTCATGTAGCTCTAAGAAATTTTTGTCTTTTCACCATACTTCATTGTCTCAACCCTGCCATTTATACACAGAAACATATTAAATTCACCAAGCTTTCTTTCCTCCTTTTGTGTCCCAGAAATTTTAACCATCTCTTTCTGATTTTAAGTATAGTTCCTATTTTCTTTAAAACTTCTGAGTTGTTCACATGTTCAGTCCATGGTATTCTCAGCATCACCTGTCTGTTGCTGCAAATCTCTTCAGTAGCAAAATTATCCAGACAGCATTCAATACCTTATAGGAGTATAGCTGAGTACTCTAAGTTTCTGGAAGATACATTTCACTATTACTCCTCAAATTTCTGTGTCACATTTTCTGTTATTATACTACCTAGACAAGCAAACAGTCTGTACTTGCTTGATTATAACCTCACCAATTTGTAGCTCATATCTCGGGCTGTCCCTTTTGCTGACGACCATACATGATTAAGTAACTTAATTGTGCCAATTTTATAGATGAAGCATTTTCTTGTTATTTTTCTGATTTTATTTTTCATATTGTGTCAAGTCTTTGGTTTCTTTTACCTTCCATGACTGCTATGTAAGCAGTATCAATCATTAGCCATGAATGAGGATTAAACTCCCATCTTATAAAATTCAGGAAAACCATTGAAAGATCCTGATTAAATAACTTTGTGCTTAGATCACTGTGCAAGTCAAAAAATATTAAATTCTGTTCAGTTTTATTCTTTTGTCATTTACTCCAAATAGATAATTTATTTACTATAGTGTGTGATTTTATAAAAAAAAAATCATCTTTATATATATATATATATATATATATATATATAATTTCACTTGGAAATGAGTTATTTCTGCAACCCAGGTTTCAACCTCTCGGTATCTTCAGGCGATCTACAGTAACTGAGTTTACTGTTTTCCAAATGCTTGAACAGCAATTTTTTAATTTTTTTTTTTTTTTTACACAAATGTGCAACTGGAATTTTCAAACAACCAAAAAATTTTCAAAATTAGGGAAAAGTTATTTAAGGATCTTAAAAACACTTTCATCCATGTTTGTATGATCCTAATAAGTATTTCTGGGTATGATTACATTTGAACGTAATTTCTGATTGTTCATTTAGTTATTTTTTTTTCTTTCTGGGAACAATATAATGGTTAATTTTTCCTCCTGGCACAATCTGCATACGTTACCACCGTTGTATGGTTTGGCTATTTTCACAGTACTCCAAGTTATATCAGGGTCTTTTCCATATTTTAATTTACACACACACACATTCTGGTGTTTTATTTTGTTTCTTGTTTAAATATATATGTTGACATGACTGCTCAGTTGAGTGAAAAACTTCACATTAATCCTATTAATGCTTTATCTTAAGCACTTTACGACAAAAAATCTGCTTGCCAAAATATCTTTTTTATCAGTAAACCACTGAAAAAAAAAAAAATTAATACAAATCAAGTAGGGATTCAATCTGTCGATCTCTGAAAAATCCTCCAAGTGGTATGTTTTATAAGAATTCATCATAACCTAAAATGTTACATCAAAAATGGATTGATGAGGGGGTGCTGAAAAAAATTATCTGCCCAATCAAGAAACGATTCAGAAAATGTTCCCATGTTTCATCAGTTTGGAAAGTGGGTCAAAGAACCCTTGTAAAATGGCTTTGAGGATATTGTTTATATATATATAAAAACATGTAAATATGTTTTGATTATATTAAGAAAAACATAACACAAGAAGAGAGAATAAAGAATCTTTATTGAAAAAAAAAAGATGATTATATTACAAGTAGGAAAATAAATATTATCAATAGTGAATACATGTTTAAAAGTCACTTGGATTCATCTGCTGGTAGCCTTAGTCAGCAATGATTTCTGCACACGCTGTTTAAAAAAGAAAAGAAAGAGATATTGATTTTATACTCAACTAAAATGCAGCTCTAAGTCTTGTAGTCTGATCTTCATTTAATCTGGTCAAGAAGTGATGTCCATATTAATAGTATGATACTTATCAATGATGCTTAACCCTCACTTAGAATAGTAGGGGGTATGAACATGCCTACGAAATGTCCTTAATATTGAACAAGAGGCAAGTCAAATTTTCATGATTGCTTGAATAACACATCACTCAATATGTCCCGGGCCTGACATATAGATGGCGTCACTAATAAAAAATCCATGTGATTTTTATGAATTACTAACCTTCAAATGGCATGTAATTAAAATTTAGGCCCAATCAGATTATAAGTTTACAAATTACAGTTATTTAAGTGAAGCTACTGTTACAAATTTCCAAAACAATGGAAAAATCTGAATTTCGTGTGTTGATAAAGCATTGCTTTCTGATGGGAAAAATACTGTTCAAGCAAATGGTTAAGAGGTGGTATGCTGACTTTAAACATGGTTGTACAGACACAAATGGTGCTGAACACTCAGATTGCCCAAAATTGGCAGTTGTCCCAGAAAACACCAAAAAAAAAAAATTCACTAACTTGTTTTGGTCGATCATGAATTGAAGTTGCATGAGATAGCAGAGGAGTTGAACATATCAGAAGACAGCTTATTCACTATTTTGCATGAAAATTTGTCAATGAGAAAGCTGTGTACCATGTGGATGCTGTGTTTGCTCACAGTTGATCGAAAACAACAACGCATCGATAATTCAGAGCGTTGTGTGCAATTGTTTTAACACAACAAGAAGTTTTTGCGTAAATATGTGACAATGAATGAAACATAGATCCACCACTTCACTTCAGAGTCAAATCGACAGTCTGCTGAGTGGACAGCAGCAGGTGAAAGCCGTCCAAAGCGACCAAAGATGCAAACACCAGCAGGCAAGGTTTTGGTCTCCGTATTTTTTGGGATGCACAAGGTATTTTGTTCATCGATTACCTCAAGAAAGATTGGTGTGTTTGAAGGGTATAAAAAAAAAAAAAAAAAAAAAAAATCGCCAAAAAACAGCTACAAAGAAAAAAGTGATCTTTCACCAAGCCAACGCACCGATGGCAAAACTACATAAATTGCACTTTGAATTGATTCTGCATCCACCCTATTCTCCAGATTTAGCCCTCAGCTGCTTGCAGACCTCAAAGAATGCTCTGGGAAAAGAGATTTGACTCCAATGAAAAAGTGGTATTGAAAACTGAGATGTATTTTGAGGCCAAAGACAAATTGTTCTACAAAAAAAGGCATCAAATTGTTAGAGAAACGTTGGAATCTGTATCACCCTAGAAGACTATGTTAATGAATAAAGTCGAATTTTGCCTAAAAGTTGTTGTTTTATTAGATAGTTCTGGGATTTATTGAGTGATGTGTTAGTTTTCCAATCCTTGTCAAGTAATTAAAAAAAAATTGTTTTGTATATTTGAAACTTACAAATTAATTTTTTAATTTGTTTTTGCAAAATAAAACCTTTCGGTTTTTAATTTTTATTTATTTTATAAAAGACCAGAAAAAACATTCAAGACAATATATAAAAATAAAATTAAAAAGTAAATGAAGTGTGCATGTGTGTGCGTGCGATGGGTAAATTGTCACCATTATATATTTTTAATTTTGCACATGACAATAGCGTGTTTTTGATTTTTTGACTGCACAGTTGGGTACTATCTGCGAGAAAGAGAGCACTATGATGAAATTCACTCCACCAAAAATTTAGAAACAGCATACCACACTGCTTGGCATTTGTGCCAGAAGCTCCAATATGAAAATTTCAGAGTGTTTAGGTGTCAATCTGAGGACAGTGCAGAGGATTCAGAAAGAGTTGGAGGAGTCTAATGGCAATTATAAAGCTGTTTGGAGTGATGGTGATGTTCTGCCTTCACATCTCTCCCACAGGGCCTCAGACTCAACACAGGTTGCAGTCTGGGGAGTTAGGTGGCCAGATCTAAGGGGGTGATATGTTTGCAGAAATTGTCTGACAGCCATGATTAGGTTCTCTTGCTTGTGTGGTATCATCCAGTGTTCTGTTGTCAGACATAGGGTCTTCCAGCAGCCACCCTCTTGTTAGGAAAATATTAAAAAATAATATTTAAACAAATAAATTATATAGTAGGCCAATGAAAGAAATTAGAGATAAAAAATAATGTTATTAACAAGTTTGTCTCACTAGATCAATTACAACTGAATAGGGAATTTGAGTCTCACTGGGTACTCCATACTTTCGACCTTGTGCCACATCTAAGCTATGCTTAGAAAATGACCATATGAACGATAAAAATAATGATTGCAATGATTTTGATTAACAACTGACTATAACAAATACATTGCATTCACTTATATAGTAATACCCCTGAAGGTATGAATCTGTAACCCCACCACCCAAGTAATGGGTAAAAATGACAGGGTAGATTAAGCTCTGTTTCCTTTAGTGGAAACCAGTCCAAGAAGAGGTCTACACTGAATTGGGCAAGGCAAGAGGAAAGAAAACCATTCCACCAAAGAAGTCATGGCAATTCACAGATGATAAAGAAAAACCCATGGAGAGCCATGATTGTTTACTTCTTGAAGGGAGATGGTACATAAAAAAAAACAAACAAACAAAAAAACTTTGCTCAGTTTATCAATTTACCTCATCAACCTACACACAATGCATCCTATTAAAAGAGTAAAAATAATTCAATCAGTTAATTTATCAGTATAAATTGTTAACCACATTACCTTATTGATATGGACAATAACAAAAATGAATAATTCAGTACAGGTGGAGAATCCTTTATCCGAAATTCTTGGGACCAGAAGTGCTTCAGTTTTCAAACTTTTTTTTGATTTTGGAATACAGGCTATTTAATTTGTATATAGCATCTACAAAATGGAGGAGCTTGGGAATGGAACAGGACATCTGTTTACGTTTCAAAACATAGCTTGCATATATACCCTGAAGGTAGTTTTATATAAATAACAGTCAGTCAGTTAAGTGCCATACGTGATACACGCTTGGGCGATCATGTCTTGAAAGAGACATGACTGACTGGGCAGAAGATTATCCTGCAGTAGGTTGCCATTGCTTTCTGTGGCATATAAATAACATATATCTTAAAAGTAGTTCTTTATAAAATGTAATAAATTTTGTGTAGACACAAGTAATGATGCTAGTCAAGTAATACTCAAATGGATTTTTAACTGGTGAAATTAAGATTTCACATAAAAATGTTTTGTACGTTCTGTACGTGTACAAAAAGCATGATCACTACATACAAAAAATATGTAAATGCAGATCTTTCTGACATTTAGAATAATAAGGTCACTAAGTACAAAACAATTGGTAAATAATTCATGAATGAAGGTATTGCTATGATGATCACTAACAAAATAGTGGTGACAGCATAGACTACAGAGTTGGGCTGGGGACCCACCCAGGGGCAGATGAGGTCACTTACAACAGCTACACATCACCTAGGAACCTTCCTAGTGTTTTCTGAAACTTTTCATTTGTGGCAAGTCATATCAGCACCTGAAAAGCTTTCAGATTTTAGATAAAGAATATTCAACCTGTATTAAGCCTTAAATGTTTGACCCCCCTCCCCCCAAAAAAACAAAAAACTTTGGTCTTAAAGCAAACTTACCATACTGAAAATTCGACTTCGAATCCTGTTGGTTTTGTACTCTGAAGCACGATTCAAAAGAATTTTTTGTTGTATCACTTCTGGAAGCTTCTTGTATAATCTGCAAATTTAAAATAAGAGTACTTTCACTTATATTTGGGTTTATTCTGAACTAACACCTTCACCTTCAGAGTTTGCGATTTGCAGTCTCAAATTTCATAAGAAAATAAAATGGTATGCTTACCTTTCGTTAAGTTCTCGAATTTCTTTTTTACTTAAAATCCTCTTTTTTGGTTTGTGTAGATTATCTTCAAAAAGAAAAGAGAAAACAACTGAAATCAGGACCAAATTTTTACAAATACAGCTTAAAATTCTAATGTCAATCATTACCCTTATGCACCCAATACACGGAGGTTGAATATTGTTCAATACGCAATAAACAGGGAAGCAATCTGAATAAAAGGGGGGGGGTAGGTTAATTTTGTTTAATGACATATCAACACCTTTATGGGTTATTTAATGCTGAAATATTTTGTATTTAATTTTATGCTTTCAACTAAATATACAAATATTTTGTACATAATTATATACGTTCAGAGTAAAGGTATGTTTTTTATATATATATAATTTGTAGATCATAAAATGCATTGTTGATAATTTTACCATAAAAATGTCTTTTTATATTTTTTTAGTGTTGCATTGATTGTCATTTTGCTATAAAAATTTATTGTTGGCCATTTTATTATAAAAATGACCTGTTGATTTTTATTTGGTGGTTACTCTTTGCCCATAGCTGGGACCTTAACAGGTATTACCATCCCAGGTCATAGTGGAGATGGGAACAACAGTATTTAAGAGGTGGTTTCATGCTACTCAACACCTTCAGTCTCCTAATCAAAGGCCTTACTACCAAAAGTAGTTTATTATCATAGCCAGGATGAGGTGATAGGGTTGGAAAATTGTCTAAAAGGTAAAAAAGTACAAAATCTGGAAATGAGAAATTGTAGAGAGCTGTGTTCCAATTTCTGTCAGATTTATTAATTTCACTTATGTGCAAATACTCTTGTAAAAAGTATGATTTCATTTTTTCTCCTCACAGCTATGGGTTGAACAACAGAACAATCAGAGTTTTATAGTCTTGGTTGGCAACCAGTCTACCACAGAAAGAAATGGCAACCTATTGAGAAAATCTTCTGCTTGGTCAGTAATGAATCAAAAGAGACATGATCACCCAAGCATGTATGATACTTAACTGACTAAATCTTAATAACAACTTGTCAGAAAATTTCCTTTCTGGCTATGACTATTGAATAAATAGATATAGTGTGCTGTTTCTTATTTTATTTTCCGCACACACACAATAAAAATTAATTCACACCACGTGTATCTCAAAAAAATACAATTGTGTGAGAATTCACCCCTTACCATACCCTGTGGGGTCAAAAACAAGGACGGCGCACACAAAAGCTCGGACGTAGTGGAAAGCACACCACGTGGTCAAAAATATGATTTTTTGACCAATCAGGGATCAACATAAGAAACACATTTCTTGATCTCCCCGGAGCCTCACCACCCAGATAAAAGGAAGGTAGAAACTCTCAGCAGAGCAGAGGGCTGAGCAACCAGCTCACACCAAAAGGGCACGCGACAGCTTGGAGCACACACACAGAGAGAGAGAATCCGGCAGTATCACAGATCAGCGAACATTCTTTCACCCTCTCTTTCATCTCGCTCACTACACATCGTCCTACCTTTCCCTCTCACATTCCCAGTCCCTTTCTTTCTTCCTTTTTTACAGCTTTACGGACAACTTCATTTTTGTACAAAAAAATAATTCTTTTATTTTTTTTTACGAAAAGAAACAAAAGTTTATTTTACTTTATTTGTAGTGCATTTTTCTTTTTGTTATTTGTTTGAGGGACTTCTTAGCCTCTTTACAAAAGTCATTCAGTCCAACTATAAAAATACACTCCCATTCAATCTCCTAATTGAGTGTAAAAGAATGTTTCAAATTCTAAAATAAGAAAAATATCAAAATTGAAATTGTCTTGCTCAATTAATCTCTTTACAACTGATAAATTCTTTAGTCTTCTCTCATCTTTTTGGACACACGCTTCTTTTTTTTTTTTTTTTTGACTAAAGAAAAAAAAGGGGGGGGTGGAAGGCAGAATTTTGTTATTTATTGAAATGAGTCTTATAAGTTTCATCAAATGAAAAGGTAAAGCTTACCACTAAACGGATGTACCAGAATAGTATTGGCTGGTGTCTTTTTGTTCAGAAACATTTGTTCTCGTTCAAGTTCCATCTGTTGTTGGTAACGTCTTTCCTCAGATGCTAATGCTATCCGTTTCTGCCGTTCACGGCTACGAGAGATCCAGCCTTGCATATGATTGAAGAATGCTTCCTGAAACACAGATTTTCATTGAGTTAATTTACTGGAGTTAGTCAAGAAAAAAAAAAAAAAAAAAAAAGATGTAGAATTTTTCCAAACAATGAATGAACAATTTTGACTTTCATTAAAACCTGATGTGCATAGGTTATCAGCTCAGAATGAGAAATCAAAGAGCTGAGTTTGAATTCCAGGTGAGTTCATTACGCTCACATAAGTAAAAATATCCTTGGGAAAGATACAGATTTGTTTCTTCTCCTTCTAGCTATGAGTTAAATTGCAGAACAGATTGGGTTCTATAGCCTTGGTTGGCAACCAGTCTACTGCAAAAAGTAACATCAACCTACTGTGGGAAAATCTTCTGGCCGGTTAGTCACATCTCTTTCGAGACATGATCACTTAAACGAGTATCACATATGGCACTTAACTGACTGACTGATATTTGTTCTGGCCGACAAAATTGTTTCACTTGTTTATAAAAATTAGATTTTGTGAAGAAATTCAAAAGAGGGAAAAAACTTGTATGAAATAATTATTCTTTAAGGAAAGAATGTTCTGGTTTGGCTTTCGGTGGTTTTTATTATAAACCACAACTAGTGTGATTGCTGGTTTAACTCCAACTAGTGAGGTAATGCAAGGATGCTGAAATACAACTGATCAAGATTTTTTTTTTTGGTTTAGTCGCATATCAACACTTCTATGGGTTATTTAATGCTGAAATCTAAATATTTTGTATGCCTTTTTTTTTGGGAGATAAAAATGGTTTGCTGATACAAGTTTTACTAATTAACCCAAAGGTATTAATCCGTCTCTTCCCTCCAGTTATGGGTTAAATAACAGGACAGATTGGGTTCTATAGCTTTGACTGGCAACCAGTCTACCGCAGAAAGTAATGGCAACCTACTGTGGGATAATCTTCTGCCCAGTCAGTCATGTCTCTTTCGAAACATGATTACCCAAGCATGTATCACGTATGGCACTTAACGTCAGACCTTTCTCTTTCATCAAATATAATTCGAATCAAACTTACTGTGAAAACTGAAGCAGAATGAAAGAAACCCAAATCTACAAGACTGAAAAGTATGTCAGTTTAACCAGAGGGAATGCATCTTTTAAATGAAGGTCTTCGCCATAGAGTTTAGAGCAAGATGGTTGGTAGGCACATCTACCTATGATCTCTTGAAACAGCTTTCAGTTTCTGAGAAGTAAAGAACCGGGGCCTTTAAAGGCAATGTCAGAAGCAGCCTTAAGGAATCCCATTTAGATCTGGTTCAGTCAGTCAGTTAATTGCCATACGTGATACACGCTTGGGCGATCATGTCTCGAAAGAGACATGACTGACTGGCAGAAGATTATTCCGCAGTAGGTTGCCATTGCTTTCTGCGGTAGACTGGTTGCTGACCAAGGCTATAGAACCCAATCTGTCCTATTATTTAACCCATAACTGGAAGGAATAGACGGATTAATACCTTTCCCAAGGGTATTTGCGCGTAAGTGAATGCAAGGAATTCAACTGGAATTCGAACTCGGCTCTCCGATTTCTCTTTCCGAGTCGATATCCACTGCGCCACAACGCACATCCTAGATTTGGTTAAGAAGAGAAAAAAAAAGGAAAATGTCATAAGGCTTAAATTTCCAAATATACACCATGTATCTGATTTGATCTTTAGGCACCCAATCACCTTGGAGATACAGATTGAAATCCAAGTGAAAGGTTAGAAGGAAGGAAGAGAAAACAACAATGGAAGGGCATCTACGAGTCCTGATCTGGATATGGCCTCACCCACTTAGACTGTAAGTAGTAGATTGTTGAAACACTTGATTGAGGGAGATTTTATTGTTTAAATCAACACGGATAAGATATATCAACAAAAAGTTTCTCTCCACTATGCAAGAATGTTATAAAGCTTTGACATATAAATCAAAACTTGTTTATCATAATGTAATTCTACATGTCACTGCACCAGCTGTGATGACATGCAAGGTCGGCTGAATGTGAATATGATGGCACTATATTAGGGCTGTGAATGCTGTCAACAAGACAACAAAGACAAATGCTTTTTAAGACACTGGGTCGGAGGAAATAACTCAGATGATAGAGCGCTCGCTTAGCATGCAAGAGGTACCATGATCGATGCCTGAATTCTCCAGTAGTAGAGTTTTGGATGTGTGTTGTGGTGCAGTAGATATCGACTTTGAACAACAAATCAAGGAGTTGTTTGAATTCCAGTTGAATTCCTTGCATTCACTTATGCACAAATACAGTTGGGAAAGGTATTAATCCATCTCTTCCCCATCAAGCTATGGGTTAAATAACAGAACAGATTGGGTTCTCTAGCCTTGGCTAGCAATCAATCTACTGCAGAAAGCAATGGCAACCTACTGCGAGATAATTTTCTGCCCAGTCAGTCATGTCTTTTTCAAGACATGATCGCCCAAAGTGATTGGGTTGGGAAGTAGCCAAAGAACATGATTTCTCACTTAGTTGGTAATGTATTCTTTCTACTATGAGAAAGTAAACTTTTCTGACTTCTCACTAAATTTTGGTCATGGAAAATGAACCACTACACACTCACTGGCTGGCCGATTCGCTGATTCTCCTTTCACACACTGATTCATTATGTGGATACTGGCTAAGGGACCCACAACCCCTTTTTGCTCACTTGTGTTCCATCAACCAGTAGACAGAACCCCCCAGACAGGTTTTGGGTGGTCAGTCTTTCAAGGGACTTTACTTTTATGGCTATGTAAAATTACTAAAAAGATTTTATGTTCAGCAATGCAAAGGTGGGCTAAAGACAGTCAGTCAGTTAAGTGCCGTACGTGATACATGCTTAGGCAATCATATTTCGAAAGAGACATGGCTGACTGGGCAGAAGATTATCCCACAGTAGGTTGCCATTACTTTCTGCGGTAGACTGGTTGCCAGTCAAAGCTATAGAACCCAATCTGTTCTGTTATTTAACCCATAACTGGAAGGAAGAGACTGATTAATACCTTTCTCAAGGGTATTTGCATGTAAGTGAATGCAAGGAATTCAAGTGGAATTTGAACTCAGCTTCACGATTTCTTAAGATAGCTGAAAAACCCTGGTCATTAAATTGAGTTAAAAGGAAAAAGAATCTATCTATTCAGCTACTAGAGATGTGTGAGAAATTGTATTGCTACAACATGACCACTGTACAACAGCGGCCATAGTATAAGGAACGGAAACAACAAAGACATAAACATGTGTATTACTTAAAAAGTAATGCATGATTAGTAATGAAATTTTTACTGAATAAAGAGTAAATGGAACAAGGGAAATAAGCTACTGGACAAAAGTTAAGGAATGATCTTGTTAATAATTGATTGTGAACAAAATAGCAACAAAATGTAATATTTAGTAAACATCCCCTTATTTTCAATGACTTCTCTGCATCATCGACCACATGATCGAATTAATTTCTTGCAAAAATCAGCAGTAATTCCCTCCCATTCATCTTTCAATAATTCTCATAGGTGATCCTGGTTTTTCGGGTTTCGTTTCCCGTTCTCTAATTATCTTCCAAACATTTTCTATTAGATTCAGGTTGGGGCTCTGGGATGGCCACTTCATTAGGGCAATTCCTACTTCTTCAAATAAAGCCATAACCTTCTGAGCCTTGTAGCAAGGTGCATTGTCCTGCATGAAAATAAGAGATTCAAAAAGATTATGGTGTAATCTTGGTACCACATGCTGCTGAAGAAGCTTTTCGTAAATCTCAGCATTGATATTGCCATGTACGTGGATGATTCTGCAGATGAAATCGTTCTCCACACCATCACACTGCCGCCACCAAACTTAACGGTTTTCTTGACACATTGAGAAGACAGTATTTTTAATCTGTTCTATGACGTACATAAGTTTTGCCCTCAGAACCAAATATAGTAAACTGGGACTCGTCACTGAAATGAACTGTATCCCATTGTGTGTCAGTCCAAACAACATGTTCTCTCGGATACTCTAGGCGTGCCCTTTGGTTTTGCTTTGAAATGAGAGGCTTTGAAGCTGGAACATGGGCATGCAATTTTGCATTTTTTAACCTGCGAGCAATCATTTTCCTTGAAGTTTTATTATCTATCTCTTCATTAAATTTACGTGCAACTGATGTAGAAGTTTCAAAACGGTTCTTCTAACAATTCTTTAATCTTCTCTTTGCAATGTTTTTGGAGGTCTGCCAGTTTTTGGTTTAGCATCTAACGATTTATTGGTTTTATACCTGCTAATTACATGATGAACGACACTTTTAGACCTATGAACAATATCAGAAATTTCTGAAATTGACCTTTTTTTTAAAAAGTTAGCGATAATGAGTTTTTTTCTTCAAAAGAGTGTGTTTTGCATGTAGAATTTGCCATAGTGCTTAAAAATAAAATCCTAATGATAAATTAATTTTTATTTATTGTTGAAAAGCTCCATCGAGTTTTTTAACAATGTAAATTAAAAGTTTATGCAAATTATTAACATCGTTCCTTAACTTTTGTCCAGTAGCTTCTTTACTTTGTTCCATTTAATCTTTATTTAAAAAAAAACACAAAACTATTATGTAAATTTTTGTAACTTTGTATAATATTTATGCATTACACCCTAATCTTTATTCGGTAAAAATTTAATTGCTAATCATGCATTACTTTTTAAGTAATACACATATTTATGTGTTTCTGTTTCTTATATTATGGCCGCTACTGTATATTAAAAAACAATTCAGTCATGTAGATAAAGTTTCAGTCAGTCAGTTAATGCCATACACTGGTGATTGGCATTTAAATTTTCAAAAATTGTAGGTGGCAGGGAAGCAATAAATCAGAAGAGAGTTCCACAGGCAAACAAGAATAGAACTTATGGTTGGTTATGGTTCAAGAGTAAAATGATGAGAGCTAATTACTAATCTAGTCAGTCAGTTAATTGCCATGTGTGATACATGCTTGGGTGATCATGTCTCGTTTGATCCATGACTGACTTGGCAAAGATTTTCCTGCAGTAGTTTGCTCTTTCTTTCTGCAGTAGACTGGTTGCCAACCAAGGCTACAGAACTCAATCTCTCCTGATATTCAACCCATAGCTGGAGAGAGAAGAGATGATTAATAGATTTTTAACTAGGCTCTCTGATTTCTCATTCAGAGCTGATATCCAATGCACCACAAAACACATGATAGGGTTTATGTGAAAATAAAATAAGTTTGCAGCTTGAAAAATAGATCTGAACTGAATTCTGATCCATTAATATTTACCACTGAATTAAGTGCACTGACTTCATATCTGAAATAGACGTCCTGTATTCATTTATTAAACAAAAGGTATTATGCCAATCGACCTGCGCATTTGAGAAATCCTAGTAAGGAAAATGTGTTCTCTAACAGGAATCGGACCTCTGTTCTTTACGGCTTGGTCATGAAGAGCGTCACAGTAAGCAAGATCTACTTTCCTTTTTTAAAGAAAACACATCTTTATCCAGATTATTTTTCTCAAAAGCCCATAACTGCTTGGTTTCGTGTGAAATGTAAAGCAATTTGTAAAAAATCCAACATTTAAATTACAATATCTGAAGTAATATATATGTTGGATTAAAAAAATTAATTCATTTTTTCTTTCAAAACCTTACTTAACAAGGAGATTATATTAAATTCCACATCTCAAGGAAGAGAAAGATCTTCATAAGACTTAAATTTCTCAATTTCTAGCTAAGCATGAGAAAATTGACCTGATCTTGAGACATCCTTAGAGATACAAATTTGAATCCAGATGAAAGGGAAGCGGAGATAAAAAAAACAAATGATTGAAAGGAAAATAATCAGACGGGCATCTAGGAATCATGATCTGGATATAACCTGGCCTCCTTAGACTGTGAGGAGTTGAGGGTTAAAACACTTGATTAAGTGGAGATTTCTCCTTTGGGGATCTTCTACTGTTCCAGTCAACTTGGAGTTTCTTGATGCCATCTTCCTTACTCTGAGGTTTTGGTAACTAGAGTAACAGCAAAGCATTTGGGGTCAACTTAAGTGGTACAACTGGATTACAACAGGTGTAAAGAGAAATTTATTTGCCTTAAGTTAACTTTAATTCACCATGTAATTTCCCTGGCCAATAACTTTATGAAATAGTTAAAAATAACACAACTGACCTGGAGAGTTATTTTATTTTCAATGTCATTATTAGTTATAGCTAATGTTTTAGCACTGTTCTCCGAAAGGCTGTGAAAACCATTTACAGTGTTGGCAGGAACAAGTGCATGACTGAGTGGGATGTGAGAATGACTTGCTGGTTTCTTGCTGACACCATGCTGTTTTCTAATGTCTGTCTTTTTGTTTTCTTTGCACACTGCTTTGGAGTGTCCAGCAAGTGAACTCATTAAATGAGGATGCTGGTACTGTCGAGGACTGTGTGTAGAGTTGGTTGGGTCATCGGAGAGTGAAACAAACCAAGCCTCGCTTCCTTTATTGGCTGCAATGAAATACATAAAGAATTGTGAATTTACATCAAAACTTATGGAAAGAATTTCATACGTTAAAGCAACAGCCCACTGAGATTATTTGCATTTTCATTTGTTTTTTTTTCTGGCTGATATTTTAAAGAACATACAAATTCTAATCCTGATGAGGGACTCTATACAAATATTAAAAAAAAAAAAGCTAAAAATGTTTACTTTTATTTACAGTTGCATTATGTATTCCGGCAGCAATCCCAAGTATTTTCTTTACTGGTCATAAAGTATGTAAAAACTGTCAGTATGCTCTATGGGTCTAAGTATGAGTTTGAGTTTTATTTAAGGGCATATCAACCGCTGTGAGTTATTAAATGCCAAAAAGGTGGGGTTTTAAGGTAATTTTTTAATGTTTGGTTATAGTGATAAGATTGATTTAGTCAGATTTTAATGAAAATTTGTTTTTATTATTTTTTATTTTAGAAGACTGAAAATGTCTTCTAGTTTTGTATCAAAATGTTTTGCTGAAAATAATTTTTTCTTCAAATATGTATTGTTGGTAATATTTTTCCTTCAAAAATGTATATATATTTCTATAAAAGTATATTTTTATACTTTCATAGTGTTTTGACCCCAGTTTGAGGGTTAACTATTTGCCCATAGCTGGGACCCTAACAGGTGCTACCAATCCGGGTCAGGGTGAACCTGAGAACAACAGCAATTAAGAGGTGGTTTCATGCTCCTCACAACCTCCCAATCAGAGGCCTTGCTGCTGGATGCAGTTTACTGTCATGCCCAGGACCATGAGTCTAAGTGCGTTAGAGCTATGATCTAAGAGATGTAAAGTGAAACTCTTAATAAGCATGAACATACCATTACAATCTTATCAAGAAGACTCACCTCAGTTCATAATGCCATCAGGTTTTGACTCATAGAACATTTGGACAGTTTTCACACACTTTATGTCCAGAAAAGAAAATACTTGTATGAATGGAAGAAAAATTTAATAGTAGTTCAATTTCAGTACATTGTCAATTGTCAACAATAAAAAAAAAAACACACGCACACACATATATGTATGTAAAAGAATGAAAAATAAAATTACAACATTCAAAACTTTAATTTAAAATGGAGCTCAATATAAAAATAGAGCAATAAATATTTATTATTCAACTTTTACATTAGAACATGCAACTAACTACTACAAAATTGTACATTTTGTTTTGACATTGAAATTATATATATTTTTATTTAAGTCAACAATACAATCATCCTCACTCATACACACAGTAAAAAGAACCTTCAGATATTGGAGGCCATCTACATTAAATCCAAACAACCCACACTTAATAAAATCACATTTAAATCTGGTCATAACATTACATTGCATTTAAATATATGGTTGTTATCATTTCGAGCTCTCACGTGGTGTGAAGTCATAGAACCGCATTACAAATTTACGAACTGCGTTTGCTATTTTTGGTAACTGTTATCGTTGCCTAGCATGGTTTTATGTCAACACAAGATAAAATTGTCGCTGATGGTGGATGTTTTTATGTTAATGTTCTTGTAACCTCTCTGAAATTGGCTCATGTGAGCTGAAAGCTTAGAACCAACTTAATAAAAAATTATCCAAATGTTGGACAATTTTTGTCTTTTTTTCACCTGAAACTAAAGCCAAAATACGATGTTTATAATGACTCATGATTAAACATAATAGACATTCATTCTCTTTTATTTAACAGTATATGTTTAGAATTATATATATATATATATATATATTTTTTTTTTAATCACATCACCCCAAGCAAGGCGGTTAGGCCACTGGTGCGCAGGGGGCTACGTAAGAGTGAATAGATTGGAAAAGAGAAAACCGGAAACCACATCCTAAGCAGGGAACAAGGGATGAGCCTCTACACCTGTTCAATAGACTTGGGTGGAGTGTGAACCGGGCAATAGTTCAGTCTAACTACTCCAATTGAAAAAAAAAAAAGTAAGCAAAAAAAGAAAGTGAAAAGATTGTAAAAGAGAAAACCAGAAACCACATCCTAAACAGGGAACAAGGGATGAGCCTCTACACCTGTTCAATAGACGTGGGTGGAGTGTGAACCAGGTGATAGTTCAGTCTATCTACTCTAATAAGGATATATATATATCACACACATACACACACACGTACACACACTCATTCTACATATGAATTTAAATATTACATTTGGAGAATAGCCATTTCCATGAAGTATCAAATTTGTCTCTTCAATTCCATATAACAGATGTTTTGAAAAAATTTTAATGTGACTAGAAGAAAAGTTTGTTTAAAGAAAAGAAAAAGAGACAAAATTTGGAGGAGAAGGTGGAAGGTGTAGATTTTATGTATAGATCATAGAAGTTGGAAGAAAATAGGTAAGATAAATGAAGAAGAGTCCAAGGTTAAAAAAATCCTTAAATCTTGTATATAAATTTAAGTTCTAATCAGTATTAGGTAAATTTAGGTTAAAAATTTATATAACAATTAAATTTGAAGGATGGTAAACAGGATGGCAATTACAAGGGGAAAATGAATTAGATTTAAATTCACAGCTTATAGGAAGAAATAGGATGAAATAGAGGAAGGGATTAAGGGTTATAGCTAATCCCAAATTAAGGAAATTTTAACCTACTTTTATGTCAACATTTGCTAAACAATTCATTACTCTGATTTAAAAGTAAATTTTGATTATGATGTTTTAATATCTTAATTTTTTCTACTAAACAGATTATATATATATATATATATATATATATATATTAGTCATCCACATAAAAGTCTGTTTTGCTGTATCACAGAGTGGCTAGACACATCCACTTGCTTCTGGACACACACACACACACACACACACACATACACATACACACACGTATAAAAAATTTAAATACCACGAGATTGTATGGCCATTTCAATGGATGAAACTAACCCCGTTTCGTCAGGCTATGATTGCTGACAAAATGAAGCCAGTTTCACCTGTTGAAATGACCATACAATCTAGTGGAATTTAAAATTTTATATAGTATCTGTAAATAAATAATTTTATTTACATTGAGCCCTCTGGCTGGAACAGTATTTATTTTCAATAATATTAAAATGATCTTTTTGGGGATTTTACCATCAAGCAGCTTCTTTTTGGATTTAGATAAATAATATGTAAATGTATAGTTTTAGTGCAAAGAATTTGTCACTTTCACTGAGCAGGTTCATGCCGACTTAGAAGTTTTGTGAGGACACTGTTATGATGCCCTCGCTCATTGAAGCAAGAAACCCAGCCCTGATTAGTAAGGGCACCATAATGATGTTCTCACAAAATTTTGAAGTTGCCATGAATCAGCCCAGTTAAAGTGACAAATTATTTGCACTAAAACTATTAAAACTCTACCTGCACCCCAATATTGAGCACTCTACGAAAAAAAAAATCTGCTTGCCAAAATCCCCTTTATCAGTAAAACTACTGAAAAAAAAATGCAATCTTGGCACCAAACATTATCAAAACTCAACGCTATATATATATATATATATACACACACACACACATAAACACACACACACACACACACACACACACACACACACACACACACACACAAAGTGTAATGGATAAATAGCTGCTATTTTATATTTTTAATTTTGTGCATGTGTTGTTTGTTTTTGATTTGACAGTATAGTAGGGTCTGTTGGGCACCATCTTTGAGAAAAGAGCATCATGACCACAATTCACTTCACCAGAAATTTGGAAATGGTATGCTGCACAACTTGGCATTCATGCAGGAAGCTCCAATATGAACATTTTAGAGTGTTTGGGTGTCAATCTCAGGACAGTACAGAGGACTCAGAAAGAGTTGGTGTTTGGACTGATCACTAGTTATGGCGATTTTATGCCTCCATAAATCTTCGCACAGGGCTTCTCATGGAGGACAACATCAAGTGCCTTGAGGCGATAATGCTGCTTTGAGTCAACTGGAAGATACTATGTATGGCAACAGGACTCTGCACACAGGCTTGAGAACCCAGTCATGGCTCTCAGACAATTTTTGTGACCACCCCCTTATATGTGGCCACCTAATTCTCCAGACTGCAACCTCCTTGATTATTATGTGTGAGGAGAAGTTAACCAACAAAACCCCTTGTAATACCAAAGATAAACTGACGGTAAGGATTATGCAGCATTCACTGACTTAAACAAGGAAACAGATTTGCAGGAGATTCTTAAGTTGTCTGGAGGTGGTGGTTATAGCCAATGGTGAATTTTATTGAATAAATTTACTCTAGTATTTCATATCTGTTAAAATGAGATATCAGTGTTATTTTCATTCTTACATCATTTAAACGACAATTCGTCCATCACACTCATCACCTGTGATAAAAGTTTCATTTCTAAATTAGATAGAATAAGAGGTTAGCAACAACTATCTAGTTTTTTTTAAAGATCGATATATTTATTTGCTTCTGGTTGCAATGTAATACACAAGTGTAAAACTGCTAAAGCGATTCTCTGATTGCTCCTGTTTGTGATCCACTCTCCTGATCACATGGTGAGATCTTTTGGTAGACATTCATGAAACTTTCAGTTTAACAATCATTAATATTGAAATAGAATAATCATAACAAAAACTACACTACTGGATATAATTATTAGGCCACCCCAGCTTTTTAAAAGAAATGATGTATTTCATACTATTTTTAGTATTTATTGTCAAGTGGATAATTCTAAATGAAAATAGAATGGTTCTTTTATTATTACTTTGCAAAATTTTACAAGGCAAGGAAACAAAGATGAACTCGTCTTCGTCTGAATCACCCTAAATTTTTTTCATTCTTTCATTAATTAAACTGCAATATAGGTAATCTAAATCTAATTTAAATCTAAACTTATTTATAAACGGAACTTTGAGTGTGTGTGTGTGTGTGTGTGTTACCTATAGACTTTGAAACGGCTGAACTGATTTTATTGAAAATTTACACAGTTGTAGTAAAAGCGTCTGTGAGTGTTCTTAGCTAGGTTTCGTGTCGAGGTACCCCTGATAAATATCAAAAATCGATAATCGAAAAAAATCGGGTTATAGAAGGATTGGTCTGATTTTAATAAAATTTGATACACTCATAGACAAAGACATAAGAAACGATATTCAGAAGTTTCAAGGTTGCAGTTCTTACAATAGTGCAGAAAATCGATAATATATATATATATATATAAGGCAAGATGTTTGTGTGTGTGTCTGTTTATCTGTCTGTATGTCTGTATTTTTTTCAGCCCTTTTATTTTAGTTTTTGCTTCGGGTTTGGCTCTAAGTAGGTATAATTGTAGTTCTTAGTCTCAGCCATGATAACATTTACACGTAGGACTTATTTAGCCATCAAAATTCAGTTTATGATGAAAAAAAACTTATTTGACATCAACCGATATCAAAATTTGACTTACATCCATTCATTTTTCTTTCAGTCTACGGTTTCGCTTTAACTGGAAACTACTATTGCTTTCTAGTCTTTTGTGCTAACGTCCAAAGAGTCTGAGCTCCAGGACCATGGATTAGTTTTAAAGCTTTCATTACACCCGAGCAACACCAGGCTATACTGCTAGTTATTAAATATTTATAAATTCATTTGATGCACATGTTATAGTGCAGTATTAACAAAAGAACTATTGTATTTTCATTTATAATTATTCACTTGGCAATAAATAGTAAAAAATAGTATGAAATACATCATTTTTTTAAAACACTAGGGTGGTCTAATAATTATGA
>JBBBDQ010002027.1:865000-930223 GCA_037127315.1 Ascarosepion bandense | reverse complement strand
ATATATATATATAAATTAAAAAAGGATTAATTCAATGATGTTGAATGACCATTTCGATATGAAGATCCTCACGGGGCATAACACATCACCTCAGCAACAGAAAAATCCTTTCAGAAACTGGAGAAAAATCAGTCTAATTTTCCTTTTTAAATAGATTTGCAAAGAAATTAATATATATATATATATATATATATATATATATATATATATATATATATATATATATATATATATACGTACACCAAAATAAATCCTACATTGCCATTGCCCTGATTAAGTCCCTTACAGGAGGAAACACACGTTCACTAAAAATAGTTTCTCTTTTTTTCTCTTTATATATATATATATATATATATATATATATATATATATATATATGGTAATAGTTGTTGCAATGGTTTGTAGAGGCGTGGTATCGTTGCACAGAGATTTTCATGTTTCGGAGCCGAACTGCTCCTCTTCGGGTGATTTGTGGGACTGAAAATAAATGGTGGAAACGATTTATTTTTTGGAATGTGAGGTGTAAGTGGTTGTTGTAAAGGATTGGAAATTAGTGCGTCTAAACTAGTCTACCAGCAGTTTGTAACCATAGAAATACACATTTGGGTTAGGGGATGAGGGGGGCAAGGTGGCTTAGCTCTGGACAGGTCACTTTTTAGTTTTGTCTGGGCAAATCGCAAAGTGGAACCTTAGATTTTTTTAAATGCGAGAGTCAATTTTATTTGACTACTATCTATGAGTACATGAGATAGAGCAACACTTTAGTATTGTATGGGTCTTTTTTTTATTTTATTGATATAATATTCATTTTTTATTTTGTGGATGAAACGTAGATATTAATTAAATTTTGGAGAAGACTATTTTGTCTGAGTAAGGTATCTAGTGGGGCCATATAATACTTAAAATAGGTAAATAATTTTAAACTGTAAGTTGAATTTTTTATATTAGAGCACGAGTTATAACTGACACCTTTTGTTTTATTAAATTTTAACCCCTTGTTTCTTGTTTACGATGTGGTTTCCGGCTTTCTCTTTTCCAATCTTTTCACTCTTTTCTTTTTTTTTCAATTGGAGTAGATAGACTACACTATCGCCCGGTTCACACTCCACCCATGTCTATTAAACAGGTGAAGAGGCTCATCTCTTGTTCCTTGTTTAGGATGTGGTCTCCAGCTTTCTCTTTTCCAATCTTTTCACTCCTACGTAGCCCCCTGTAATATGATTAAAAAAAAAGTTGCAGAAGATTCTGAAGTTGTCTGGAGGCTATGGTTGAAGGTAATGGTGATTTTATTGAACAAATTTATTCTTTAGTATTTCAAGATAACATTTTTGTGTAATTTCGGTAAATATGTCTGTGAAAATGAGATTTCAGTGTTATTTTCCTTATTGCGTCATTTCGATGACAATTCATTCATCGCACCCTTTATATATGCTAAAATGAGATCTCTGTGCTATTTTCATTTTGACATTATTTAGACAACAATACATCCATCGCACCCTGTATATCTGTTAAAATGAAACATCAGTAATATTTTAATTTTGGCGTCATTTAGACGACAATTTATCAATCGCACCCCGTTTCTCTGTTGCAATGAGATGTCGGTGTTATTTTAATTTTAGCCTTATTTAGACTACCTTGCATACGTTTATATTCAAAACTAGAGCTGGCCATGAGTCCATTAAAAGTATTTACACAAATAATTATTGATCAAAGAAAAAAAATTCAAGCTTCTTTCGTCCTTAGTTAAAATTACTGTTCTACCTTCCGCTGCTGATTCTGTCGTATCGTTTCTTAATTAATCGAATCTTTGGTGACCTCGTATCACAAATATTGAATCCTCGAGTGATATTCCAATTCCAAATTCCCAATTCCAAAGAGGTTTTCTAATAGTGGCCGCCAGACAAGTTTTACTTTTCACTCATGGGAGAAGGGCTGACCGCTTCATCGAGATATTATATCTATTTATATAAAAAGGGGAAAAATAGAAAAAAGTCTGAGTAAATGTCCAGAGTAGGCAAATATAATCCACTTTCTGCCTCGGTTAATTTATGGACATTAAGAAGAACTCATTTTGTGGTCTCCATATCATTCAACGAAGCACAATATGTTATGAATACGCGGAACGATGTTCTAATCGGCTGGAAATAAATATCTGAATTGATCTGAATTTTTTTTTTTTTTATAAGCGTTTCACCCCGAGCAAGGCATGTCACTGCCACTACTGTGCAGGGGGCTACGTAGAGTGGAGAAAGGCTGGTTAAATATAGGAAATAACAGAGGGTGGGTGATAGGCGGGTGAGGATACCGAGAATGAGGGTTGGGTAGATGAGAGTGTTGTGAGAATAGTTGGGAGTTAGTGTGATAGGAGGTGTCTATTGACCCTACATTTAAACACCTGGAGATTGTAACTGTCGGGAAAGCAGACTTGTGGAAGGGAGTTCCACAGGCGGGAAGCGCGAGAAAAGAAGCTGTTGGAGTAGAATTTACGGTTACATCTTATTTGTTTAACTGTAAAAGGGTGGGACCTAGTTGCTAATCTAGTATCTCGTGTAAATTCGTGCTTAGGCGACACCAGTGATCTAAGCTCATCGGAGCAGAAGCCATGAAAGTACTTGTAGAAGAGGCACAGGGAAGCTACATCACGCCGGTGTGAGAGCGGCTGCAGCCGGTCTGCCAAGTCAGTATCAACCACGTTACAGATCCTCCTTTGTATTTTGTCTAGAAGCCTAAGGAGAGCAGCAGGGGCACCCGACCAGATATGGCAGCAATATTCAATACACGGGCGGATGGTAGATTTGTATATGTGCAGAATAGTTTCAGGTGGGAAAAATTTCCGCTCCCTGCACAGAGAGCCGGCTTTCATAGCAGCAGATTTGGCAATGGATTCAATATAGTCATTCCATTTGAGGTCCGCCGAGAGTGTAAGGCCAAGGAGGCGTAGTATTTTACTCTCTGGGAGGCTAGCCTGTCCCATGCTTTGGATTTCAGTTTGGAGTTGAATGTCATCAAATAAACTGACGTTGATCATTTTATGAATCTCACGCCAAAAAAACAGGATCTTTATAAAAGACATAACGAAAACAGTTTATAAAAAGAGTGTTTTTGAGTTTCGTTAATAAGCAAATTATTCATGTCCATTAATCCCTTCCCCAAAGAAGCAACAGAAATGTGATTCAACAGAAGGATACTACCGATATAATTAACTGAAAATGTGAGCAATAACGAGGTTTCTAAAAAAAATAAAAAACCAAACAAAATACTATTACTTAAGTTGGTCGAAGCCGAGGTGACCTGAAGACTCCCTTTTATATGCTGCTACCTTGCGGTAGGGCTAAGGAGCGTCTTCTCCTATCCCTGGATTTCTCTACTTACCCTCGATCCTTTTTTGCTACTGAGTGCTCAGCAGAGAGGCGTCGAGTACCATTTTCAAAGTCTTCGTATGACCCGGTTGGGGATCAAACTCGCAAATTCTCTCACCGTAGGCGAGTGCTCTGCCATTGTGTAGTATAAGTATTTTTTTAATGAATTATAATAAATGTTTTGTCAGTAAAGAAGAGCGCATGAATGACTGGGGCAAACATTTTTGATTATTGATGGCTTTGATATTCTTTTCATTAATATGATGTGGGTGAATATTTTTGACTATTGAGGGCTTTAATATGCTTTTCATCGATATGACGGGGGCAAACATTTTCGACTATTGATGGCTTTGATATGCTTTTCATTAATATGATGTGGGTGAATATTTTTGACTATTGAGGGCATTGATATGCTTTTCATCGATATGACGGGGGCGAACATTTTTCGACTATTGATGGCTTTGACATACTCTTCATTAATATGACGGGGGCAAACATTTTTCGACTATTGAGGGCTTTTATATGCTTTTCATCGATATGACGGGGTCGAACATTTTTGACTTTTGAGGGCTTTGATATGCTTTTCATCGATATGCTTGTATATATAAATACAATATATTTTGTTTGTGCATTTTATTTTAATTACCAACTTTAATACCTTTGCACATACACACAAAGACACACGTGCATATATACACTATAGATCTATTTTATGTATACTTGTATACATATATATACATATACCATTTCTCATATATATATATATATATATATATATATATATATATATATTGTTCATACATATGCAGGGTACTGCAGAAGTAGGGATGCAGTAAGTATTATAACAGCAGTCTTAGAATTCATTTTTTTCCAAATCGTTTCACCCCAAGCAAGACGGTAACGCCACAGATGTGCAGGGGGCTACATAAGAGTAAAAAGATTAGATAGAAGGAGAGTAAAGAGCAAGACGAACCAGTTAGAAAGGACCAAGAGAAGGATGGGAATACGGGTGTGATGACAATTGCAAAGGTAGAGAGAAAGGAAAAGATATACAGGGTGATGTAGAAAGAACTTAAGTCAAGGGGTTAAGAGATGGGTATTGACATTGCATTTAAATTTCTGGAGGTTGTAGCCGTCAGGAAAGCAAGAATATGGAAGCGAGTTCCACAGGTGGGAAGTGCGAGAAAAGAAGCTGATGGATTAGAATTGTCTTCTGCATTTGGTTGATCTAACTGTGAATGGGTTGGGCCCAGTTGACAGTCTGGTTGCACGAGTAACACCTGTGTCAGGGGCACCAGTGACTCAAGTTCGTCGGAGCAGAAGTCATGAAAATATTTATAGAACAGACAGAGGGAAGCTACATCCCGTCGGTGAGAAAATGGCAGGAATCGAGCAGCCAAGTCGGTACCTATCACATTACTGATTCTCCTTTGGAGCCTGTCAAGAACACTGAGATGAACAAAGGGTGCACTTGACCATATATGGCAGCAGTATTCCATACACGGACAGATGGTTATCTAAACTTATTTATAAATGGAACTTTGTCTGTGTGTGTGTGTGTCTGTGTGTGTATGTGTCCGTTACTTATAGACTCCGAAACGGCTGAACCGATTTTCTTGAAAATTTACACAGTTGTACTATAAGCGTCTGCGAGTGTTCTTAGCTATGTTTGTGTTGAGGTACCCCGATAAATATCGAAAATCGATAATCGAAAAAATCGGCTTATAGAAGGAGTGGTCCGATTTTAATCAAATTTGATACACTCGTAGACAAAGACATAAGAAACGATATTCAGAAATTTCAAGGTTGCAGTTCTTACAATAATGCAAAAAATCGATAATATATATATATATATATATATATATATATATATATATAAAAGGCAAGATGTTTGTGTGTGTGTCTGTTTATCTGTCTGTATGTCCTTTATACAAATACACAACTTTTATCCGATTCTCACCAAACTTCACACAAAATATTCTTTAGGCTGAGTTTGAGCTCTAGGACCATGGATTAGTTTTAAGGCTTTCATTACACCCGAGCAACGCCGGGCTATACTGCTAGTTTTGTATATATGCAAGATGGATTCAGGAGGAAAAAACATTCTAGCCCGACACAATGACTCAACCTTCCTAGCAGTGGAATACTAGTATTTATTTAAATCATTTTTAATATTTTTATTTTCATAACTTTTATCATTGTAAGTTGGTCGACCGCTCGGTCAAGAGTGACCCAAAGACTCCCTTTTGTACGCTGTTGTCTTGCGGTAGAATTGGGGTACGATTCCTATTCCTGGATTTCTCCACTTACCCTCGATCCTTCACTTTGTTGCTGAGTAAAGCAGAAAGGCGACGAGTACTATTTTTAAAGTCTTTGGTATGACCCAGCTGATGTTAGTTAAAATGTTAGTCCGAGAAGGGGCAATGAGTCACTCTCCTGGCGGTCAGTAAGGATGAAAGGTAAACATGGTTATTTCAGATGATTGCGACGCAGTGGCTCGGAACGGCAAATCGGGGAGTCGAGTTCGAATTTCAGTTGAATTCCTCACATTCACTTACGCACAAATACCCTTGGGAATGGTATTAATCCGTCTCTTTCCTTCAGTTATGGGTTAAATAATAGGACAGATTGGGTTCTATAGTCTACAAGTCTACCGCAGAAAGCAGTGGCAATCTACTGCAGGATAATCTTCTGCCTAGCCAGTCATGTCTCTTTCGAGACATGATCGCCCAAAGCGTGTATCACGTATAGCACTTAACTGAAAAGAGAGTGGTTTATTTTCTTAGATGTTAGAATTATCAACCCATTTAACAACAAACTGATTGAAAGTCATTTTCTTAATCAGCTGCCACTTTGACCTTATCGAACCGATCAGACATACCATAAAGACAGAAGTATATACTTGTATCATCAGCATAAATATACAGTTGAGAACTAATGACATCGAGAAGGTCATATATGAAAATTAGAAATAACGTAGGACCAAGGGTTTAGCCAGACACCTGTATTTATGCCCCCAAATCTAGAAGAGTAGACATTTAAGACAATTTTCATTACGCTGTCTGATAAGAATGATTAAATCAGTTAAAAAATTCGTCCAGTAATAAAGTAACTTTTAGCTTGTAAAGAAAACTAGCCGCTAAACCACGTCAAATGCCTTATAGATATCTGAAGTAATAGCCCGACCTTCACGACTTTAAAACTTGAAAGACTCTTTCAGTAGAATCCGTTAAAACATCAGCAGTTGACCTAGAGAAGCGAAAGCCATATTGCTTATCTGAAAGAAAAGCGCAAAAAGCAAACAACCCTGAAGAGGGAATAAAACTTTCATGAAACTTCGAAGTCTGCATGACTGAAATAACATTGACATTCAAGTGAGAAACAAATGGTGAAAATGATTTATTTTTAAAATATGAAATGAATTTATGGTTATTTAGAAAATTAAGGAGTGGTAGTTGGAAAAATACTTTAGGTGTGTCAATATTGTTCAATCAAAAATGAGAATTATGTTTTAATGTTTGGGTTATGAAAGGGAGCAGGATAGCTTGGATATAGATATGTCACTTTTAATTTTGTCTGGATAACATATATAGTGGGATCTTAGATTTTTAAATGGATAGACAATAATTTTTAACAGGAGGTTGGATTTTATTTATTTATTTTTTTTAATTGAACAATAGATTTTTTTTACTACTATCTGATGAGTAAAGGGGCTGGAATGTTTAGGTCAGAATTAGGATTAAATAATTATGGTATACTTAGTTATATTGTATTAAGAATAACTGTTAAGTATTGTGTGGGTCATTCATTATATATATATATATATATATATATATATATATATATATATATAGTGAAACCTACTGTATGCGGCCCTCTTCGTCAGCGACCACATATTGTTAACGACCGCTTTTCTATGCACGGATGATTTGCTTATGTTAATTGACCCTTAGTGAGCGACCACCTCCAGAACGCGACCAGCGACTAACATCAACGAGTAAAAATCACTGATCAAGCGACCGCTTTAAAAGAAAAAATCCATTTTGGTCGTACACTACGAACTTCTAAATTAGGAGAAACTAAATGAGTAATCTATTTCATTTTGCTTTGGTCTAATTCAGGAACACTTCCTCATTTTGTTACTGTTGTGTGGTATCAAACTGTTATTTCTTGTTGATCTGTATATTGCCTGAGTGCACCTCACGGTCAAACATCGGCTGTTTTGTACAACATGTATTGCATTTGACATGTTCAAGAGATTTATCACAGTCTCTGTACTGACTTGGATAAATTCAGGGATTAGGAAAACACAATTATGTCCTTTTCTCAAATGTCTATCTCTTTCGTTCCTTTATTTCTTTGTGTATCTATCTACTCTATTTCTATCTGGGTATATCTATCTGTTTTCTCTCTGTTTCTCTACACCCACCCACGATCAGTCAGTTTTTTGTATCTTTTTATTTTTTTCATGTATTATCGCAGATTCTCTTTTGCTATTACTCACTTCTAAGAAAAAAAAAGTGAAACTGTATACTTTTTTAAATGTTCACTTAGATATTGTTTATTTTTGTGAATAAATATTTTGGTTTCTTGTTGACCGTTGTAAATATGTTATTTAAAATTTTAAAATGAATTATGCGGAATAAATTTCTTTAAAGTTAGGCCATCTTCTTATGTTCTCATTTATTTATTACTAAATTACATGGTAAAATTCTAATATATACATTGTGACGAGTGGAATATACGTTCCCGGCGTAAATGGATCATGACTATGAGCCTTTAGTGAGCGACCACCTGTCATATACGACCAGGTTTTGATGGCAGTGGCGGTGGTCGCATACAACAGGTTCCACTTTATATATATATATATATATATATATATATATATATATATATATCTTGTAAGCAGATATCTATGGTAGAATTAATTTATGATGCAACGACGACGGACACTTCTTAAGTCACTTGACATTATTTTCTCATTCGCCATGTTTACCTTTCACATTCAGGATTGTTTCTTCCGTGTCGGCATATTAGGCAAACACAAATAATTATTACACAAATCAAACTGAAAGGCAGCCACCAAGCGACTTCTCATCAAGTTTTAATTTCAACGCAACACTCATAGAATCTGACACCTTAATGTGACAACTGAGACAGCATTTTTTTTCAAGAAGTGTTTTCACTCTAGAATTACCATTAAAATTAAAAAGTTGCTAATTACAAAAATAAAAAGCATAAAATAAAAATTAAAACGAAATGAAGAAAAAAATTTGCGTGGCAAAAAAGAAACTGGTTAGAGAGTGATACTCTCCATCTTTTTTCGGATATTAAAACGTGATACACTAGGGTAAAGCAGGAGAAAATAAAAAACAAAACGTAATTTACTTAAAGAACGTAACGCTGTATTGGTTAAAAATGGCGGATGAAAGCTTGCTTAATATTACAGCAGCGGTCATGAGTCAGTTACTTTTTTGGAATCTTTCTTTTCTTTTTCCTTTCTTTTCTTTTCCCTTTCTTTTTCTTTTCTTTTCCTTTTCTTTTTACTTTCTTTTTTGTTCTCTTTTTGTTTTTCCTTTCTTTCCTTTTCTTTTCATTTTCTTTCCTTTTCCTTTTCCTTTCCCTTTTTCTTTTTTCTTTCTTTTCCCTTTCATTTTTACTTTCTTTTCTTTTTCCCCTTTTCTTTTCTTTCTTTTCTATTTTTTCCTTTTCTTTTTCTTTTCTCTTCCTTTTCTTTTTATTTCTTTTCTTTTCTTTTTCTTTTTCCTTTCTTTCCTTTTCTTTTCTTTTCAATCTTTCTTTCTTTTTCCCTTTTTTCTTTTTTCTTTTTTCTTTTTTCTTTCTTTCTTTTCCCTTTCTTTTCTTTTCCCGTTATCTTTTCTTTCTTTTCCCTTTTTTCCTTTTCTTTTCCTTTCAATCTTCTTTTCTTTTCTATTCATTTTCTTTTTCCTTTCTTTTCTTTTCTCCTTTTATTGTTACTTACTTTTCTTTTCCATTTCTTTCTTTTCTTTTCCTTTTCCTTTCTTTCTTTTACTTTTTCTTTCATTTCTTTTTTCTTTTTCTTTTTCCTTTCTTTTGATTTTCTTTTCTCTTCCATTTCTTTTTACCGAGTTCGAATTTCAGTTGAATTCCTTGCATTCACTTAAGCGCAAATACCCTTGGGAAAGGTATTAATCTGTATCTTACCTCCAGTTATGGGTAAAATAACAAGATAGACTGGGTTTTATAGCCTTGGCTGGCAACCGATCTACAGCAAAAGTAATGGCAACGTACTGCGGGATAATCTTCTGTCCAGGCAATCATGTGTCTTTTGAGACATGATCGCCCAAGCGATCATATCTGACTCAACTGACTGAATGACGTTTAAGCTTACAGCACCTGACATTCCCAAGATCTAACCCATTTAAGGACTGAGCAGGCTCGACGTTGCTTGACATCCGTGATCATATGAAAACCAGAGTTTCAACGGGAAGTGGTTGTAAGCCAATTCATACGCTTTGCAAGGCTATTCGCACGCGAGTGAATACAACTGGAATTGGAACAGAGCTCTCTGCTTAACAATATAGAGCCGTTATCCATTACATCCAAGCTTATAATTGGTCACCCAGGCTGGACGTTGCTTATTTCGGCAGTCGTACGGAAGCCGGTGTTTCAACCTGAACTAGCCGTGAGCCGATTCATACTTCAGAGACCATTTGAGCGTAAGTGAATTTAAGGAACTCAGCCCTTCGATCAACAGTTCTGAGCCATTATCGATTACACCTCCAGTATATCCAAGCTTACAGCATATGAAGTTCTCAAGTGGCCACTCATCTTGACCAGTCTATACTTTGCTTAACTACGGTAGTCATACTGGAATAGGTGTTTCTACGTGATATAGTAGTAAGCAAGTCCGTTGTTTCTCGAGCATTCAGAGAGAACAAGAAAGATTATTGTCCATGCTGACAAATAAGGAATTCCAAGTGCAAACCCATTAAATAACACTCTTATAATTATTGTTTTAATCATTTCATACTAAGCAACAAAATAAAGCTACTAAGACACATGGGGTTAGTGAGTGTGAAAGAATAAGAAAAAACAAAATAACGTTAAGGAGAAAGAAAAATAAAAGAAGAGAAATCAAGAAGACAATTGATAAAGATTGACATTGCATTTAGATTTTTGAAAATCAACGTTGGCTGGAAAGCAAGAAACCAGAATTGACAGAAGAAACTGTTAGCATAAAACTTACGGTTGCATATAGCCAATTCGACTGTATTTTGATCGCACCGTGTTACCAAATTCCTAAAGTCAAGGTCTCATAGAAAAAAGGTCATCAGAAAAATTACATTTATATGTATGAAAATGGAAGCTACATTACGTCGATGGGAAAAATGACTGAAATCGATGTCAAGACCAATAACAATGCGAATTCTTCTTTTCGATTTTTATGATTATTTTTCGTGTTTCGTGGACTGGTGCTACAGAACCACAAACAAAGATCTGTACCAGCTAACAGAAACATCACCTGAGAACTTTCTACAGCAACAATTAAAATGGAATCACTATTTCGAAGAAAAAGTTAGGAAGAAAGCCCCCTCGTCATCATTAATAGAAAGCACAATAACAGTTATTGGACTTGAACCGTTTTTGTTCTGTAAAATTGCTTTAATAGAAAGGAATTATAAATTTCAACCGAGATTAACACAGGTTGTTCGCTCAATAAATGCCGAATATTTCAATATCAGGTAACGGTTAATATGTATAAGTAGGGAGATAGTTAATGTTTTTTGAATTAGTCTTGCGTGAAACAAAACCAAACTTCCTACAACTTATAGGTTTTTATCTAGAATTATCATCGGAATTACTAGAAGGTTATCAGCAGGTGGATTTGTGAAAGAATAAAAGTAAACCTGTTGCATGTTTAAATATAAATTTATTTATATAAAAGAATAACATGAATTGGTAGAAGTTAATGTTCAATAAGAAACAGTGTTAAGAAGTTAAGGGTATCAAGAGTTCGTAGTAGTAACTTGTCTGGATGTAGGCAGGGATGTATGTATGTATGTATGTATGTATGTATGTATGTATGTCTGTCTGTCTGTCTGTATGTATGTATGTATGAGCGTTATCTTTGGGTAAGAAAGTCTTTGAAGTATTCGCTCAGTCTTAAAAAATTCCGTTCGGTTATCAAATTTAAGAAAAGGCAGACGGGTGAACGATGAAGAGGCAGGAGATGAGAGAGAAAGGGAGAGTTAATAATAGCGATCGATCGACGTTTGTCAAGAGTACGTGCTAATACGTGCTCGCATTCTTTTCTCTAGTAACAGTCGAATTTGCTTCGTCTTTTATTTCGTTGGTGGGTCTCGAAAATGTCATTTGGGAATTCACTCCCGGATGAGATTCTGGCCTTTCCATTGGACGATGAACAAACTTCGCGTCGGTTCGCGAAAAGGGTACGTAAAATAATTTGTTTCTGATAATTGAAGATTATTTGAATTTTGTTTTTAGATGTTTCCTAGTTTTCTATTGGTCGATAAACATTTCGCATCGAGATGTGAAATTTCACGAGTTTTGCTTTTGGATTCACTTTTGCGTGTGTGATAAGCAAAGTTTTTAACTTAATTAAGTTCGTTTATTTCTAACAAAATCAATGAGTCAGTGCTCAGCATTTGAATTTTAAAATGTGAAACTTGTTTTGTTCACTACAAATATTACAATTACTTTCAAAGTATAGATGGAGTTACTGATAGAAAGTTTTAGATTATTTTGGAAATTACAAAGGGCATTGGCACAAGTATGTTTGTTTCTAAGCAGAGTATCAAGAAGTGGACTAACGCTATATATCAGTCAGTTAAGTGCCATACAGGATACATCCTTGAGTGGTTCTGTCTCGAATGAAAAATGACTATCAGAGCAGAAGATTAGGTTAAAAATACAAAAATACTACTTAAATCACAATATAAAAGGCACATCGATATAAGAGAGGCACAAGATATTAACCAATTTTCTCCTACGACCTTACATTGTTTAACAGTAGAAATGGAGTTTTTAAAGATTAAAAAAAAAAAAAACAGACGCCCACACGATGCTCACACGATGCTCAACCACACATGTCACGTGATAACTTTAAAAAACTTTTCAAAAACACAAGAATTATGTTATAGTCAAAATATGAGCATAAAATAACAACATCGGAAAAATAACAACCTTGAAAATGGCCAGTAATGCGGCTGAAAGCACTTGGAATGTATTCATGCTATAATTAGTTAGTAGCTATGGGGTGATAGTCAGTCAGTTAAGTGTCATGCGCGATACACGCTTTGGGCGATCATGTCTCGAAAGAGACATGACTGACTGAGCAGAAGATTATCCCGCAGTAGGTTGCCATTGCTTTCTGCGGTAGACTGGTTGCCGACCAAGGATATAGAACCCAATCTGTCCTATTATTTAACCCATAACTGGAAGGAAAGAGGCGGATTAATACCTTTCCCAAGGGTATTTGCGCGTAAGTGAATGCAAGGAATTCAACTGGAATTCGAACTCGGTTCCCCGATTTCTCGTTCCGAGCCGATATCCACTGCGTTGTGGCGCAGTGGATATCGGGGTGATAGTATCATTAAGAAATTTAGATAATTGGTATATGGGGGTAGGGATATGGGAAAGATAGGTCGTAAGGGGTATCCGGGTTTGTATATTTTAACTTTACCATATAAGTATCCAGGTTAGTAAACATTAATGATTTTGTTAATTTTCAAGGACCCTATAACGGCATTGTTAGATGCTATTAACATATGTTTTTAGAGATTCGGTGGGGTTCCTATTTAGTCATCTATACTTGTAATTGTAATTCGGCATTTACTGACAGAACAACCACTGTTAATGTTATGCTGTTTTTAGCAAAGTATGCGGGTTCTTTTTAACCCTTAGAATTTTTGCGACCAATTATTTGCTCTCTGTAGAAAAATTTTTCTTTTTTTTTTAATCATATCACCCCAAGCAAGGCGATAACGCCACTGATGTGCAGGGGGCTACGTAAGGGTAAAAAGAATGGAAAAGAGAAAGCCGGAAACCACATCCTAAACAGGGAACAAGGGATGAGCCTCTTCACCTGTTCAATAGACGTGGGTGGAGTGTGAACCGGGCGACAGTTTAGTCTATCTACTCCAATTGAAAAAAAAGAAAAGAGTGAAAAGATTGGAAAAGAGAAAACCGGAAACCGCATCCTAAACAGGAAACAAGGGATGAGCCTCTTCACCTGTTCAAAAAAGAACATTGATGTGACAGGGCGTAAGAAAACCGGACAGCACCAAACTTGAGTTGGAAAAAGAAAAGCTTTATAACAGAAAGAGGAAGAAAGTAAGGAAAGATACACAATAGGGTTTAAAAATGGTTGCAAAAAACAAAAACAAAACAAAAAAAAAAAACAGTGATTTTTGCGAAGACTTAACTGGAAGCAGTGAAAGTTCATTCTGTTAACAGTTCTTCTCATTTTCTGTTACGACGTCAGAATATATTCGTCTTTAGGTTTAAGAGGGATTCAGTTTTTTGATGCTTTGCTGCAACACTTGGAACATCCTCGATCCTGTGTTGTCTTCTTGGCCGCTCCATTTTCAGACACCTTGTGGCTGCTGGTTGAGTTTCACGGTGCTAAATTTGTCCGTGTTGACTCGTCGGAGTGGCAGAAAAAAGAGGAAGCGATAGGCTGTTGTTAGCCCAAATCAGGGGCCGGTAATCACGACCCATACAAATGCAGACAATTCATTCATCTATAAATTATTTCCAATAAGATAAACTACTCAATTTAAGTTTAGATTATAATGCTTTTTAGCAAAGTGTGCGGCGGAATTTTAACCCCTTAGAAATTTAGTGACCAGTTAATTTGTCCTCTGTAGAAAATAAGGGTAAAAAGTGTTGACGCGACACGGCGAGAGAAAACAGGACAACAGCAAACTTGAGTGGAAAAAAGAAGGGCTTTATAACAGAAAGAGGAAGAAATAAAATAGGGTTTAAAAAATGGTTGCCAAAACGAATGGTCTTTGCGAAGAATTGACTGGAACTAATGAAAGTTCATTCTGTTAACAGTTTCTGTTGCGACGTCAGAATATATTCGCCTTCAGGTTGAAGAGGGATTCAGTTTTTTGATGCTTTGCTACAACACTTGGAACATCCTCGATCCTGTGTTGTTTTCTTGGCCGCTCCATTTTCAGACACCTTGTGGCTGCTGGTTGAGTTTCACGGTGCTAAATTTGTCCGTGTTGACTCGTCGGAGTCACAGGCAAAAAGAGGAAGAGATAGGCTACTGTCAATCCAAACCAGGGTCCTGTAATCACCACACCTACAAAGGGAGACAATTCATCCATTTATATAATATTTCCAATAATGTCGGTCGAAAATTATAATTTCTTTCTGTTAAAACAATTTCCCAGAACAAAAACGGTTTAAGTTCAATAACTTTTATTGCTTTTACCATTATTGATGGTATGGGGGTCCTTCCTAGCCTTTTCTTCGAAATAGTGATTCCATTTTAATTGTTGCCGTTGAAAGTTCCCCATTGATGTTTCTGTTAGCTAGTACAGACCTTTTTGATTATGTAGCGCCAGCCCACGAAACTCGAAAAATAATAATAAAATCAAAAAGAAGAAACCGCAATGTTATTGGCCTTGACCGGAATCTCAGGTTCATTCACTTTCCCATCGTGGAAGTACAACATACATAGCATCACGTACATTTTGTTACATGTAAAATAACATTCATTTTCGAAAATGATAAAAGTATAGCCGAATGCGCTCGGATGAACAATCTAAACTTATTTATAAATGGAACTTTGTCTGTGTGTATGTGCGTGTGTGTGTGTGTGTGTGTGTGTCCGTTACCTATAGACTCCGAAACGGCTGAACCGATTTTCTTGAAAATTTACACAGTTGTACTATAAGCGTCTGCGAGTGTTCTTAGCGAGGTTTTGTCTCGAGGTACCCCGATAAATATCGAAAATCGATAATCGAAAAAATCGGGTTATAGAAGAAGTGGTCCGATTTTAATCAAATTTGATACACTCATAGAAAAAGACATTAGAAACGATATTCAGATGTTTCAAGGTTGCAGTTCTTACAATAGTGCAAAAAATCGATAATATGTATATATAAAAGGTAAGATGTTTGTATGTGTATCTGTTTATCTGTTTATATGTCCTTTATACAAATCCACAATTTTTATCCGATTCTCACCAAACTTCACACAAATATTCTTTAGGCTGAGTCTGAGCTCCAGGACCATAGATTAGTTTTAAAGCTTTCATTACACCCGGGCAACGCCGAGCTATACTGCTAGTTTTTATATAATTTATGTCCTCAAAAAGAAAATAAGATCACATGAAAAATTACATAACTTAACCATAATACCTTGTGTGTCATTTTTAATGAAACCTGCATAAAAGAGAGATTCTTCCCAAATATATGCTCTCATTACGATTGAGCTATTTAGAGAGGAAAATTAAAAAAAAGTTAGTACTTCTGCGATTTATGCATAACTCTTCAGCAATGAATTGAGTTCTTTCAGTGACTGGCGTGTGTATAAATATAACACGCTAAAATTTCTCTTCTCTGATGCCATCCGCCTATGGCTTAGGGGTTAGCGACTCCGACTGACACCAGAAGCAAGTGGATGTCTAGCCATACTGATTAGCTGTAACACAGCGAAACAGGCTTGTATGTGGATGACGAATATATATATATATAATTGAAGCACCCTCCATGTAGTTCTATGAGATGTGCTAGGGCTACTTGACGTGTGCTGGTACCTGGATCCTTTCAGACGGCCTGTAGAATGTGTTGCTGTTCTCAATCTATAGTTTGTGGTGCCTGGATCTCGTCTCAGCAGCGCGGCAATAAACGTCAGCAAAGCTTGAATGACTTGGCTGCCTTCTGCCTGGAAACGCAAACTGATAACCCCGTGCAGCCTCGTGTCTATTACCATCACCGCAGCTGTATGCAAAAATCATATCTGAATATTCTGCCATTGTTAAACGGAACGCTTTTCAGTTAACTGACTACTACACACGTTAAACGTTGAAGATGGACTAACCAAAAATGTACATGAATGACAAATGTAACCTAGTCTACATCGTAATATAGTGTAATTTCCCGTAAACTTTCTATAAACTTAACACAAAAATGGAAGATGTGCGAACATGTGTTTATATGAATTTTTGTCCTTGTTTTGATGTAAGGAACCCGTCCCCAAAATTTGTAAAAGTATGATTTATACACCATATATATATATATATATATATATATATATATATATATATATAAAGAAAAAAGAAAACTTATTTTAACTAATGCGTTTCGTCCTTTTGCAACAAGCATTTATAAACAAAAATAAAAATGATCTTAGTTTAAAAAAAATAAATTTTAGCCTAAATATTCACGAGGCTAACTAAATATTCACGAGGCTAACTAAATATTCACGAGGCTAACTAAAAAAATAAATTTTAGCCTAAATATTCACGAGGCTAACAAAATATTCACGAGTCTAACTAGATATTCACGAGGCTAACTAAATATTCACGAGGCTAACTAAAAAAATAAATTTTAGCCTAAATATTCACGAGGCTAACTAACTATTCACGAGGCTAACTAAAAAAATAAATTTTAGCCTAAATATTCACGAGGCTAACTAAATATTCACGAGGCTAACTAAATATTCACGAGGCTAACTAAAAAAATAAATTTTAGCCTAAATATTCACGAGGCTAACTAAATATTCACGAGGCTAACTAAAAAAATAAATTTTAGCGTAAATATTCACGAGGCTAACTAAATATTCACGAGGCTAACTAAAAAAATACATTTTAGCCTAAATATTCACGAGGCTAACTGAAAAGTTTAAATAATTTATAGAGGATGCTAAGAGACGTAGTTTAATGTCTAATAAACAAATGTGCTGGATACTTTTTGGACACATATCGTAGCTGATTAGATTGAAGAACTGAGACAAATATCAATTCGATGGCGAATTGTCCGGAAAGGAGCCGTTGGTTGATTCTCAGTAAAATGTTTAAAGCAAAAAAGTGGAAATTTTAATTTCATAAACGATTTATGTTTGTTTTTCTAGTCATCTCCTTTTTCATGTTTAAATCGCGGGCTGCACCTGAAGGAACGTAGCCATCATTTTACTATCAATTTTCCGTCTCATCTGATGACCAGTTTAGAATGAAAGAGAAAGATGCCTTAAAAAACAAAAACAAAAGAAAACAGAATAAAAACGGATATTTGGAAAAGAAACCAAGATAGAATTAATGTTTGCAAAATGAACTGTTTATACAGGAACTGATCGTCTCCGTTTTCATTTTATTTTTCTTAATAAAAGATTTAAACTTGTAATCATTTTAAAATAATTATTTTCAGAATTCAATAGAATGTCTCCTCAATAATAATCAAAAGAGAGAGAGAGATAGATAGATAGATAGATAGATAGATAGATATTTAGAGATTTAGAGAGAGAGAGAGAGAGAGAGAGAGAGAGAGAGAGAGAGAGAGAGAGAGGGAAAGAGAGTTAGAGAGAGAGATTTAGAGAGAGATGGCGCCTTGAGTGTCACGTGATAGCACTTATGACAATAGTGATTGGCTGTTGTTAAACGTCGATTAAAAACTGAACATTTGATGTTGCACGCCAGAAAAGAATGTGACCTTTTCGTTTTCTTTCTTTCTTTCTTTCTTTCTTTCTTTCTTGTCCAAAAAAAAAAAAAATTAATAATAGTAGAATATTTTATTCATTAAATATCACCATGGCCATCTTTGCATATCAGCAGCTGTCGGCTTTGAGAAAAGATGTAGGATATTTTTTAACGACAAAGACGTGTCTTTTCACCAGATTTATTTAACATTTATAGAGAAGCGATCTATAGTGTACTAGAAGTTTTGCCAGGATTTATTATTGGTCGAAACGATCTTAACACCATATTATACATGCTACAAAGACCTGATATAGACGCTTGTCAACCTAGACATAGTCGGGAAAGACCATAAAATAATCAAAAAACAAATTGGCAGCAAACTGCCTACATACGGACTGGAAACGAGTTCAGCCACTACACAAAGGGGTGTCTTCTCACCAGATCTATTCAACCTATACAGCGAGGCAATTCTGAGAGCTCTAGAAGTCCTGCAAGGATACGGTTATTGGTGGCTGCAATCTGAACAATATAAGATACCTAGATGATATAGTGCTGATATGAGATACAGGAAAGAAGCTACAAGACCTCCTACAAGAAGTAGCTAAAGAAAGCAAAGAGAAAGGACTATATATCAACTACAAGAAAACTGAATGCATGGTAATCAGTAAAAAGAGGAGCCCAAAATGTCAATTACATGTTGGGGATATCAAAATCAAACAGGTACAGAAATTTAAATACCTGGGAAGAATTCTATTAGAGAATGAACGTGCGATACGGAGATCTGAAGGCGTATTGGTCTGGCCAAGAAAGCATTCCAAAATCTGAGTAGAGTATTAAAGAGAAACATTTTTCTGGAAACAAAGAAGAAAGTACTGGAATGTTATGTGATGTATGTCCTTCAATATGGCAATATTGCAGTGAATATTGGCCAATCTCATCAAAGATGAAGGAAATACTTTCTTCTTCTTCTATGTGCCATGTCCCTTCAGGACGTAGGCGATCATGGCTCTCCACATCTCCCTATCCCTTGTGGCTCTTAGTATGTTTGCTCCTGTTGCTCCTGGCAACCCCCGTTCCGTCATCCATCTGATCAGGCCCTGCAAATATGTTATCCGCTGCCTTCCTCTGTCTCTCCTTTCTTCTATCTGTCCAGTCAGTATCAGGTTCTCCAGGCTCTCCTTCCTCATTGCATGTCCCAGGAACTTCAGTTGTCTCTTCCTGATGCTCAGCATCAATTTCCTTTTTGTTGCCATTCTTTCTAACACCTCGTCGTTGCTTGTATGCTCAGTCCACGATATCCGTAGCATCCTTCTGTAGAACCACATTTCGACCGCTTCCAGTTTTGTCCTCATTTTCGATGATATTGTCCAGCATTCACTGCCGTATTGAAGAACTGACATCACGTAGCAGTCTAGCACTCTTTTCTTCGTTTCTATTGAGATTTTCCTGTGTGTTAGTATTTTGTTCATCTTCTGGAACGCGTCCTTTGCCATGCCAATTCGCCTTCGGATCTCCGTGTCGCACTTTCCATCTCCTGTTAGAACACTTCTTAGGTACTTAAATTTTTGTACTTGTTTGATTCTGTTATCCCCCACCTGTCTTTGGCATTTTGGGTTGTATCTTTTGCTGATGACCATGCACTCAGTTTTCTTAAAGTTTATTTATAGTCCCTTCTTGTCACTCTCCACTGCTACAATACTGGACAGTGCTAAGGCTCAGAGCAAAAGCCAAGAAGTTAGGATAATGATGGGAAAGACTTTAGGCAACCGAAATGTGATTTTATCGAAAGATACTGAGGATGTCATGGACGGAACTCGCGAGAAATAATGAGGTTTTGGAGACAAAAAGGAAACTGATACTTAACATCAGAAATAGACAGCAGATGTTCCTGGGACATGCAATGAGGAAAGAGGGCTTAGAGAATCTGATGCTCACGAGACGAATAGAGAAGAAAAGAGAGCAGGGAAAACAACGCACAACATACCTGATAGACTTGAGCAGATAAATGGTGTAGCGAGGATTGAGTGGAATAACAAAAGTGTTAATAGCGACAACGAATAGGGACATGTGGAGGGACACAACTCATAAAATTTGATAAAAAATACACAAAGAAAAATTCCAGGAACTCTAAGACAGTGCAGTAAAGAAAAGCGGGGAGAGAGGACTAACTGCTAATTGTAAAAAGATGGAAGAATATGGGCGTTTGCAAGAACGGGAGACCGACATGCGAGCTACGAATTGGAGATCTAACGTCAGAATCAAACAAGTACGGAAATCTATCTGGGTAGTGCTTTAAAAGATGACAGAAAATGACACCGAAATCTAAAGGCACACTTTTGAATCATTTCACCCCAAGCAAACAAGGTGGTTTTACTGCCACAGGTGTGCAGGGGATTACATAGGAGGAAAGTGATGAGAAAGAGGGACAAGTTATAGGGGGTGTCAAGAAGTGGGCAAAAGAATGATAAGAATACGAGTGTGATGAGAGTAGAGTGGACGGAGAAAAGAACACGCGGAAAAAGATGTCAGTCAGAGAGATAGGAGATGGCGACCTTACATTTAAATTCTTGGAGATTGTAGCAAACATAACGGAAGGGAATTCCACAGGCAGGAAGTGCGAGAAAAAAAGCTGGCGGAGTAGAAGTTGCGGTTACATCTTATTAGTTCCACTGTAAAAGGGTGGGACCTAGTTGCTAGTCTAGTGGCTCGAGTAAATTCATTCAGAGAGGGTACCAGTGAGCTAAGTTCATCGGAGCAGAAGCCGTGAAAGTATTTGTAGAAGAGACAGAGGGAAGCCACATTACGCCGGTGAGTATGTGACTGCTGCTGACCTACCTAGTCAGGATCGATCACATTATAGGTTTTCTTCGTTAGTGAAAGATGATTTCTAAAAGCTAAGCAAAGTATGCAGAAAGAGGAAATCTTCATTAGAACCAAAGGAAAGAATATCGAACTGCAATGCAATATCATCTTACATAGCAGTGAATGCTGGACATTCCTCGCCCCCAAATGAAGAAAAAGAAATGGTGTTGTACAAAAGTATGCTGAGAATACCATGGACGGTGCAGATGGACAACAGGGAAGTTGGAAAATCAGTAAAAAGACAGTATGGAATTTCTGGGAGAAATTGACACACATAGGAGATACTGAAGTAAGAAATATATAGGGAGACACCAATTTAACCAGCTTAGGTAAATGTGTAGCAGAAAAGAGGTATTAGAAACAGGAAAAACTTCGTTAGAAACAAAAAAGAGTACGGAACTGTTATGTAATTTCAGTCTTCCTATACAGCAGTGAATGTACACACACACACACACACACACACACACACACACACACACACATATATATATATATATATACAACTGACCAAATATAAGAAAAGAGGCTTTCCATTCCTATACATACCGCCCGATGAGACAGTGAAGTTTCAATGTCGAAACAAATGTACCTTTGTAGTGGATATATATATAAAAAATGATGTACATGTTCTAAAATATAATTTAATATATATATATATATTGTTAAATATAAGAGACAATGAATATCTATTATGTTTAATCATGTTATTATGTTACCGTCTGAAGATGGCTCATGTGAGTCGAAAGCTTAGATCCAACTTAACAAAAAATTATCCAAATGTTGGAGAATTTTTGTCTTTATTTTCAACTGAAATTAAAGCCAAAATACGACTTTTTGAACGGCTCATGATTAAACATAATAGACATTCATTGTCTCTTATATTTAACAGTATATTTTTAGAAAATTATTTGATGCCTCGATACAATATATATATATATATATATATATATATATATATATATATATATATATTGTCAATTGTCAGTTAAGTGCCATACGTGATACACGCTTGATCAATTATGTCTTCTGTTCAGAAGATTGTCCCGCGGTAGTTTGCCATTACTTTCTGCAGTAGACCGGTTGCCGACCAAGGCTATAGAACCTAATCTGTCCTATTATTTAACCCATAACTGGAGGGAAGAGACTGATTAATACCTTTCCAAAGGGTATTTGTGCGTAAGTTAATGCAAGCAACTCAACTGAAATTCGAACTCGGCATATCTTTCGATAAGGATATCTACAGTCTAATGCAATTAGTTTAAGTTTGAGTTTTGAGTTTTGTTTAACTGCATATCAAACTCTGTGGGTTATTTAATGCCAAAAAGGTTGGGTTTTAAGGTATTTTTTAACGTTTGGTTATAGTGAGAAAGTTGATTTAGTCAGATTTTGACAAAAAATGTTTTAGAAAATTGTCTTCTAGTTTTGTATTCAAAAGTGTATTGGTGGTAAAAAATCTTTTCCTTCAAAAATGTATATTTTTCTATAAAAGTCTATTTTTATGCATATATTTCCATAAAAGTCTATTTTTATACTTTCATAGTGTTTTAATCCCAGTTTGGGGGATAACTATTTACCCATAACGGGTGCTACCACTCCGGGTCAGGGTAGACCTGGGAACAACAGCAATCAAGAGGTGGTTCCATGCTCCTTACAACCTCCCAATCAGAGGCCTTGCTGCCGGATGCAGTTTACCGTCATACCCAGGATCAATGCAACCAGTAATAAAATCTCTATTCCAAACTTGTTTCTTTATTCTTTTTAAAAAAGATATTTAAAATCCTCTTAAAAAAGTCTTTGTTCATAAAGTATTCTATGTTCATTTGCGTTTAATATTAAATTAGTTCAAATACTTAGATGTTTATTTTGCACTGGACGGCGTTGCATATTTATTGCAATGTCTAAAGAATCTATGTTTTTAGCTGATTAACAGAGGCTTCAACCATTTTGGATGCGATTCAGCGATGACAACGTTCGAGAAATGATGAGAGGGTACGGCGGTGTGCCAGCGGTTGAAATGGTTGGTCAGATATGGGTCACTGATTAATTTAATGTGCTGAGCCGTTGGTTTTCGAAACGACCAGACTGTGGGAACAAGGAGTCGAGAAATGTATCATACAGAAGAAGAAGAAGGAGGAGGAGGAGGAGGCGAAGGAGGAGGCGGAGGTTGTCTTGTTACATTTTGTGTTTGGAATATATTTCAGCCACAAATGGAAGACTCGGGGAACCAGCTCGTAAATTAGGCACATTTTGAAAAATTTTGGCGGAAAATTGCCAAGAACATCCGTCTTTAATGTGTTGTTCCCGGGTCGGACACCGCCATAGTTCTCTGACGCGTTGGAGCGGAGCCCCGGACGTTCCCAGCTTTAAGTGATGCCAAGAGAAAAAGGCATTTATGGGGTTGAAGGGGAGATAAATTGACGCTGAAACAAAGGTGATTATGAGGGCCAAATGCCGAGAAAATTTTGGGATACAACGAATTATAAATACATATATATATATATATATATATATATATATATGTGTGTGTGTGTGTGTGTGTGTAATGGATATTGATTCATGAAAGGGTACGGAATGAGAAATCGAAGAACCTAGTTCGAATTCTAGCTGAATTTGTTAAATTTACTTACGTACAAAGTAATCGATGTGAATCGATCTCTTATCCCCACTCCCACTTCTAAATATATAGTAGGACAAAGTAGATCCCGTGTAGAAAGGGGACAATTCTGAATTTGAAATCTGAGGTGGGGCTCATTCTTCCGAAAAGTGGCTTTGATTCTGCGCAATCTTTCACCATGATAATCAAATATATGCGATAGATTGACTGTTCGATTCTAATAACATATCTCTTGATTACTCATAAAGTCATTTATGATGGCAAAGGCCATATATATATATATATATATATATATATATATATAAGAAAAATTAAGGCAGACACGTTACTTCATGATAAATCGGAAGTACAGGCTTATACTTCCGATTTACCATGAATTAACCTGTCTACCTTAATTTTACTTATATTTGCTTTATATGTATTTATATACATATATATTTAGAGCTCACTTAGAGAGTTATCCTACTACTATATGTACAGAAAACTCCTTTGGATTCTTCTATGCCCATACTGCATGCTGATATATATATATATATATATATTGATTGTTTAATTAGTTTCTGGTCATAAGATTAGACCAGTGCACATATGTATTAAAAAAGTGTTCAATACAATTATATTGTAGAACTTTTGATATATATCTCGGATCTCAAACTACCGCCAGGCACGATGAACGAATGTCCCCTAGGCGATGCACCATATCTTGAGAGACTCTTGGGTCTTAAGTTCACACCCGACCTCAAGTAGAACTCGTACATAAGAGCCATCGCTAAAGATGCAGGTAAAATCATCGGCTTCCTGTACCGCTTCAGTAAGTACCTAAGTCCACGTTTTAGCTTCTATATTTACAAGAGCCAGATTAGGCTAAAAGTAGAGTAGTGTTGTCATATTTGGGAGGGAGCTGCTCAGACCTCACTCTCCAGTCTTGATAGAGTCCAAAAGCGTCCCCGAGTCCTTGTGGGTGACGAATTAGTTTCCACTCTACCACCCCTCTCTCCTCCAGGCGGGATATGGTAAGTTTCTCACTGTTCTATCGTTACTTTCAGGAAAGGTGCTCGGAAGAAACTGCATCCCTAGGATCTGCTTGTTCTAGCATTCACGGCAAGGACCCACAATGCCACTTTCATTAGCAAACTACCCATATTCCCTCCGTATTTCATCGGTTGACAAGTAAGTTCCACTCGAACAGCATCTTCTCATGAAACACTGCACTGTAGAAAAGACTCTTAAAAGGATATTTTTCCGATCACTAAAATCTTAACCTGAAGATTGCGTCGAAGCATGAAAAGACTGCCTCCACTAGGTGTTGTCCTCAGTACATACTTTTATATTTGCATATACTCTATGATAATGAGCACTTTTACCCATAAATATAGCATAATTTAAAACTATACTTTTATCACACACACACACACACACACACACACACACATATATATATATATATATATATATATATACACTACCGACCGTAAGATTGGGACCACTTAGATTTATTCCCTGAGAGAAAGAAATAACAAATTTTATGTCTTAGAAGAATAGATATATTTCATTGTTGCTCACAATTATAGAATAATTAAAACCAAAATTAACAGAGAGTAATTTCAAATTTAATTAAAGTTAATTCATATTTTCTTTTCATCAAAGAAACCACCACGAGTCTTTATTACTGCAGAGCAAATCCTCGGCATTCTTTCTGATAACTTATAAAAATAAGTTAGTGAAAGTGACTTCCAAGCATCCTGCAAGCATTTAAGCAACATTCGGTGAGCCGAGTTTCAACTCTAGTCGAACACACAGCATTCACTTACGTACTGGTACCCTTGGGAAAGGTATTAATCCGTCTCTTCCCTCCAGTTATGGGTTAAATAACTGAGGTCTGTTGTTCAAGCCATCTGTGGCAGACTTCTAAACCGATTATTTGTTATCAGCAGTTCCAAAAAGCGTGGATGGTGCTACACAAGCCTTCACCACTTTAAGTAATTCTTTGTGTGATAGTCAAACTGAGTTAGACGCTCATACGTCGAAATCGACGGGAGAGTCCATAATAATAATAATACATATATGATATCAGATTTTAGTATGAAAATCAATGTTTTAATAATAAATTTTAATTAACTAACCGATCTTGGTAATGTTTCAGGATATACACTTCCTTCTAAAAGTATTTGAACAGCAAGGTCAATTCCTTTGTCTTTGATGCTCGCTAAATACATTTGAGTTTAAGATCAAAAAATGAGTATGAGACAAGAGTTCAGAATTTCCGCTTATATTTTCTGGTATTTACATTTAGATGTGTTAAAAAACTTAGGATATACCATCTTTTGTTTGAAGCTATGCATTTTTCATGTGAGCAAAACTATTGGAACACTTGTGTGTTTCTTTTTGACCAGGTTTGACTTTTTTTGTTTAAACATTAAATAGTTCCGAATGAATACAATTTGTTTTAGCCTTGGACTCTACCAGTAAAGATTGCATTTCTTGTTAAAAAACATGAAGATGAGAGAGCTGTTTATGGTAGAAAAGCAAGCCATTTTGAAGCTGAAAAAAGAAGAAAAATTGATCAGAACCACTGGAAAAACAGTGGGCCTAGCTAACATAACAATTTGGAATGTCATGAAAAAGAAAATTACTGGTGTACTGAGCCACAAAATTAGAGAAGGTCGACTAAGTAGAGCAACAGCAGTTGATGACAGAAACATTTTGAGAGCTGTGAGGAAAACAACCCCAAAACAACAGTCATCGTCAACAACCTCCAAAGTACAGGGTTACAGGTTTAACAATCCAGCAAAAATATATCTGCTATATCACAAGATGTAAATCACTTTCAAGCAGAAAGAATGGTAAAGTTAAATTGGAATTTGTAAGGAAGTACAGCGATAAGCAACAAGTACTAAATAACTTTTTATGGACTGATAAGACCAAGATTAATTTCTACTAAATTGATAGAAAGACCAAAGTGTGGAGAAAGAAAGGATCTGCTTATGATCCAAAGCATACAAGCTCATCTGTGAAACATGGTAGAGGCAGCGTCATGTCTTGGGCCTGCATAGTTGCTTCTGGAACAGGGTCATTCATCTTTATTGGTCATGTAATTCATGATCCTAGCAGCAAAATGAATTCAGTCTACAGAAACATTCTCTCTGCCAATCTAATCAGGAGAGAGCTTGCCATGCAGCAAGGCAATGACCCAAAGCATACTGTTAACACAACGAAGGACTTCATCAAGGGAAAAAGTGGGCAGTTTTAGACTGGCCAAGTCAGTCACTTCGAATTCCATTTGAATTCCTTATGCAAAAATACCCTTGGGAAAGGTATTAATCCGTATCCCCACTCTAGTCATGGGTTAAATAACAGGATAGATTGGGTTCTTTGGGTTCCTTGGCTGGCAACCAGTCTACCGCAGAAAGCAATGGTAACCTACTGCGGGATAATCTTCTGCCCAGTCAGTCATGTCTCTTTCGAGACATGATCGCCCAAGCGTGTATCACTGAAGTCAATCACTGGGCCATACATAACCTAATAGAATATCCTGAAGGAAGACCCCTTCTTGAAACAAATAAGAACTGAAAGAAGCGGAGTTCAAAGTTAAGAAAAGTATCACAAAAAAGGCATGCTATTATTTGGTGATTAATTGCAGGCTTGATGCAAAGATAATGCAACCAAATATTAAATTTTATTTACTTTAAGACCATCTGTCCCTTTACATTTGCTCATCTAAAAATGGACGTTACTTGATACAAAATGTATAATGTCCTAAGCTGTTTAACACATCTAAATGCAAGTACTAGTTTATAGTGGGTTGATTATCTATTCTTTTTCTAGTTGTAGTGGGAGTCCGTTGTAGTGAAGGGTAGTTGCAGATTAACGGAATTTGGCCTTGTGGTAGATAACCCACTATAAATCATAAAATGATTATAAAATCAAGAAAAGCAAATTGAGTTAAAAATAACATTTTTATATATATACATTTCAATTAATGTTTTTACAATTAAAGTAATACTTGAATATAGGTGCAAGGTAGGTTAAACTGTTTATGGCAAATAATAAGCTGAAAGAGATTTAAGGCTTAGGAATGTGAGGAGCGTGTAAATGAGGAATGTCTTTGATGTAGTCGCTCCTTAGGTCAGTAAGTAGTTTTGAAACAGGAGAGAAGGAAAGAGGCAAGTGTAGTAGCCACTTGACTTAGGTCAAGGGGATATTGATTACACTCCTCTCCTCTAGGTCGTCTGCCTGCTGGGGTCTGTCTCGGCTTTTTATATCTGCTTTTTGGATCACAGCAGCTCGTTTGGGATTTCACACATGTATTTAATTCTGGGTTTCCCATTGGCTGATAAATAAAATTCGCGTAGGCTCGCGAAATGGAAATTTAATATTTGATTAATTTTTATTTTTCAACCGGAACATCTGCTCGGACCCGGATGCGCAACGACGACTTTTGGTAATTTGCTTTCTGGACGGTATAGAGCAAACATCCGGTCCCTCGCTTTTGCTTGGTATCATCACAAGTTAAAGCGGAAATTCTGAACTCTTGTAGAATATATACATGTTTTGATTTTAAACTCAAATGTCTTCAGTGAACAACAAAAAGAAATGGTTTGGTGTTGCGGTTCCAATACTTTTGGTGGGGACTGTATCTATACGAGCAAGTGTGAGTCTCAGCTTCTAATCTATCCATCTAAAAATATAGATATTTCATAATATTTATAATATATTTTATAATGTCTATTCTATGATATAATTATATAGTATAATTACATAGATATATAATAATATAATATCAGTATAAATATCAATCAATATGTAGCTATTTCTATAATATATATCTACATTTATCAGTCAGTTATTAAAGAGCTAAAGAACAACCCTATCAATACTTAATCGACCAAAGGAAGAACCTTAAAAAGGTAAAAGAAAAAAAAAAGACGAAGAAAGCAGACAAAGGAGGAAAAATAAAGACAACTATCTACAAAAACTAAACTGTCTCTACAAATTAGACATAGCTGTAACACTAACAAAAACAAAACAAACAGGGGTCAGGAGGCCTCCTAATCTAAATCTTTTCAACCTATTCAACCAACGCTTCACTAGGCATCCCTGAGGACAAATGGTCCAGTGACTTGACCCAAAGAGTTTTGAACAGAATCTTCGAGAGTTGAGTTAAAGGGATATAACTGATACTGAGACATCTGAAAGAGGGATGACACGTTGAACTAGAATAATCTCTCCCGGTAGACGAAATAAATGTTTCTGTTCGAGATTTCAATCACCGAAAGAACCCGGAGTGTACAACAGCCAAAACATCGTGAATATGGCAACGAAGACCAGGATAATGATTCTAACAAAGTAAATAGTGTAAATAATTGCAAAACCGCATCTCAAAAATATAGACAAAAAATAGTTCATCAAAAAATTTTAAGAACAAAAAGATAACGAAGAACGAAAGTAAAATAAATAAATAAATAATTAAAGATAGATAGATAGATAGATAGATAGATAGATAGATAGATAGATAGATAGATAGATAGATAGGAGAGGAGAGGAGAGGTAAAGAAACAGGGGTGGGAGACGTGGAGAAAAAAGTGGATGGCCTAAAAGAATAAGCAAGAGTGAAGGCATAAGAAGAGAATAAGAAGAATGATGATAAAGTGATAGATTGAAACAGAGAAGAGTGGTATTGAGAGAAGACACGCAGAGATAGATAGATAGATAGATAGATAGATAGATAGATAGATAGATAGATAGATAAACAGAGGGAAGGAGAGAGAGAGAGAAAGAGAAAGAAAAAGAGAGAAAGAGGGAAAGTTGAAAAATAGTAAAGAGAGAGCAAAAACCTAAGAAAGACGAGAAAAGAATATAAGAATCAAGAGAGATCGCAAAGAGGGAAAATTGGATAATGAGATAGACAGATAGATGGATATATCGAAAAAGGTGGCGAGGAGAAGGAAGAGGAGATTAATCACATTTGTCCCAATGGTCGGGCGAAATGTAATAAATCCTCATAAAATATTGGCCGACGAATTACGCTGTAAACACATATTACAATCAAATTCGTTTCTAGTTGCGCTGTCCGTTCTCGTCGTTGTGGGAATAGGCAGTGAAAACGATTGCAATTTGGGCAAAGACCCAATTAGCTTTTCATAGAGTCCAGCTCAAATTTCAACACCGTCACTTATGAACAAGTATGTTTGCGAAATAATGTGTTCTTATCTGTTCACATATATGTATGTATGTATGTATGTATGTATGTATGTATGTATGTATGTATGTATTTGTATCTGAATACTTTTCTATGTAAAATATGTGTGCAATTATTTTTGTGTGTGATCAAGAAACATATGATAATAGAGAGAGAGAGAGAGAGAGAGAGAGAGAGAGAGAGAGAGAGAGAGAGAGAAAGAGAGAGAGAAATGGATAGAGTGAGAAAAAAGATGGCAGAAAATCGTACATATAGTGAGAAAGAGACAGAGAGAGAGAAAGAGGGGATAGAAAATGAAGAGCGTGAGAGCACCTCTTGGAAAAAGATGGAAGGAAAACACACATGTAGTGAGAAAGAGAGAAAGAGGGGAGAGAGAAATGGATAGAGTAAAAGCACCTCTTGGAAAAGAATGGAAGGAAACAATACATGTAGTGAGAAAGAGAGAAAGAGGGGAGAGAGAAATGGATAGAGTAAAAGCACCTCTTGGAAAAAGATGGAAGGAAAACACACATGTAGTGAGAAAGAGAGAAAGAGGGGAGAGAGAAATGGATAGAGTAAAAGCACCTCTTGGAAAAGAATGGAAGGAAACAATACATGTAGTGAGAAAGAGAGAAAGAGGGGAGAGAGAAATGGATAGAGTAAAAGCACCTCTTGGAAAAAGATGGAAGGAAAACACACATGTAGTGAGAAAGAGAGAAAGAGGGGAGAGAGAAATGGATAGAGTAAAAGCACCTCTTGGAAAAGAATGGAAGGAAACAATAGCAGTGTGAAAGAGAGAAAGAGAGAGAGAGAGAGAGAGAGAGAGAAATGGATAGAGCGCGAGTAACTCTTGGGAAAAGGGTGGAAGGAAAAATACATATAGTGAAAGAGAGAGAGAGAGAGAGAGGGAGGAAAGAGAAAGAAATGGATAAACTGAGAGTAACTCTTAGAAAAGGATGGAAGGAAATCCTACATATAGTGAGAAAAAGAGAAAGAGTGGGAGAGAGAGAGAAATGAATAGAGTGGGTGCATCTCTTACAGAAGAATGGAAAGAAACCCTACATGTAGTGAGAAAGACAGAGAGAGGGAGAGAGGGCGAGAGAGCGAAATGGATATATATATAGAGAGAGTACCTCTTGGAAAGGGATGGAAGAAAAACATACAAGTAGTGAGAATGATAGAAAGAGAGAAAGAGAGAGAGAGAAAGGGAGAGAGAGAAAGGGAGAGAGAGAGAGTGTGAAAGTAACTATTACAAAAGAATGGAAGGAAACCATACATGTAGTGAGATAGATAGATAGAGAGAAAGAGAGAGAGAGAGAGAGAGAGAGAGAGAGAGAGAAAGAAATGGATAAAGTAAGAGTAACTCTTGGAAAAGGATGGAAGGAAACCCTACATAAAGAGAGTGATAGAAACAGAGAAGTAGAAAAAAAGAGGGAGAGAGAGAGAGAGTCAGGAAATGAATGGGTGTGAGTAACTTGGAGAAGAAAGGATGGAAGAAAACATACATAAAAGTGATAGAAACAGAGAAGGAGAAAGAGAGAAAGAGAGGGAGAGAGAGGAGAGATAGAAGTGAATAGATTGTGAGTAACTTGGAAAAGGATGGAAAGAAAAACATTACATAAAGAGTGTGATAGAAACAGAAAGGAGAAAGAGGAAGAGAGGGAGAGAGGGAGAGATAGAAGTGAATAGATTGTGAGTAACTTGGAAAAGACGAAAGAAAACTGACACATAAAGAGAGTGATAAAAACAGAGAAGGAGAAGAGAGAAAGAGAGGGGGATAGAGGAGAGGGAGGTAAGTGAATAGATTGTGAGTAACTTGGAAAAGGATGGAAAGAAAACGTACATGAAGAATATGTGATAGAAACAGAGAAGGAGAAAGAGAGGGAAAGGAGAGGGGAGAGAGGGGAGATAGAAGTGAATAGATTGTGAGTAACTTGGAAAAAAGTGAAAGAAAACATGCATAAAAAAGAGTGATAGAAACAGAGAAGGAGAAAGAGAGAGAAGAGAGAGAGGGAGGGGATAGAGGGAGAGGGAGGAATGAAGTGAATAGATTGTGAGTAACTTGGAAAGGATGGAAGAAAACGTACATAAAAGGAGTGATAGAGGAAGCAGAGAAGGAGAAAGAGAAGAGAGAGAGGGAGAGGGAGAGGGAGAGATAGAAGTGAATAGATTGTGAGTAACTTGGAAAGGATGGAAAGAAAACGTACATAAAAAGTGATAGAAACAGAGAAGGAAAGAGAGAAAGAAGGAAGAGAGGGAGAGGAAGATAGAAGTGAATAGATTGTGAGTAACTTGGAAGAGATGGAAAGAAAACGTACATAAAAGTGATAGAAACAGAAGGAGAAAGAGAGAAAGAGAGGGAAAGGTGGGAGAGGGAGAGATAGAAGTGAATAGATTGTGTGCTTGGAAAAAGGATGGAAAGAAGAAACATACATAAAAGTGATAGAAACAGAGAAGGAGAAAGAGAGAGAAAGAGGGAGAGAGGGAGAGGAAGAATGAAGTAGATAGATTAACAGTAACTTGAAAAAGGATGAAGAAAACGTACATAAAAGTGACAGAAACAGAAGGAGAAAGAGAGAGAAGAGAGGGGGAGAGAGGGAGAGGGAGAGATAGAAGTGAATAGATTGTGAGTAACTTGGAAAAGGATGGAAAGAAAACATACATAAAAGTGGTAGAAACAGAGAAGGAAAGAGAGAGAAAGAGAGAGAGAGGAGAAGGAGAGATAAGAGTGAATAAGATTGTGAGTAACTGAAGGATGGAAGAAAACATACATAAAGAGAGTGATAGAAACAGAGAAGGAAAAGAGAGAAAGAGGAAGAGGGAGGGAGAGATAGAGGTAGACAGGTAAGTGCTTGGAAAAGGATGGAAAGAAAAACATACATGCAAAAGTGATAGAAACAGAGAAGGAGGAAAGAGAGAAAGAGAGAGAGGGGAAGAGGGAGAAGGAGAGATAGAAGTGAATAGATTGTGAGTAACTTGGAAAAGGATGGAAAGAAAAACATACATAAAGAGTGATAGAAACAGAGAAGGAGAAAGAGAGAGAAAGAGAGAGGGAGAGAGGGAGAGGGAGAGATACGTGAATAGGTGTGAGTAACTTGAAAGGATGGGAAAGAAAACATACATAAAAGTGATAGAAACAGAGAAGGAGAGAAAGAGAGAGAGAAAGAGAGAGGAAGAGAGGGAGAAGGAGAGATAGAAGTGAATAGATTGTGACTGGCAGAAGGATGGAAAGAAAACATACATAAAGGAGACGTAGAAACAGAGAAGGAGAAAGAGAGAAAGAGAGGGAGAGAGAGGAAGATAGAAGTGAATAGATTGTGAGTAACTTGGAAAGGATGGAAAGAAAACGTACATAAAGAGAGTGATAGAAACAGAGAAGGAGAGAAAGGAGAGAAAGAGGGGAGAGGGAGAGAGGAAGTAAGTGAATAGATTGTGAGTAACTTGAAGGATGGAAAGAAAACATACATAAAGAGAGTGATAGAAACAAGAAGAAGGAAAGAGAGAAAGGAGAGGGGAAGAGAGGGAGAAGGAGAGATAGAAGTGAATAGATTGTGAGTAACTTGGAAAAGGATGGAAAGAGAAAACATACATAAAGAGAGTGATAGAAACAGAGAAGGAGAAAGAGAGAAAGAGAGGGGGAGGGGAGAGGGAAGATAGAAGTGAATAGATTGTGAGTAACTTGAAGGATGGAAAGAAAACATACATAAAGAGAGTGATAGAAACAGAGAAGGAGAAAGAGAGAAAGAGAGGGGGAGAGAGGAGAGATAAGTAGATAGATTGTGAGTAACTTGGAAAGGATGGAAAGAAAACATACATAAAAGAGAGTGACTCAGAAACAGAGAAGGAGAAAGAGAGAGAAAGAGAGGGAGAGGGAGGAGAGATAGAAGTAGACAGATTGTGAGTAACTTGGAAAAGGATGGAAGAAAACATACATAAAGAGAGTGATAGAAACAGAGAAGGAGAAAGAGAGAGAGAAAGAGAGAGGGAAGAGAGGAAGGAGAGAAGGAGAGAGATAGAAGTGATAGGTGTGAGTAACTTGGAAAAGGATGGAAGAAAACATACATAAAGAGAGTGATAGAAACAGAAGGAGAGAAAGAGAGAGAGAAAGAGAGAGGGAAAGAGAGAGGGAGAAGGAAGAGATAGAATGAATAGATTGTGAGTAGCAGAAGGATGGAAAGAAAACATACATAAAGAGAGTGATAGAGCAGAAGGAGAAAGAGAGAGAAAGAGAGGGGAGAGGGAGGGAGAGATAGAAGTGGAATGGGTGAGTAACTTGGAAAGAAAGGATGGAAGAAAACATACATAAAGAGAGTGATAGAAACGAGAAGGAGAAAGAGAGAGAAAGAGAGAGGGGAAGAGAGGGAGAAGGAGAGATAAAGTGAATAGATTATGAGTAACTTGGAGAAGGATGGAAAGAAAACATGCTGAGAGTGATAGAAACAGAAGGAGAAAGAGAGAGAAAGAGAGGGGAGAGAGGAGAGGGAGAGATGAAATTGAATAGGTGTGAGTAACTTGGAAAAGGATGGAAAACGCATAAAAGTGATAGAAACAGAGAAGGAGAAAGAGAGAAAGAGAGAGGGGGAGAGGGGGAAGGAGAGATAGAAGTGAATAGATTGTGAGTAACTTGGAAAAGGATGGAAAGAAAACATACATAGAGAGTGATAGAAACAGAGAAGGAGAAAGAGAGAAAGAGAGAGGGAGAGAGGGAGAAGGAGAGATAGAAGTGGGTGTAGGTAACTTGAAAGGATGGAAAGAAAACATACATAAAGAGAGTGATAGAAACAGAGAAGGAGAAAGAGAGAGAGAGAGGGAGAAGGAGAGGGAAGAGACAGAAGTGAATAGATTGTGATAACTTGAAAGGATGAAAAGAAAACGTACATGTAGAGAAAGACAGAGAGGAAGACAAAAAAGAGAGAAACGGTGTGAAGGGAGAATACAGCATCAGAGTATGACAGGCAAGATTTGCAGTTTGTGTGTTCTGCAATATGTGAATGTATGTGTGTGTATTTAAAGGACTTTCTTCTGCGCACTTATAACAATTATTTGGAAGAAGAAAGAGCGGGAAAAAATTAAAATGCAGAAAGCAAAAAAGAAAACAAGTGAGAGAGATAGGGAGAAAAGAGGGAGTGGAAAGAGAATGGGCGAAAGGCTGAGAGAGAGAGAGAGAGAGTGAAAGAAAGAATATATTTAGAAAGTGTGTGTACGCAAAAAAGAAAAAGAAAGGAAGGAGAAAAGTGAGAAAATAGATGATGAAGAAGAAAAGAAAAGAGAACAGACAAGGTGAGAGAAGAACGAGCACCCTGACAGATAAGAGAGATAGACAGAGAGATAGAAGGACTCAAATAAAAAGTAGAGAGAGAGAGAGAGAGAGAGAGAGAGAGAGAGAGAGAGAGAGAGAGAGAGAGAGAGAGAGAGAGAGAGAGAGAGATGAATAGAAAATAATCTATGTTTATATATGGTCCCTTTGTACAAATAATAGTGTTTCATCATTTTGGCTACTAGAAATGGATATATATATATGCTGAGAGAGAGCGAGAGATAGAGATTGAAAAGGCCGAGAAAGATAGACTGATTGTGAATAGGAGTAGATAGATAGATCGATCGCGAGATCGATAGATAAATAGATAGATCGATCGAGATAGCGATAGATAAATTTTGAATAGACTAATAGAGAAAGAAAGAAAATATTGAACAGGCTGAGATATGCAGTTAGATATACTGATTGATTGTGAATAGGAGAATAGATAGATAGATAGATAGATAGATAGATAGATAGATAGATAGATAGATAGATAGATAGATAGAAAGGCTGAGATAGATAGATAGATAGATAGATGAGATAGATAGAAATGCTGAGATAGATAGATAGATAGATAGATAGATAGATAGATAGATAGAAAGGCTGAGATAGATAGATAGATAGATAGATAGATAGATAGATAGAAAGGCTGAGATAGATAGATAGATAGATAGATAGATAGAGATAGAAAGGCTGAGATAGATAGATAGATAGATAGATAGATAGATAGATAGAAAGGCTGAGATAGATAGATAGATAGATAGATAGATAGATAGATAGATAGATAGATAGATAGAAATGAGATAGATAGATAGATAGATGGATAGAAAGGCTGAGATAGATAGATAGATAGATAGATAGATAGATAGATAGATAGAAAGGCTGAGATAGATAGATAGATAGATAGATAGATAGATAGATAGATAGAAAGAAAGAAAGAAAGGCTGAGATAGATAGATAGATAGATAGATAGATAGATAGATAGATAGATAGATAGATAGATAGATGTAGAAACACAGGAAAAGTAAGTGTTAGAGAGAATAATATAATGCATATATATACGGTTCTTGATATCATTCATTTTGGCTAATAGATAAAGATAAAAATATCAAAAAATGACCGAAAGAGAGCTATTTAATAAGCGTAGCTTACGTGTGACAAAAGGCCAAAAATATAGAGTACCGAGTGAGAAATTAACTCGCAACTCCGAGGCAAATAAATCATTGTCGAATGAAAGAAATACTAAGGGGAAAGAGAGTGGGGAAGCGAGTGCGGAAGGGGAGAGAGAGGAGAAAGTGTAAAGTGAGGAGAGAAAAAGAAAGAAAGAAAAAGAGAAGAGAGAGAGAGAGAGAGAGAGAGAGAGAGAGAGAGAGAGAGCGAGAGATAGATTCAGAATTTTTGTTTTGTTTTTGATTTTATCGGTATAGGTACGTGAAAGTTTTCGTTTAGAAAACGTCGATATTCTTTTTAAATAATTGAGGACAGAAGTACATCAGAATCAGGGAGCCTATATATTTTTCATGTATTTCGATGTGGCGCTCAGATACATGTCTATATAATTAAATACACCCTACTTTACTTAAATGTGGCGTTTATAGGTATATGCAAATATGTATGCATTTACATTTAAGAAGAAAAAAAAAGAGGAAAAAGGAAGATATTTGTAATTAGTGTTTTATGTGCGATTTCTTTTAATGGCCTTTTCCATCGACGCTAAGGAGAACAAATAATATACATTGAAAAGCAATTCATACAGCACACCAGTGAATATATAATGTGAAGAACAAGCAAAAAGACAACAACAGCTACGGACATCGATAAGGTTAAACGTGAAGCATTAAAAGAGGAAAATGGAGCTATTACTTGGACAACTTAACGGCCATATCAGGTTAAAACACAGGCTCCCATACGATCACTTTAAAACACCTTTCCGTGTATGATCATGCTGAAACATCAGTTTAAACAATCATTTTAAAACACGGGTTTCCATACAATTACTTTGAAACACCGGTTCACGTACGATCATTTTGAAACACCGATTCTTGTACAATCGCTTTAAAACACAAGTTCCAGTACAATTACATTAAACACCGGTTCCCGTAGGATCTCTTTGAAACACCCATTTCCGTACGATCACTTTGAAATATTGGTTTCCGTACGCTCACTTTGAAATACCGGTTCCCGTACGATCACTTTGAAATAAACCAAGATATTTTACCTGCGAAAGTTAAAAAAAAAATCTAGATCACAGAAAAATTACATCACAGAAAAATTACATCACAGAAAAATTAAAGGGGTGATGTATATTTTTTTCAATTTCCGCCGGTAAAGTATCTTGTTTTATTTTGAAATAAAGAAGTTGCCGATGATGCTTGAAATTTCTTTTAGGGATTTCATGTAGAAATGGCCATACAACTGATTTAAACATCGGAATTTATTTTATTATATATATATATAAAATATTGTAGTGTATTGGTAAATAGGATCTGCATATATTAAGTAGAAGATAAATAAAGCGTATAATAAAGTAAGAGAGAGGCGGAAGTAGACTGCTGATCAAGTGTCGCAGAACATTACAATACAACCGTATGGTGTCACCGGTAAGATGTTTAAGTCGTTAGGATGAACCAGAATTTGTCGAGACTTGGATCTGGTTTTCTGCAGCCCAGGCTAGGGCTAAAATCAAACAAGAATAGGAGACAATGAAATAAATAACCTCTATCTTACCTCGACACTTTATGAACTTATAATGAACATTTTTGTTATGGCACACTCCAAACAATCAGAAAATTTGACATTCAAAAATTATAAAAAGAAGTTTATGATCTCAAAAAGAACTTGTCACAGAGGAAGGAACCGAATGTCTGTCCATTAAACAAAAATAAATAAATAAATAAATAAACAAATAAAATATGAATAAATTATGCGATAACTTCACAGAAGCTAGCAGAATTTGAGAAACTTGGAACTTAAGATTTGACTATTGAGGATGATTTGATCCAATTTCAGTTGATTGAAGGTTCCGAGAGAGCTCAACCTCGTCTGACCTTTTGCCTCCTTGCGGTGAGGAACCCAGACGAGGACCAGCCGAACGGCAGAGCCTCGTCTGGGGAAAAGTAGACAGGTGTCTGACCCTGCCTTGTTTAGAATCTACTGGAAATTTTTCCCCGGGCTTTTTCCCACTATAAATGGCCTTGTGCCCCATCCAGCCTCAGTGGGGAGGCTGCTAGATACCCAGTTGAATGAACATATGGCTGATACATTTTATAAATATAAGATATTGAAATAATTACTATTTAATAGCTTGTCTCTAACTGGATGTGTGGAAGTTATACAACAGTTGGAATCGATAAAAAATATACTTCTGTTGAGGACAATGTTGAAATGTACAGTATAAAAAATGGAATGCAATGAATGCAAATACTGTAACTATGAGGATGAAATTGACAGGGTAAAGTGCCCCACTTTTGGGACAATTTGCCATAACTACTGGAGAAAAAATTATTTTCAATCTGTATGTAAAGTTAAAAAGAAAATAGTATAGAATAATTGGAAAAAGAGAATTGAAGATCTCTTTTCAATACAAAAACCTTAAGAAAAGAATTCTTTTGAAAAATTAAGTTAAATAGGACTTTTTCAATGCAAGTGGATACGAGGAGTAAATTTACTCTGATACCAAAAAATTTCTAGAAATAAATAGGTACACTGAAATTGAGAAAAAGTAATCTGAATTTGAAACAATTTAATGAATTTTTTTATGAAAAAAAAGGTTGCGGATACTTCAATGGAATGTTTAAAACCTGTGACCGATTTAAAATTACTCCTATTACAGCAGTCGAATATAAAAAATTCATTGACTACTAGGTATAGATGTGCTGAAACTGGATGATTATGTTAACTACAGATGCAAATGATTGGGTTATTTCAGAAATTCTATCCCAAAATGCCATCCAATAATTTACCTTTCAGGAACATTGACTGCAGCAGAAATAAATTATTTGAAAATTGAAAAGAGGCCTTGGCTATTGACTGGAGTACAGACAGAGATCGACTATTCATAATAGGGAAGAAGTTCCTATCAAAATTAGACCATAAACCTCTACAGTTTACTTTTAACTCTTGAAAAGAACTATCAAAACGCACTTCTTCAAAGATTCTTAGGTGGTCAAAAACATTAATGGCCGACGATTTAGTGACTGAGCATGTTGTGATGGGAAAACACACCTATTCCTCAGATAATGTACTCACTCTTCTATATTAATAAGAGTTAACAGGAAGTTCTTGGGAAGTTCATAGGAGTTCCTTAGGCTTCTATGGGAGTTCAGTTGAACGAATAGGCAGTTGATATTATTCGGCAGTCAGCCGAATACTAAAGAGTCAGCTTTCAGTGGAAGAATACCAAGTTCCTAATATTTTGGGTACGTTAAGTCGATTAGCAACCGACATAGCACGATGATAACCTTCAGTGCGAAAACTACCCCACAACACATGTAAAAGGCAATACAATACCACATATCGATGTGCTGTCAAGGTAACAATTTAACAAGAATCAAAAAGAAAAATCCTGTATAAAGAAATATTACATTGTATTGAAACTTATCTCTACAGACTTTGGTATCGAAAACTACAGGATCTAATATTAAGCAACATTACTGAAAAAACAAGAAATAGATGAAGCAATTGTTCCAAAACTGAAAGACCTTATATTGAAATAATGCATAAATTAACAATAAGAAACAAAAATCGGAAAATGTTCAATGTTGCATGTCAGAAATTTTGACAATATTAATTCATAATTCAATATAACTTTATAAAATATTGAATTAAATTGTATGTTGAATACAGTTATATGAAAAAAGGTTAATATTCATTTATTTCATTCATTCAGTTAATATTCAAATAATAGAAAAATTTCAAAACTTATATTAAAAAATGAATATTAAAACAAAACTATTTAAAACAACATTACAGAGGCAGAATAACATAACAGACGTTTCTTGCTTAAAATATTGCAGCTAAAAATAAAATCTGAATGAAATATTTTAAGTAAGAAATTTCTTACTTTTTACTTCACTAGAATATCTTATCCTTTACTTTTCCAGGTTTAATAACTTGTCCTGTTATTTTCCAGGTTTAATATAATCTTAAGAATATTACTTTTCATGCGCGCATTTTATCATGTAATTTATGATTTTTCCAGGTATTGTTATATACAATGGAGAAATGATAGTACCATCAGAAACACTAAGAAGAGTTATTTTAAAAAGTGTACATGATAATGTATGTATGCGTGACCGAGTAGCTAGAACGTTCACGTTCTGACCATGAAGCCCGGGTTCAAATCTCACCATGGTCGACTTGTCAGGAAAGAGAATCCTTGATGTTATCGGTTTCAAGATAGTGACTTTTTGGAAAGTGCCTGAAAACCATACCATAGGTTGACCTAAGCCTTGTAAGGGAAATTGAACAGAGGGCTACTTTTGAGGAACCGTCGGTGATTGTGCTAACTCGAAGTCACAAGTCATTGTGACTGAGGGTTAGCACTCATTCTGGCTTTGTTCAGATTGTTGCTCACGCCAGATAACGCGCTCTTACCCAGAAGCTGTAGCGAAAGGTCAACTGAGCATAGTTGCAGTATAAGGTGGGTTCTGTGGGCGTTGAACAAACACAAGAGTGTCTGAGGAGGCGTCTGCGATGGGGATTAGCTAACCACTTTTGTAGACAGGTATCCTCGGATACGAGTGGCCAGTCATTCTTATATATGATGATCTGCATTACGGGATTGTAGCTACACAGAGGAACTTGAAATTGGATGCATTGTGACTCGGGTGATATGGCGATATAGAAATATATTTACACAAATGACAAATGTGCAAAAATAAAGAATTTTCCGCAAAAGAGACTACACTTATTGTTGGGACGCCCGCGCCTATTCGGCTATAATGGACTATTCCATTACTATGTAAAGTAATGGTGGAATCTACGTAGGAGAGTGTGCCGAGCAGCCGATCGACAAGTCAGTCGTAGACTTCCGGTGATGACCCAGAAGTACCCGTTGCTCATACTACGTCTTACGACGGTTGAGACGATTAACCTTTATTCTTGTATTGGATACTAATAACCTTTGTAAATACTATTTTCACGGAATACAACAATTAACCTATTCCTGTTGTTGAGTTATTTATTCTTACTCACGACACAACACTTATAGAGCCTAAAGAAATAGAACCATCGTCACGTGTTCGTATGGACCATGCACACACATTAATGGCATGGGGTTATCTCTAGTTTTATTACATTCCTTTTCTGGATGGTCTGAAGTTGTTAAAGATACGATAACTACTGCAATAAACTAAATATTAAGAATAACATTTTCTAGAAACGGGGTCCCTAAAAACACCACCGTATTACCCACAATTTAATGTAAAAATAATATAGACAGTTACTTACCAAGGATGTGAAAAAACATCCGGTTAGATCACCATGCTTTCACATGGTCCGGGAGGGAGATTACACACAATTTATGTCGGACTTAAGAATATATTCAACCACTGCTGTGGTTAAATGATATGTATGCCATGACAATATATCGCAGCACACTTAAGAGTCACGTGGAACAGCGGTTCAGAATCACTGGTTAAGTTGAAAAGAAATAAAGTGTATTGTCAAGTAAGAGACGGGCGGAAGTTAACTACTGACAATTATGTCGTAGAACCACGCAATTATATATATATATATATATATATATACTAGCCCGGCGTTGATCGGGTTTAATGAAAGTTTTAAATCTAATGCATGGTCCTGGAGTTCAGACTCTTTGGACGTTGGCACGAAAAATGTAGGCTGTTGAAGGGTTGATCTCGAAGATGTAGAACGTACTAAAATGAATGGATGTAAGTCAAATTTTGATTTCCGGTACCGATGTCAAATAAGTTTTCCTTCGCATAAATAAGTCCTCTGAGTAAATGGTATCATGGCTGAGACTGTGAACTACAATTATACCTAATTAGAGCCAAACCCGAAGCAAAAAAAAAAAAAAAAAGGCTGAAAACCTGATTTTGATCAGACCCGATAGGATATCGGGGTATCGATTTCCGATATCGGGAAAAAATCGGAAAAAATAAGTAGCCCATGATCTGACCGGTAGCCTAAAGAATATTTGTGTGAAGTTTGGGGAGAATCAGATAAAAATTGTGGATTTGTATAAAGGACAGACAGACAGACTCACAAACATCTCGCTTTATATATATATATATATATATATATATATACGTGTGTATGTGTGTGTATACACTTCCTCACAGATAATTCCATGTCTGCGATTTTTTTCTTTTATATTAGAAATTTTAAAAGTCCATTAAGACACAAAATTGTTTGAAAAATTATATATAGAAACAGTTGATTTTTGCATTTAATAAACATACCTTTATTTTGACCCAATAAAAATTGTGAAAGCTTTTGTACGCGGGCGTAAAGAAAATTTATTTATTTTATTCGTCATTATTTTTATAAAGCATTAAGTAGTGAAAGGAGAGAAAGAAGAAGAAAAGGGAAAAGAAAAAAAAGTAAAAAGAAAATAAAGCCTCGTCGAAATAGAAACAAATGCTTTAAACGAAACGGATGCAGGCACAACAGCTGTTATATTTGAATGAAAAGGAGGAATAAATTCGAAAAAGTCGAGTACGAAAAATAGAATGAACCAGGAAAAGAAAGAAGAAAGAAAAGAAAGAAAAAATGACAAAGTTTCAAAAATAAATCTTCAAAACGAGGTCTTTATGAAATTCAATAAAGGTAACTTCTCAGAAAAAAAACAAAAACAAACAAAAAAAACAAAACAAAAAACAAAAAAACAAAAACAAAAACAAACAAAAAAAACAACAAAAAAAAAACAAAGAAAAACATCGTTTCTATTTGCGCAGTTCTGATTATTTCTTATCGATTCAGTTTTTCATTTGAATAGAATCAACTTCCGTAGAGCTCTCCGTTGAAAGAGGTTAAAACAACTAAACTAAACAAAGGAAGAAACCATGAATAAACAAATGGATAACGAGATAGATCGATCTGACTGATTGATTGGTAGACTGATGTACACGAACAAAGAGATGTGCACACAACTGAAAATCACTGAATAATTATTTGCCTTAAAATTAGGCGCTATGTCCCACTCTGTTCAGAAGATTATGTAGCGCTAATATAGGGTGGTTAAATCGAAATTTAACATTTTAATCCTGGTTACTATCTATATCCGTGGCGGCTGGTTGCAGCGTTGAACACGCCACTAAAAACCTCGCTATTTTTTTTAAATGCAGATAATGAAAACGTAAGTTAATTAAAGGTACTTCTGTATTAAACTGTTTTGACTCAGAAAGACATTTTTCTTATGAACATAATTTATTTCAGGTGAGAGATATAAATTGCTCGCCTTACCTGAAAATTGATGGGTTTTTACGATCATTATTAACTAAAAGTTGTGATCATCTAAGATCGTAAATTGAGCTTTTTTTTTAAAAAGTCAGCAATTTCAGTACATCAAAAACAAACCATGAAAATTTAATATCATTTTCGGAATCAGTACCACCAAATGAGCTAAAATACGTGTTTTGTTTCTTAGTATCAAAAATCGTGTTGATCAGTGTTTTTTTTATAGACTTTTTTTCCGGACACAAGTATATCGTAGAAAATACCAAAATATATAAAAGAAAATCATTTAATTGCAAAACAAAGACCAAATTGCTGACCCGCGAGTAACTCCGATCGACTCAGCCCCGTCGATAGATATCTTAACAAATTGTCTCGTCACTGGTATGAAGAAAAGACTGAATTCTTGAATAAAAGAAGTATAAAAGCAAATGCTGTTACTCTCATTGTCAACCTTGGGAGATACAACTAATAGTAGTGGTTATGGTTTAGTCAAAGTTTATTCTATGTAGCTTGCACTGTAGACATTTTTTAAATATATGCATCTGCAAATGCATGCAAGTATTCAGGCCATCACACCTAAAATGGATTATCTTAGTTTCGTGACAAATCGATTAAGTATTTCGAGTTTGAACAAACATGACAAATGAACTGCTCAAACAAGAATGATTTATAGAAAGGATTATATATATATATATTGTTACGTACCAATCTATTTTTCTAGTATAGCAATAAACGGAGGTACGATAACATATAAAAAAATTACAATTATTTTTCAACAGGTTTCTTTCCCGATTTCTGAACTTAACTGAATCGCTCAACGAATAAACACGACACAAGACAAGAGATAAAGACAATGATTTGAGTAATAAATAAATATTTTATTTCTTAAGTATACAAGTAGATTTTAGAATATAAAAAAGGATCGTAACAAGCAGTGAGAATGAAATTTAAAGATTTAAGATAAAAAAAGATTTTACGATAAAATAATGGGGGAGGAGTTCCCTATCAGAAATGTGAGTAGTATTTGACAAACATTACAAAGTTAAATTGCTTGTAATTTTCAAATAAAAATCAAAACAAGTCGAGACTAAACAAGTCAGAAATATAATGAACTTATCAGTGGTTCACAAAAAATATCTCCTTTCTTTTTCTCTTACTTTTTCTCTTTCTTATCCTTTTAGTGTCTTCGTGTGTCTCTCATTTATTTGATGTTTCTTTCTTTTTCTTTTCTCTTCTATCTTTTCTCTCTTTTGCTCGCCGGGTAAACAGTTTTATCCGTGAAACACAATCCTTTTGTTATATTTTTTCCTTTTCTTTTCTCCTCGCTGTGTAAAAATTTTTATGGACGAAATAAATTCTTCTTTAGTTTACTTTTCTTTTTTATTTTCGTCTTGTCTAGGTCTCGAGTTGGATTTTATTTCTATTTGGTTTTCAGCATGTTGTTTTCTTTGTTTCCGCGCATTGGAGTTGATATCATTGAATCAAGTTTTTAATATTCTCGGCTTTCAGGATGATATTTTCGTAAGTAGTCTGTCAGCATTTGCAGTTGATTTCATTGAATCAAGTTTTAAACTTTGCAATCTTCTTAGACTCCTGTGGATGTCACGTATCCAAATCCATAGCAGACCGTCACAAATCATCCGCCCAATTTGAATTCTAAGACAAAATAATTTATAGCATGCCATAGCAAACTATCGCTGTTAGGTCTTTCGGAGTTCATATGTCCAGCTCAAAATCTAGAAGAGGACTAATTACAGGAAACCATCGCAGTCCGTCACAGTACGTCCGTCCAACTGAAAAACTAGAACAGGACTAATTACAGGAAACCATCGCAGTCCGTCCGTCCAACTCAAAAACTAGAACAGGACTAATTACAGGAAACCATCGCAGTCCGACGCAGTCCGTCCGTCCAACTCAAAATCTAGAACAGGACTAATTACAGGAAACCATCACAGTCCGTCCGTCCAACTCAAAAACTAGAACAGGACTAATTACAGGAAACCATCGCAGTCCGACGCAGTCCGTCCGTCCAACTGAAAAACAGAACAGGACTAATTACAGGAAACCATCGCAGTCCGTCACAGTCCGTCCGTCCAACTGAAAAACTAGAACAGGACTAATTACAGGAAACCATCGCAGTCCGTAACAGTCCGTCCGTCCAACTGAAAAACTAGAACAGGACTAATTACAGGAAACCATCGCAGTTCGACGCAGTCCGTCCGTCCAACTCAAAATCTAGAACAGGACTAATTACAGGAAACCATCGCAGTCCGTCACAGTCCGTCCGTCCAACTGAAAAACTAGAACTGGACTAATTACAGGAAACCATCGCAGTCCGTCACAGTACGTCCGTCCAACTGAAAAACTAGAACAGGACTAATTACAGGAAACCATCGCAGTCCGTCCGTCCAACTCAAAAACTAGAACAGGACTAAGTACAGGAAACCATCGCAGTTCGACGAAGTCCGTCCGTCCAACTCAAAATCTAGGACAGGACTAATTACAGGAAACCATCGCAGTCCGTCACAGTCCGTCCGTCCAACTGAAAAACTAGAACAGGACTAATTACAGGAAACCATCGTAGTCCGTCACAGTCCGTCCGTCCAACTGAAAAACTAGAACAGGACTAATTACAGGAAACCATCGCAGTCCGTCACAGTCCGTCCGTCCAACTGAAAAACTAGAACAGGACTAATTACAGGAAACCATCGCAGTCCGTCACAGTCCGTTCGTCCAACTCAAAATCTAGAACAGGACTAATTACAGGAAACCATCGGAGTCCGTCCGTCCAACTCAAAAACTAGAACAGGACTAATTACAGGAAACCATCGCAGTTCGACGCAGTCCGTCCGTCCAACTCAAAATCTAGAACAGGACTAATTACAGGAAACCATCGCAGTCCGTCACAGTCCGTCCGTCCAACTGAAAAACTAGAACAGGACTAATTACAGGAAACCATCGCAGTCCGTCCATCCAACTGAAAAACTAGAACAGGACTAATTACAGGAAACCATCGCAGTTCGACGCAGTCCGTCCGTTCAACTCAAAAACTAGAACAGGACTAATTACAGGAAACCATCGCAGTCCGTCCGTCCAACTCAAAAACTAGAACAGGACTAATTACAGGAAACCATCGCAGTCCGTCCGCCCAGCTCGAAAGCTGGAACAGGACTAATTACAGCAAACCATTGCAGTCCATCAAAAGCTGGAACAGGACTAACTGTAGGAAACCATCGCAGTCTGTCGCAGTTCATTCGTCCAGCTCAAATGTTTGAACCGGACCAATTATAGAAAACATCACAGTCCGTCGCAGTCCGCTTGTCCATCTCGAAAGCTGGAATGGGACACTTTATAGCAAGCCATCGCAGTCCGTCGTAGTCTACCAGTCCAGCTTGAATGCTGAAACCGGACTAATTCTTGGAAAGCATCGCAGTTCGTCTCAGTCCATCTGTCCAGCTCGAAAACAGGAAAGGGTCTCTTTAGAGCAAACCATCGCAGTTCGTCCGTCGTACAGCTCGAAAGCTGGGACGGGACTAATTAACACACATCTAAATTTTTAGCGCCAAGGTTTTAGCACGTAACTTCGTATTCCCAAATATTGATTTTTATCCGTGTGGGCAAAAATAGGTCACCGCCCTTCATATTTTAGAGTGGCTCGAGTTCTCCTGAAAAATATCCGGTTAGATCACCATGCTTTCACATTGTCCGGGAGGGAGATTAAACACAATTTATAAGACACACAATCTTTTTATATGCAAGCAAGATAAACTAAAACAGTTAATTTTATCTTATTTGCGTTGGTCTGCTCTTTTTCAAAAGGTATGGACTCTTCAATTAGACTATTTCTAAAATCTGAATATTTTCTTTAATAAAATTAGGTTGGGGTTCGTTACATATATATATATATATATATATATATATATATATATATAAGAACATGGACATTTCCGTGTGAATTAAATTAATTTTAAGTACAAAAACAAATTTAATTTTAATTATATTACGCTTTACAATCTATGGAGTATTGAACACTTTTTAAAAAGTAAATACCGGAGAACTCTAGATTTTAAGCCTATTGGTTTTCTTCATCTGGATATATATATAATGTTTGTCTCTAGGTTGAGTAGTATTATTTCAGTCGTGCCGGATTTTGAAGTTTTGTGAAGGTATTATTGTGATGGCTTCACTCTTCGGAGTTTTTTTTTCTGCTCTCTCTCTTGATAGCGAGCACTTTATGGTAAAAACACCTGCTTGTCTATAATGTCTTTATAATAGCAATCTACTGAATAAACAGTAATTTTGACACTAACCGTCATTACAGTTTAACACTATATATATATATATATATATATATATATATATATATATATATATATATATATTAGAGATTAGATTTCGAAGAGAACTAGAAGTCCTACTTGTCTAGATAGATAATTCTGAATTTTAAACCGGTTTGTATCTCTGGCGAGTAATTGTAAAAGGTCATAATTAGCCGTGTCGTGAGGTTGTGGGGTGTAAGAAGATCTCAACTATTTTTGACAGCGATGAACAAGAAAGTACCACGGTAGTTTCTAACAGAGATTATTTGACATATGGAATACATTGGTAATGGTAACCATTTTCTTGCAAAGAAGAATTTGGTCTTCATTGATCGAACAGCTAGTACTGCTTTCGATTTCAACTTATAACGTATTTTTCTCAAAGTAATTAAAAAAAGCTTCCCAAGTCCAGTCGATACTATCGCTCTTTCCAGTCTTGATGGAGGTTTCCTTCCTAGCTTTTTATTCTAAGTAATGTGAACTGTTAGCATCTTGATTAAGTTATTATTTTCTCTTCACATTTCATGTGTTATCCATTTTAGTCTTTGCTTCTGTTATTAGTCTATAATTGATGCCGTTTCTGTTATTTAATACAATTCTTTGTTTCTGATAATATAACGGCAATTCACAATATTCAAAGAAAAGTGGTTTTGCCAAAACTCTCAGGCTTCACTCATTCAAAGCTATTTTAACCAATCCACCAACTAGCTGTGCTCGCAGACATTGTTTGGTCTCCCTAAACATTCAGTCGATGAATGTAAGTGGCGCTTTTTGTCACATTAATGAATTCAGTGACATACAGCTGCCTACGCACCTTCATGTCAGGCTCTGTTTCGCCATATTACCGTTATGTCAAGAAGTAAAAAGAAGAAAAAATAGAAAAAGGTGTTTTTTTTTTACATGAATTTTTCTTAGGCGTGTTTCTCAAATGTTTCTAATATTAATTGAAAATTTAAATTGTAAGACTGCGTTACAGTCGGATGTGACATTAGTTTTCATTTTGAAATCAAGTCCACTTGCCATTTTGCGTTGCGGTGATTCGATTTACCAATTAAACCAATTGGCAGAATTCATTTCACTATAAATGAAAATATGCCTTCTACATTTTTAACGTGCTTTAACATGATTTTTTTTGTTTTCTTTTCAGAAAGGACTTTGAACTCTGATTTCAATATAGGCCCCGAAACAAGTGTAAGAATAAAAATTTGTCCTTTTTCATGTATAAAAAAGCAGATGGAAAAATAAGGAGAAAGAGATGAAGAGGAGAAGGAGAAGTAGTAGAAGAAGAAGAAGGAGGACGAGAAGGCGACGGAGAAAGAGAAATTTCCAAAGAAGAAGCATAAATAAGAAATAGAGAAAGAAAAAGAAGACAAAAAAAGAAAGATAGTAGAAAAAGAAGAAAGACAAATACAAGAAGAAGAAAGAAGAGGCGGATGAGAAGCAACCGCAACAGAAGAAAAAGAAAAAGAAGGAAAAGAAAAAAGATAAATAGGAGGAGGAGGAGGAGGAGAAGGAGAGGATGAAGAAGAAGAGATAAAATGTGAAAAAAAGGCGTAAAAGAGAAAGGTTTTTAAAAAGTAATAGAAAAAAGAAGAAAAAGAGAATATGAACAAAAAGTTAAATGAACAAAAAAAAAAATGAACAAAAAGAAAGAAGAAATAAGTGAAGGGATAAAAAGTAAACGAAGAGAGACAAGGAAAAAAAAAAAAAGAAAACATTGATATAGAGAAAAAATGTGAAGAATAAGAAAGTGACGTGAGAAGAATGAAATCTAACAGAATAGTACATACGAAAAAAAGAAAGAACGGCGTGGAAAGGAAAGATAAAGATAAAGAGAAGGAACGACGAAAAAAGGAAGGATAAAGATAACAAAGACAAAACAAAGGGAAAAGAAGGATAAAGAAAAAAGAGAAAAAAAACCGTCCTAGAAAGGAAGGATATAGAACAAGTGAAGATTCGGCGTGTAAAGGAAGAATATAGAAAAAAGAAAAAAAACGGGTAGGAAAGAAAGCATATAGAAAAAAAATAATGGCGTGTAAAGGAAGGATATAGAAAAAAAAAAAAGAAAAGAACAGAGAAGAAAGGAAAGATATTAAAAAAGGGAAAGAACGGCGAAGAAAGAAAGGATATAAAAAAGGCGAAAGAACGACGTCAAAAGGAAGGATATAGAGAAAGAGAAAGAACGGCGAAAAAGTAAAGATAAAGAAAAAGAGAAAACGGTGAAGAAAGGAAGGATATAAAAAAGGAGAAAGAACGGCATGGAACGGAAGGATATAGAAAAAGAAAGAAAACGCCGATGAAGGAAAGGATATAGAAAAAAGTCAATGAACGTCGAGAAAAAAAGGATTTAGAAAAATGTTTGACTGTAATTTTTATTTTTTTAAAATTGGGATTCGCTTACAAGAGATGACGTATGGTAGCCTAATTACACAGTGTAACGTTTCGGTATTAATTCTAACATAAACTTCGTCGATACTTTTTTCCTAATAAAAAATGAAAAGATGTAATCTCACAGACACTGTGTCAGTGTCAGTGTTAGTATTAGTTTTCTTCACTATATGCCCGAATTGTTTTATGCGAAAAGCTTAACACATAACTGTCTTCTGCATCAACGCTACGAAAATAATGCGATCTCCATCAGATAGTCAACTTACAAAACGAAAACTTATCATCCGAATTCTGATAAATAGAGCGCGTTGCAGTGTACTGACTGCTAAATAATAATGACTCCCTTTACCCACTCAAATTCGGAGGACAGGGGGAAAAGGCGGTTGGACTTCGCGAGCCTATGTAAAATTATTTTGGACCTATGAAAACCTTGCCTTCACAGAAATTGAACGGCGAGGGGAAAAGAAGAAGGAAAAAATGTGAAATTTCTTTTGGATTAATGAAAACATTGTTTTCACATAAATGAACCGCTAAGCCAAGAAGAACAAACGAAAGTAGCGAGCCCATGCGAAAAACCTTTTGATATATAAATGAGAAAAATGAAATTAAAAAGAAAAGTCATGAGAAAGTTTTCGTTTCTGTTCCATGCGACCAGCGCCAGCGTTGACATTTTTGCCTGTGTAAAAGTATTCACCAATTATATTAACGGCTTCTATAAACAAGCGCGCGACACTTCAAAGGATTTTCTCTCAACAATCCAAGAAAACTAAGTATTTCAAACTATCTCTTTTCGGCTACTTTTGAACGTATGCCAACAATATATATATCCCTTCGTTGAGCAACGAAATTCTCTTACCTTTGTCTTAAACAATTTTTTTTTAATATTCTTTTGATCTTTTAATCTGTTGTATAAACCTTTCCAAGTTCATGACGGTTCGTTGGAATTACAGACTTTGAAAGTTACTGATGTATTTTCCAGAAACGAGCTAATGACACAACTTCAAGCGTGTAAATAAATTCATTATGATGTTTAGTTCAAGTTACCCGTGTACTTTCTTGTCATTAAGATCTTTCATTAATTTTCTTGGTGTGGGTAAATGAACTGTTTATTTTAACGCCTAGGCATCGCGCCACTATGGATGTGCGTTGTGGTGCAGTAGATATCGACTCAGAACGACAAATAGGGGAGCCGACTTCGAATTTCAGTTGAATTCCTTGCATTCACTTATGTACAAATACCCTTGGAAAACGTATTAATCCGTCTCTTCCTCCCAGTTAAGGGTTAAATAATAGGACAGATTGGGTTCTATAGGCTTGGCTGGCAACCAGTCTACCGCAGAACGCAATGGCAACCTATTGCGGGATAATCTTCTGCCCAGTCAGTCATGTCTCTTTCGAGACATGATCATCCAAAACGTGTATCACGTAAGGCACTTGACTGACTGACTGACCGCGCCACTATAGTAAAATTAGACGTGAAATAGGACAAGAGGTTTTGTAAAATTAGACGTGAAATAGGACAAGAGGTTTTGTAAAATTAGACGTGAAATAGGACAAGAGGTTTTGTCGTATTTCTTGTTGCAGTGTCTGCAACAAGAAATACGACATTTATATGAATGCAGAAGCATGCAAAACGAAGAAAAAAGAATGTGGGTTGTGGTGTAATGGATATCGGCTCGGAGTGAGAAATCGTAGAGTCGAGTTCAAATTCCAGTCGAATTTGTTGCATTCACTTACCCGTGACAAAAGTATTAAGCAATCTAATCTCCCTCCAGCTAAGGAAATGACAACCTAGTGTAGGAAAATTTTCTGCTTAGATCGAAAGAGATATGATCGCCCAACTTAAATGACTGATTTGATAAAATACAACACAAGGAATTAAGCTTGATTTACTTGGTAAACATTCCTTCCATTATAATAAAAATCGTTGTATATATATATATATATATATATATACAAAAAGTGAAAAAGCGCGTAGATTAAAACCCACTGTTCAAACATTTACTTTTATAAAGAGTGCTCGATACAGAGTAGAGCTTAATATTGTAATTTTGTTATTACAATGGCTTATATTTTATAAAATAAAATAGATTTTATTTTAACATATCACTTGAAGAGGAACAGTAGTGTTCTGAAACATGAAAATTATTTTGTAGTGATATTATGCTTTCATAAACCACTGTAACAACACAATTACAATATATATATATATATATATATATATATATATATATATCATAATTAAATTAGATCATTATACAGCTGTATTAAAATGTGTTCAATACAATTATATTGTAGAACTTTGGAATATTTTTCCTTTGGAAACGAGTTCTTTGGCGACCTAGGATTCTACCTTTCGGTGTCTTCAGACTCTTTACAATAACTATTGTAAATTATAGTAAATCGCCTGGAAGAACCAAAAGATAGATACCTAAGTCGCGAAATAACTCGTTTTCAAATGAAATATATATATATATATATATATATATATATATATATTATTTCCCTTTTGTCACGCACAGAGAGAGAGAGAGAGAGAGAGAGAGAGAGAGAGAGAGAGAGAGAGAGAGAATAGCGAGGCAGCGTCGACTTGATTCATTTTTGGAACAAAATTTATCGTAAATAATCATGCCGGTAAAATATATATATAGAAATACAAGAAGTATAGCCCGGAGTTGTTTGGGTGTAATGAAAGCTTTAAAACTAATCCATGGTCCTGGAGCTCAGACTCTTTGGACGTTGGCACGAAAGACTAAAAAGCAATAGTTGTTTCCAGTTAAAGCGAAACCGTAGACTGAAAGAAAAATGAATGGATGTAAACTAAATTTTAATGGCTAAATAAGTCTTCTGAGTAAATGATATCATGGCTGAGACTAAGAACTACAATTATACCTACTTAGAGCCAAACCCGAATCAAAAACTAAAATAAAAGGGCTGAAAAAAATACAGATATATAGGCAGATAAACAGACACACACACAAACATCCTGCTTTATATATATATATATATATATATATATATATATATATATATATATATATATATAATCGATTTTCTCCACTATTGTAAGAACTGCAACCTTGAAATTTCTGAATATCATTTCTTATGTCTTTGTCTATGAGCATATCAAATTTGATTAAAATCGGACCACTCCTTCTATAATCCGATTTTTTCGATTTTCGATATTTATCGGGGGTACCTCGACACAAAACCTAGCTAAGAACGCTCACAGACGCTTATAGTACAACTGTGTAAATTTTTGAGAAAATCGGCTCAGCCGTTTCGGAGTCTATCGGTAACGGATACACACACACACACACACAGACGCACACACACAGACAAAGTTCCATTTATAAATAAGTTTAGATGATTGTAAGGATTCAAAAAGTGCTTATCTCTCATAGAATAGTCACATGACAACTGCTTGTGACGTCACTCCTGATAGTGATCCAAGTATTAGACAGACTCTTTCAGTTAACAGCAACCGAGGAAGAAGGTTGTTTCTTTCTATCTGGTCCTTTGGCCGAGGTAGAATCACATACCGCCATGTTCCGCTGTAACATAAAACTCCTGCCGTCCGGTGGGGGCATAAATGAAACCTGCCGTATCCCATTGGGATATAAATGAATTCGGCCCCTCCAAAGCTGGAGTCATGGCAATGTCCGAACAGAGGTATCTTCAGTTTAAGACTTATTCCTTTTGTTCCTTCTGCTACTTTGCTTTGCGTTAGATATAGTAGATATGTATTTCTCCACGTGGTGACCCTTGTTTGTACATTATATATGTATATATATTATTGTGAGTGTCATAATATATAAAATTCACTTTGAGAACAAGCGTTCATTCATTCATTTCATTTCTCAGTTTCGCCTTACCGTTTTAATATTATTTACCAACCCACGTGGTTTTATAGAAATAAGATATATCCTTCCACTTGGGAAAACAAGACATATTCCTTCATACTGTTTGATTAAAAACAGAATATCTACTCAAATATGAGTATCGATTAAAAATAATATTCACACACACACACACACACACACACACACACACACACACACACACACACACACACACACACACACACACACACACACCCTAAATGAGCACTCTGGAAGAATGGTAGACTTTGAAAAAAAGTAGCTACTCTAGCATATACACATCGTTCATTCAGCAATGAATTAGAACACTCTCAGTTATTGGGCGTGTAAAATGATAATATACACGCTAAAAAGTCTGCCACCTTCTACTGAGCGCCCATAGCTCAGAGGTAGAATCACCGTCTGATGCCAATTCGGTCGGGCTTCAATCCTGGGTAAAAAAGCAATCGGCTGTCTAACCGTACTGATGAGCTGTGATACAGCGAAACAGATCTGTTTGCAGATGACTATATATATATATATATATATATATATATATATATATATATAAAGAAATAAATAATCAGGAAATAAAAGTTAGATTTGTAATAATATCTAACCTTTGTTTCCTGATTATAATACTCTGCTAAATTTAACAATAAATTTTAACATTGAGTTCTCTTTGCAGTTTGTCTCTATTGGAATTTACCTTACCAAATTTCTAGGATTCTACTTTATATATATATATATATATATATATATATATATATTAATCATTTAGCCCCAAGCCAGGAAGGAATGTAAAGAGTATGCAGGGGATAGTGAAAGAAAATGAGTATAGGGTGATTGATGAAAGAACAAAAGATGAATGGATTTCAAGAAGATAGATAATGACAATTGTCGTTGTATTTAAATGTTTAAAGAATCTAATTATCAAGAAAGCAAGTAAATGGAATGGAGTTTCGAAGTTGCGAGTGTGAGAAAAGAAACGATTGCAGTAGAAGTGGCGGTTGCATTTCGCTGTTCCAAAACTAAACTAAATACCAATCTAGTCAGTTTAAGTGCCATACGTGATACACGCTTGGGCGATCATGTCTCGAAAGAGACATGACTGACTGGGCAGAAGATTATCCCGCAGTAGGTTGCCATTGCTTTCTGCGGTAGACTGGTTGCCGACCAAGGCTATAGAACCCAATCTGTCCTGTTATTTAACCCATAACTGGAAGGAATGGGCGGATTAATACCTTTCCCAAGGGTATTTGCGCGTAAGTGAATGCAATGAATTCGGCTGGAATTCGAACTCGGCTCCCCAATTTCTCGTTCCGAGCCGATATCCAATGCTCCACAACGCACATCCCATCCAATCTAGTAGCATGCTTAAATTCAGATAGACAGGGTACCAGGGGACAAAAATCTTCTCAGAGCAGTTGCCATAAGAATATATGTATAAAGACGGAGGGAAGCCATTTAACGCAGAATATATATATACTGCCGACACGCATTTTCGTAACAAAACTTTATCGTAAATAATCAGGCCGGTAGAAATAAATATATAATACTGTTTGATTATAAACAGAATATCTAGTTAAATACGAGTATCGATCAAAAATAATGTTCAAACAAATCATTTCAAATTGTCGGCTGTTTATAATTAGTTTCGTTGATCTTCGTTAGTTTCCGTAACATGATGATTATCGTAAATAATCAGGCCGGTAGAAATAAATATGTAATACTGTTTGATTATAAACAGAATATCTACTTAAATACGAGTATCGATCAAAAATAATGTTCAAACAAATCATTTCAAATTGTCGGCTGTTTATAATTAGTTTCGTTGATCTTCGTTAGTTTCCGTAACATGATGATTATCGTAAATAATCAGGCCGGTAGAAATAAATATGTAATACTGTTTGATTATAAACAGAATATCTATTAAATACGAGTATCGATCAAAAATAATGTTCAAACAAATCATTTCAAATTGTCGGCTGTTTATAACTAGTTTCGTTGATCTTCGTTAGTTTCCGTAATATCTTCGGAGGTGATCTATATTGAGATTATTAAATATCGTATATTTTTGTAGAGTGAAGAACTCGAAATATCGATTGTGTTCCTCTGTATTTACTACAAATAGATATAGCAGTCATACAATCACGGAGAATGTGGTTTTCTATCATGTTAGTCATCTGATCCGTGTTTCAAGACGTACGTACACACGCATGCAGATCTCACTGCATCCACGAAAATCGGCAAACAATAAAATTGCATCGATGCAGTGAGGAAATAATTACTAGAAATCGATGTAAGGTTTCGGGCCTATGTTTAACTAAAGCATTCCATATGCTTTTGATAACAATAATTCAAACCGGAAGTCAGCAGAGAAACGCAGTAGATTTGAACTTACCACGGAAGGAGTTACTTCCGGTGATTTCTGTGTTGCCATTTATTTTTCTTTAGAATGTGTTTTCTTTCTTCATTAATTCAGTCGTTTTAGCCCTTTTATTGTCGCTTTCTTTCTATTTGATTCATGTTCAAATAGAATAAATGAGAATAAACGCATGCTACTGATGTCTGGATATAAATCGGATAATATCAGCATTAAATCTATCTATCTATCTATCTATCTATCTATCTATCTATCTATCTATCTATCTATCTATGTACGTTTATTAATATCTATCTCGTATCTTAATGAAGACCGCCTGCTCTCCACTCTAATATTGTCTGTCTGTCTATCTTTCTATCGATCTGTCTAACAGGTTCCGGGCCTTACATATAGATGGCGCAACAAATAAAAAAAATCTATATAATTTTAATTAATTACTTACCTTCAAATGGCACGTGACAAAATGTAGGCCCAATCGGATTATTAGTTTACAAATTACAGTTATTTAAGTGAAGCTACTGTTGCAAATTTTCAAAACAATGGAAAAATTTAAATTTCGTGTGTTGATAAAGCATTACTTTCTGATGAGGAAAATGCTGTTCAAGCAAAGCAATGGCTTCGTAAGTGCTATTCGGACTCTGCTCTGTCGGAAACAACGGTTAAGAGGTGGCATGCTGAATTTAAACGCGGTCGTACAGACACAAATGATGCTGAACGCTCAGAAATAGGTAGTTGTCGCGAAAAATACCAAAACATCCACAAACTCGTTTTGGCCGATCGTAAATTGAAGTTGCATGTGATAGCAGAGGAGTTGAACATACCAGAAGGCAGTGTGTTTATCATTTTGCATGAACATTTGTCAATGAGAAAGCTGTGTTCAAAGTGGGTGTCGCGTTTGCTCACAGTCGATCACAAACAACAACACATCGACGATTCAGAGCGTTCTTTACAACTGTTTCAACGCAACAAAAAGGAATCTTTGCAGAAATATGCGACAATGTATGAAACATGGATCCACTACTCCTCTCCGGAGTCAAATCGGCAGTCAGTTGAGTGGACAGCAACAGGTGAAATCCGTCCAAAGTGAACAAAGACGCAAACATTAGCAGGCAAGGTCTTGGTCTCTGTATTTTGGTATGCCCAAGGTATTTTGTTCATCAATTACATTGTGAAAGGGAGAACCATTAATAGCAAATATTATGTAGCAGTATTGGTGCGTTTGAAGGAAGAAATGGCCAAAAAAACAGTCATATATGAAGAAGAAAATGTGTTCTTTTATTAAGACAATGCACCGTATCAAAAGTCAATCGGAACGATGACAAAACTACATGAATTGCACTTTGAATTGCTTCCGCATCCACCCTATTCATCCGATTTGGCCACCAGCGACTACTGGCTGTTTGCAGACCTCAAAAGAATGCCCTAGGGAAAGAGGTTTATCTCTAATGACGAAGTGATATCGGAAACTGAGGTGTATTTTGAGACCAAAGACAAATCGTTCTACAAAAAAAGCACCGAACTGTGAGAGAAGCATTAGAATCTGTGTATCACCCTAGAAAGAGACTATGTTGATGAATAAAGTCGAAGTTTGCCTAAAAGTTGTTGTTTTATTAGTTATGACCGGGATTTATTGAGTAATGTGTTTTGTTCGTATATATCTTTCTTCGCATGTCTTTCTGTTTGTCAATCTATCTATGTTGATTAATATCTGTCTTGTACTTTAATGCGTTGTGGTGGATATCGGCTCGGAACGGGAAATCGGGGAGCCGAGTTCAAATTCCAGTTGAATTCATTGCATTCACTTACGCACAAATTCTCTTGGGAAAGGTATTAATTCGTCTCTTTCTTCCAGTTATGGGTTAAATAACAGGACAGATTGGGTTCTATAGCCTTGGCTGGCAACCAACCTACCGCAGAAAGCAATGGCAACCTACTGCGGGATAATCAGTCAGTCAGTCATGTCTCTTTCGAGATATGATCGCCCAAGCGTGTTTCACGTATGGCACTTCACTAACTGACTTTAATGTAAGCCACCTGCTCTCCGCACAAATATTTTCAGTCTAGATATATGTCGATTTATTTATGTTCGTACATATCTTTTTTCGCATGTCTGTCTGTCTATCTGTCAATGTTTATTAATAGCCATCTCGTATAACTCAAAGATTGTTGCTGTATATTATTCCTACTTATAATCAAACAGTTCATTGGTGTCTCTCTTCAATCTGTCATACATAATCGAGCATAGTCTGATCATATGTGTCTTATTTTTTACTGAAAACAAAATGTCGTCGGTTTACTTTTCTATCTTTCAATGGACATCTATCATGTTGAATTCGAAACAACTTATCCATCTTTTTAATTTTCCTAATAAAATTTAATGGAAATGTCCAGTGATTTTCCTTCCTTCCTTCCTTCCTTCCTTCCTTCCTTCCTTCCTTCCTTCCTTCCTTCAATTCTTTCTTATGTATATCTCTCCTTTTTTTATTGTATTATTTGTCTGATCGTTTTTTTTCGTTTCTTTCTTTATCTCCTGTGTTCCGGTTCTCATAAGTTAAGCAATGTCGAGCCTGGTCAGTACCTAGATGAAAAAAATCTTCTATAATTTTTCTGTTTATGCTGAGGATACCATGAACAGAGCACGTGTGCAACGATGAGGTGTTGGAAAGGATGCAAACGAGAAGAAAACTCATACTAAATATCAGGAAGAGACAAATGAGGTTCATAGGACACATAATGAGGAAGGAGGGCCTGGAGAACCTGATACTCACAGGTCGGATAAATGGAAGAAGAGACAGGGGAAAGCAGTGCGAGACATACTTGCTAGGTCTGAGCAAATGGTTGACGGAGCGGGGCTTGGAAGAGATACCAAGAGAAAAATTACTGAGAGCGACAAAAGACAGAGCCAAGTGGAGGTCCATGATCATCTACGTCCTGAAGGGACACTGCACAAGAAGAAGAAGTTTTTCAAAATCTTTCTTTTCTTTTTTTTGTTTTTTAAAATGTTTCTTTCTATCTTTTCGTTTTTCATAAACTTCTTTATTTTCCCCTTCTTAAAATACTTCTCTTTTTTCGGTTTTCATAATCTTTCTTTCTTACTTTTCGTTATTCACCATCTTTCATCATTCTTTCCGTTTTTCAAAAAAATTATTTTCGTATTTCATAATCTTTCTTTCTTTTTGTTTTTCATAACCTTTCTCGCCGTTTTTCATAATAATTCTTTTTTCATTCCTTTATTCATAATCATTCTTTTTTTCTTTCTTTCATGAATTTTCTTTTTTTCCCCCGTTTTTCATATCCTTTCTTTTCGTTATTCATAATCTTTATTTTTTCCCGTTTTTCATCATCATTTTTTCATTTCGTTTTTCATAATTGTTTTTCTTTTTGTTTTTCACAATTTTTCTTTCTATTTTTTTTAATAATTTTTTTCTTGGTCGTCTCGTTTTTTATAATCTATTTTACTTTTTCATAATGTTTTAGTCTCACTGTTTTTCATAATCGTTTCTATAATTATTCTTTCCGTTTTTCAAAATAATTTTTTTACTGTATTTCATAATCTTTCTTTAATTATTTCCGTTTTTCATAATTTTTCTTTCCGTTTTCATAATCTTTCTCTCTTTCGTCTCGTTTTTCATAACCTTTTTTTTTTCCGTTTTTGCATAATCTTTGTTTCTTTCTCTTTTTCAAAATCTTTCATTTCGTTTTCATAACTATTCTTTTTTTTCTATGTTACAATCCTTTTTTCTTTTTTCAGTTTTTCATAATATTTCTTGTTTTCCTTCTGTTTTTCATAATGTTTCTTTCTTACAATTCGTTTTTCACAATGCTTCTTCTTGTTTTTCATAATATTCCCTTCTTTTCGTTTTCCATAAACTTCCTTTCTATCTTTTTTTCATAATCATTCTTTTTTCTGTTTTTCGTAACCTTTTCTTTTGTATCTTCTCGCTTTTCATAATCTTTATATTATATTTTCCCGGATTTCATAATCATTCTTTCATTTCGTTTTTCATAATCTTTCTTTCCGCTTTTCATAATCTTACTTTCCGTTTTTTATAATATATCTCTCTTTCGTCTTGTTTGTCATAGTCTTTCTTTTTTCCGTTTTCATAATCTATCTTTCTTTCATTTCATTATTCATAATGTTTTTTTCTTTCCGTTTTTCATAGTCTTTATTTATTCTCTCCCTTTTTTAAAGTAATTTTTTGTCCGTTTTCTGTTTCTTATTTCAAGTTTCTCATAATATTTCTTTCATTCTTTCCTTCGTTTTTCATAATCTTTATTCTGTTTTTCATTGTCTTTCTTTCTATCTTTCTTTCCCTTTTTCATAATCTTTTTTTTTTATTTTAATAATCTTTTTTTCTCGGTTTTTATAATATTTCTTTCTTACCGTTATTCATCATCTTTTTATCATTCTTTCCTTTTCCATAATGTTTCTTTGCATTTTTCATAAACTTTCAAACCGTTTTTCATAATTTTTCTTTTTTGCATTACGTTCTTTCTTTGTTTCGTTTTTCGTAACCCTTCTTTCTATTTGTTTTTGGTAATATTTAGTTTTTTCCGTTTTTCAAAAATCTTTTCCTTTTTTTAGTTTTTCATATTTCGTTCTTTGCGATTTTCTTGATTTTTATTTTCGTTTTTCATAATATTTCTTTCTTTCCTTCCGTTTTTCATAATCTTTATTTTTTCTATTTTTCATAATCTTTCTTTCTTTCATAATGTTTTTCTTTCCGTTTTTCATATTCTTTATTTATTCTTTCCGTTTTTCAAAAAAATCCTCTACCTTTTTAATAATGTTTCTTTTTTTTCGTTTTTCATAATCTTTGTTTCTTTGTTTCTTTCCGTTTTCTATAAGCTTTTGTCCGTTTTTCATTGTTTTTCTTTCTTTCTATCTTTCCCTTTTTCACAATCTTTCTTTTTGTTTTCATAATCTTACTTTTCTTCATTTTTCATAATGTTTCTTTGTATATTTTGTTTTTCAGAATGTTTCTTCTTGCTTTTCATAATTCTTTCTTTCTGTTTTTCATAAACTTTCTTTGTTTCTTACCGTTTTAGATAATCTTTCTTTCTTTCTTTTCGTTTTTCATTTCTTTTCTTTTTTTATAATTTTTCTTAATTTTGTCATCGGAGGCCATAATTTAAACAACTTAAGGTACGCAGATAATACAGTGCTGGTAGCAGACACAGAAAGGAAACTACAAGACCTCCTACAGAAGGTGGCTGAAGAGAGTGAAAAGAAAGGACTACAAATAATCTGCAAGAAAACTGAATGCATAGTTATTAGTAAAAAAGGCAGCCCAATATGCCAATTACAGGTCGGGGATACTAGAATTAAGCAGGTACAAAAAATTAAATACCTGGCAAGTGTTATCACAGAAGACGGAAAGTGCGACACAGAGATCCGAAGACGAAATGGCATGGCGAAGGAAGCATTCCAAAAGTTCAGTAAAGTATTAAGAAACAGGACAATTTCACTTGAAACAAGTAAGAGAGTACTGGATTGCTATGTGATGTCAGTTCTTCAATATGGCAGTGAATGCTGGACAATATCTTCAAAGATGAAGGAAAAACTTGAAGCAACTGAAATGTGGTGCTACAGAAGGATGCTGCGAATATCATGGATCGAGCATGTGAGCAATGATGAGGTCGTAGAAATGATGGAAACAAAAAGAAATTTAATACTGAGCATCAGGAAGAGATAACTGAAGTTCCTGGGACGTATCAATGAGGAAGGAGGGCTTGAAGAATCTGATACTAACAGGCCAGATAGAGGGAAAAAGAGACTGGGGAAAGCAACGGATTACATATTTGAAGGACCTAATCAGGTGGATGATGGAACGAGGGTTGCATGGTGTAACAGGAGAAGGCGTGCTAAGAGCCACCAGGGATAGGGAGACGTGAAAAGCCATGATCGTCTACGTCCTGAAGGGACAGGGCACATAGAAGAAGAAGAAGAAGTCTTGTCCCGTTTTACTTAATCTTTCTTTCTTTACGTTTTTCTTGATGTTACTTTTTTTCATTTTTCATGATCATTCTTTTTTTCATTTCATCTTTCAAAATGTTTTTTTCTTGTTTTTCATAATCTTTATTCTTTACGTTTTTCAAAATAATTTTTTTACTTTTTCAAAATCTTTCATTACGTTTCTCATACTCTTTGTTTCTTTCTTTCCGTTTCTCATAATCTTTTTTCTTTTTTCCTTTTCTTTCTTTCTTTCTTTCTTTCCCTTTTTCACAATTTTTCTTTTTGGTTTTATAATCTTTCTTTTTTCTTTTTATAATCTTTATTTCTTTTTTTCATAATCTTTCTTACTTTCCTTCTGTTTTTCATAATCTTACTTTTCTCCGTTTTTCAGTTTCTTTCTTATATATTTTCTTTCACAATATTTCTTCTTGTTTTTCATAATCTTTCTTTTTTATTCATTTTTTATCTTTCTTTTCTTTCATTTTTGCATATTTCTTTCAATTTTGATAATCTTTATTTTTTTCCTTTTTTCATAATCTTTCTTTGTGTCTTTGTTTCTTTCAAAAGTCAAACAAATTATTTATTTCACTTATTTATTGCTTAGAACCCCAATGCTAAAGATGAGACGGAAAGAAAGATATTACAATATATTTATTTGCATATTTTCATTCAGCAAAAGTCTAGCAATAATTTATTCATTTCAAGACTTCTATTCTGATTCTCCGAACAGAACTCTGGTGTCCCTTACACATTTTAGAATTGTTTATATAAAATTCACCAGCTCTGATTGACGTAATGCAATTCAAATCTTATAATTTAATATATCATATTCCTCTGATGCAATACTAAAATTCCCAACCTTTAATTTATTTGCATTAAGCAATTGTCTGTATTGGATTCGGCTATGATTAAATAACGCCGTTTCTTTAAGCGTACCATAAATTTAAGCAAGAAGACCAAAATTTAGTTAAAAATGATACAGTATACAACGATATTCAACTCGGACATTTTCAGTGGAAAAATACATTAACTCAGACGATATTGTAATAGAATCTGATGAGGTATTTGTCGATATGTGAGCTGGATGCATCAACGAACGCTGCATGTATTTGTTGATGTATATACGGAAGAAATAACAGTATGGATGCACAATGCGAAATTCGTCTCAGTTTCAATTTTGCGTCTAGGTTTCTTTTTAAATATTGAAAGGAGGAAAACAGAAACCGATATTCGAGAAAAACCTCCGAAGATGGCAACGGCGCCGGTAAACAAAAAAGGTCAGTTTTAAACTTCGGGTTTCCGAGCGCATACATTCAGCTATAAATTACCTAAATTTTCAAGTCGAGCCTCTCCTCGTAGACATAGCCTTGTCTGAGTCCCTCTCCACCCAAAGACAGAGTCCGACAAGCTCGAGTTCAAACGAAACTCTGAATATGTACCAAAGTTCTCCCAGGGGTGACACGTGGCACAAGGTCGTGTTAAACGTGGGGTTTCCGAGCTTGTACGCACGGGCAATAATTCCCCAGCTCCCGTATAAGCGGAATTGGGTTCTTGTTTACAAAGCTAGCTTATAAGACAAAATGTAACTCAGCGTGTAACTGAAATTGTTAATCAGAGAGCCGATATCCAATTTGAGATTAATTTTAATCCCTTACGCAAAAATGCACTTGTGAAAAGTATGGTTCCACATTTTCTTCACCCCATCCTCTATGTATAGGTCATTTCTTAACTATTTCACCCCAAACAGAGCGGCAATGGAGGGTTACAGGGAAATAAAAGTGAAAGACAAGACAAAGAATAAGGAGGATTAAAGAAAGGGCAAAAGGTGAACTCGGCAAATGAAGACAGATGATGACGTTTGGTGCTGCATTTTGAAGTTTCTAATTATCAGAGAAGCAAGAAAACGCAAAGCGAGTTTCACATGTTGGAAGTGCGAAAAAGGAAACTGTTGTAGTAGAATTGAATTTAACTATTTCAACAGTAAAAGAGTAGGACTTAGTGGTCAGTCTAGTCGTAGACTTAAATTCATGTATTCGGGGCACCAGGAAAGAAAGTGCTCGTCAGAGTAGTTGCCATAAAAATATTTGTAGAAAAGACAGAGGGAAGCCACGCCACCTCAGTGAGAAAGTGAGTGAAATTGAGAATTTTGATTAGTATCGATTACATTACAAATCATTTGGATTTTGTTAAGGTTCTCTAGCAAGAACACCAGACCAGATATGACAATTGTATTCAATGCACAGACGAATGGTAGATTTGTACTTTACTCCAAGAAGGTATAGTGTGTTGCTCTTCTGGAGTCTAGCGTCAGCTATTCTTATGGCAGAAAAATCTCTCTGTGGTGATTAAATGAAAACAGTTTTGTTTTGGAGGCTTTAAAATTTACAAACCGTTTCTTGCCTCAGTTAACGACATATTGGATGCGATTTAAAAGAACAGGCGCCAAGGTTACTTTGATAGGTTTGTTAATGAGACATGAGTAGAAGAAGGAAATCACTGGAAAGTAATTGAAACTCACCTGAAGCGAGCTGAATATATAATGCTCTTCATGCCAATGGCATTTCCACCGAGCTTCTCTACGGCATATGACTTCATTGAATTTCTTTTAATGTGTTCCTTTTGAATTTATATATAAACTGGGGGTCATCAGGAGAGAATGTGCACCGTTTCGGGCCCTTCCTCTCAACGGTTTCACTTGCACACCGGCCCCGCTCACTGATGTGAGGCCACATTATAACGATGTATTAGTGTGTTGTAGATATACTAGTTCAAATGTCTAATGGCGAAATTAAATTGACGAAAAATTTCGAAAAATGGTAAATGGTAGTGTCATTTCCATAAATACCTAGTTGAGAACTGATGACATCGAGGAAATGTTTGATGAAGATCGGAAACAACGTAGGAAGACCCTGCATTTGTATGAAA